>JANAVB010021793.1:886022-1233507 GCA_029216955.1 Iris pallida
CTTAATCTCCTCAATTTTAATTCCTCAAAAATAGTTTATATCCTTCTCTTAATCATTTTGGTAACTACGAAGCCTCGAGGACTTCTACCCACCTTTGGTCACACTACTCCTCAAAATACGGTCACTATAGTCTTATGGTCTTCTAACTAGTTGCTAACAATTCTACCGGCAGATATCTACGCATATGGCATCTATAATCCCTCATATCTACAAACAACCAAATATTCAATAGTCAAGCAATATTATACTATAATTTAAGAATTTCTGATGAATCTAAACAGCACTATCATTCGTCACCTCAAAATAAAAGGGGACGAGAACCAATAGTACAGAAAGCAAGGGAGTATAATCGAGGGCAAATATGGAGTTTTCAAGGACGTAGAGAATTTCTAAAAAGAATTTCAAGGCAGAGTGGATTGAGATTTTTAAGGTTTAGTCAGATTCGCAGGCTCGTGTCAGTACAGTTACGTAACTGATACGATATGCTCTGTCCTGCATGGGCCACCACAAAAATTTGTCACGACCCGTACCCGATTTTCGAATGCGAGCTCGTAAGCAAGTCAGCTACGTATCGAGCGGACTCCAGCCCGACTCGAGTATGTATAAGCTGTCAAGGTCATGGGTATCATGTCTAATCTAAACTGTATCTCAATCCACAAGAATCAAATAAACAAGAATGAACAAGTATGGGTCATGGTCTGCAGCCCATTAGCATATTGTTCGATTAGACTCCAAGAATAATATGAGTCTATAAATAAGCAGAATATAACATGGTACTGAATATAAAGCACGAGAGGATAATAAATACAATAACGATACCTGAATCCCACAAACGTATCATCACATCTACCATCCAGAACTACTAGCTAACTCCATGCAATCGCTAAACCTGAAGAGATCATCAGGTCCTCAGAGGACTAGCAAGATACATAATATACAAGCCAACATGTAACAGTACAATATACAAAGATGTAAGGAACAATCAAGGACATCTAACGAGACAAAATGAACCAAGACACAAGATCTAAACACAAGGATCCTAAGACACTGGCATGCCATACTAGAAGTGGCTAATAGGTCAAAGCTTATGGACTGCAGTCAAGGACAAGTACTCACAATCTATAATGTCTCAATCGCAGTCAAGGCAAGTACTCACAACCAAGACAGTAGCCAATCCTAGTATAAAATCCTATAGACCGTAGTTAAGGTAAGTACTCACAATCTATAGAATGTCAAAGTCAAGTCCTACTCAAGTCATGTCAAGTCAAGTTATAATCAAGTCGAGGAAATCGTGGTATAGGACTAGACGACTCCATCAAGGAATACATATGAAACTAACACAGTGTAACATATAGAACTATCATAACAGGAAGGAACAAGAATGTGCAGGCGACTAGAAATATGTAAGTAAAACAATAACAGAATGAGTGTACTAGACATGGAATAAAGCAATCACGAATGTAAGGAAAGAACTACAGCGAGATGATGAACATGCATATAAATTATATTGTACAAGTTGGCAAGGTATACTTGCCTGGGGGTTGCACGGAGAACCAACAATGTATCGCAATCACAAGTCAGAAAGTCCAAGTCATCACAACTGTCTTCGAAAGCTGAAATAAATATTACCAATATTTTCAGAATTGTCAAATTAGCTAGGATTGCCTGTCCTTAAGTCTAATTCTGGATACAGGAGCAAAACGGTAGTTTCGAGCAAAAACGATGTCCGCCAGTTGGACCCGCTTTGCACCGAAAAGCATGCCAGAGTCAATGGTCTCTAAAGTTGTCAAACTATATGTCTACGGATCCTATTTTTGATACGAATCCAACCACATGTCCAAGTTTTGGATTTCGGCAGGTCGTGCACAAAATTACACGTTGAGTGGGACCGTGGGGCTCGCAAAACGGCAGGTCCGATTCTACTGTCTCAGAATTGGACCAAACTTGGCATACAGGACCAGAAAAACGATACGGTCCTGATGGCACAAGTTTCGTCTCGATCTGACGAGCGTGCACAAAGTAATTGGAGAATTTACAAAGTACACGATACGGTGAATTTCGACGGATACGCATTAAATTCGTCGCGCACACGCGACCAATTTGAATTCCGTCAAAGCCCACACGACCACGAAGCCGTTACGCACCTTTCGATGCTTTCGGTTCGCGACCACGTCGCCCGGATTGGCGGGACGCACGTCGTGTCGATGAGTTTTTTCTAATTTTCAAAACTGTTTTCTTAGGTTTTTTCTGATTTTTAGTAATTGTTTTCTCGAGACATATTAGACGAAGTCAGAAACTACCAAAAGGGACTTCAAGTCCCATAGGTTGTCTACAACCCTATTTAGACAGAATTTTGAAACTGTCGGTCGATTGGCAAGGAATCGGCTTCTAATTTAGGGTCGGGACTGTCCCATACTCTGTTTTGAGACAAGGTTTTTCGTCGACTTCGAGTCGATCTTGTGAATCGACCGGTCGATCCCATTGGGATCTATTCGTTAGGATCTCTAGAGGGTCTTAAGGGCTATTCGTAGGAATTTACAGGAATCGAAAACCATTAACTAGATGGAAAGAAACTCAGTCGAGAACGTACTGTACCTCGCGGTAATACGTTGTTGTCGTCGCACTGCTGTTCCAGGCCGCGTGCGGGTTTCTTCGCCGTCCGACGACCCACACGGCGGCGCACGGTGGCCGGGGGTTGCGCCAGGGAGAGGAGGTGATGGCGTAGGGTCGAGAAGCTTTAGGGTTTTCGAGATGGTGCATCTCTCGAGCTTTAATACTTCTCTGCTATCAAACAGAACGGGAGGGTTCTGTTACGCGCTCGGGCTGGGGAGCTCGGTCTGTTGTTGGGCCGGGGAGCTTGGGCCGGGGTGTTCGTTTTGTTTTTTTTTTGTTTTTTTCTTTTTCTATTTATTTTCTTTATTATATATATATATATATATATATATATATATATATATATATATATATATATATAATATATTATATATATATATATATTATATATATATATATATATAAAAATATATATATATATATATATATATATATATATATATATATATATATATATATATATATATAAATATATATATATATATATATATATATATGGAGATGCAGTGGGCGGCTGGCTTCTCCGAAGCCTGCGCTTGGCAGCCGTGAGGATGGTTGTGGGCGGCCGGCCTCCTTGGCCCGGCCCCCGGCCTCCCCATGCGCTACAGCGGCGCCGCCTCCCGACGGGCCTCTCCCCCCGGCCGTCCCTGGCCGCCACCCCAATGGAGGGGTCTCCCCCTCTTCGGCTTCTTCTTCTCGCCGTGGGGGCTCCCCTCCCACCCCTCCCCTCGGCGCCTCCCTCGGCGTCGTCCTCGACGCCCCCGTGCGCGGCGCAGGAAGGACCCCCCGTCGGGAGCGGCCCCCCCCTTTCCGGCGCATCCTCCCAGCCGCCGCTTCTCCGCGGAGGCCCGCTGAGCCCAGCCCCCAGCGCCCCTTCCCTCCCGGATGATCCCCCCTTCTCCCCCTCTCCGGTCCCCGCCACCGGCGCAGCGGCTGCGTCCCCGGCCGTCTCGTGGCCCAACTCCGCCCACTCCCTGTTGGCCACGCTCTCCCCGGACACTCCCCTAGCGCCCTCCGGTAGTGGCGCATCCTCCTCCGCCCCCTCACTTGCCTCCGCCCCCGGCTCAGCGGCCGTCTCCGCCACCGGCCCTGCGGCAGCCTTCCTGCCTCCTGAACCGACCTTCTCGATGACCCTGGCCGCCCAGGATGCCTCCTCGGCGGCGGCGCACCCCGCCCGCGAGAGCCTCGGCGAGTTCACCGCTGTCCGGCGCTCCCTCCGCCGGATGCTGGCCCCCCGCCGGTGACTGCTCGCGCACGTCCGGAGGTCGAGCTCCGCTCCCTCCCAGACGTTCTCGCCTCTCCCCCTCCGACGTTTCCCCTCGCGGCCCCCTGTGGATCCGGGCGTCCCCCTCCGCGACGCGTCTCGCCTGAGTCGCCGCCCTCCCCAGCCCCGGCGTTCCCACTTCCCCCCCTCCCACTCTCCCTCCGGCGATTCCCCCTTCCCGCTCTCGCTCCGGCGCATCTCGCCGGAGCCGCCGTCCTCCGCGGATCGTCCGCCCTGCCGCTGCTCCGTGCGTGGTGCCAGCGGGTGGCTCGAGACGCCTCGTGCAGACCGCCAACCTCGCGCAGTGCGCTGCCCCCTCGGGCAGCGCGTCCACCCACCCCCTCGTTTCGCGTGCCCTCGGGCCACGCGTTCATCGGGCAGCCAACCCGGTCCTTTGGGTGGTGTTCCCTTCCCCCCTTTGGACCGTAACCCCCTCCCCTTTTTTGAATTTCGAATCTCTTTTCGAAATTTCCATTTCCACCCTTTTAATTTTAGTATTTACGTTTTTTCATACCAGGACACTTTTGTGTTTTGTTCGTCCCTGGCACCTGTAATGCTCGGTTAGAGCCCCCTTTTCATTCAATAAAATCGCTGGTTTCCCAAAAAAAATAAAAATTAAAAAATTAAAAAAAAAAAATATATATATATATATATATATATATATATATATATATATATATATATATATATACACACGTATACACACCTATATACATTTATATATATATATATATATATATATATATATATATATATATATATATATATATATATATATATATATATATATATATATATATATATATATACACACACTTATATTTTTTTTTTTTATATATTTATACATGTACACATACACAGAAATTTATATATATATTCACATATATAATATATATACTCATATATATTTATCATTTATATAATAAATAATTTAATAAATATAAATCGTTATCATATAATAACAACAAAATAATATTAATGATAATAATAATTCTAATAACAATTAAAATAGTCCAATAATCGTTTTGATGGATACGACCAGCACACTACTTATCTGGCTCCCGAAGACCATACAAATTTTGTAGAACACTATTTAACAATAATAATACCTATAATCTACCTATAACAATTATTTAGAAAATAATTGCCAATTCCTAAAAATATATATACAAAATATTTGCATTTACCAAATATGCCTACAAGGTCGTATTTGGTCCCACTATATGCCTACCTGGGCTTGGATTTGACTTGGGCTTATTCTGGACAGGTTCGGTACAATCGGGTCCCCGAAAACTCAATAATATAATTAAATAATAAATAAAAACTTCGGTACGGGTTACGTCGCAACTTGGCCTGATTTTCCTAGTTAGGACACTCATATGGCTTTGCCTTCCCTACCAGGGCTAATACACTAGTCAAAGCACGCCATTGCACTATCCGTGCCATAATTCCTAGTCGTCTTGTACTTCAAAACTCCACCATGGCTAAAGTCACCTACCGTAATAATTAATTAAATAAATATTTATAAAATTCTAAAATTACTATTTAAATCAAGTAAATAATAAAAATAATTTTAAAAAATTTTCAGGAAGGAAAGCTACATGACACGTACATGTCCGACTTTGAGTCGAAGAGCGGGGCTGCTGTAGGACGGAGGAGTCGTCGGGGCGGTCAAAAAAAATAGATGAGAGTTCGTCTCGTCGTCGGGAAACTGAATGGTGGTGGTCGCTCATCGGAAAGTGGACGGCGGTGACGGGAAACCTAGATCTAGGGTTCCAGTGAAGTGGTCGGGGAAGACGAAGCGAGGGCGGCGCTGTGGTGGTAGGTGGTCGGTCGTAGTGGGGTCTAGGGTTTCGGTTAGGATTCGGGGCTTTTATAGGGAAAGTAGGTCGGCCGAATTAGGGTTAGATTAGGATTAGGGTTAGGGTTTTCGCCAGAGTTTAGTCGGAGAAGGTACAGCGCGGGGCGATCGGGTTAGGGTTTTGCAGGAAACCCCTCCTCCAAATCGATATTTGCAACAGAACCCCACCGCCTTGTTAAATGCAAATTCCAAATTGCATATACACCCCCGCTGTTGCTCTGTGCAAAAATTAATTTGCACAGACAATTCGAATTTTGCAAAAGACTATTAAAATAATAAAAATAATTACAAAATAATATTAAAACAATTTAATTAATTATAAAATAATATATTTTGATTTAAAAATTATTTAAAAATTATTTAAAAATTCTAAAAAAATTTTTAATAATTTAATAATTAATTTTAAAGATATAAATGCTATTTAAAATTATAAAAATATTATTTTAAAATTTAGGGGCTTACAAATCTTTTCTCCTTGAAAATTTTGTCCTCGAAATTCACAAGGATAGAAGACTCTACAAATATTCTAATTATAACAAGCAATGCAAAGAATGACTAAGGCTATTATTAAGACTAACCTCTAAGGTATTAAGCGGGAACGGGTGGTTCCCTCGCGGCTGTTGGATCGAACAAGTAAGGATATCTCTCCCTCATGTCCGACTCCCTCTCCCAAGTAGATGCACCCGGACAGTGACGGCTCCAAGCTACTCATACTAAGGGTATAACTTTGTTCCTCAGCCTCTTCTCCCTCCTGTCCAATATCTCCATTGGCTGCTTAGTAACTGCAAGGCTCGGTCCGATCTCCAACTCTGGATGATCTAGCACATGGCTGGGGTCCGGAACATATCTTCTCAGCTGAGACACATGAAAGATATCGTAAACTCCTGCTAGATTGGGTGGAAGTGCAACCCTGTAAGCTACCTCTTCGATCCTGCCAAGTATCTCGAATGGCCCGATGTATCTGGGGCTCAACTTACCTCCTCGTCCGAACCGGATCGTCCCTCTAGTAGGTGATATCCTCACTAGTACCATATCTCCGTCAGCGAACTCCATCGGGCTGCGACTAGCATCGGCCCAGTGTTTCTGCCTGTCCTGAGTAACTCTGAGCATGTCTTTGATCATCCCGACCTTCTCTGCTGCGTCCGTGATCATCTCTGGCCCAAGCATAACTCTATCCCCAATATCGTCCCAAAAGAGCGGTGTACGGCATCATCGTCCATATAGTGCCTCGAAAGGAGACATACCGATGCTGGCTTGGTAGCTGTTGTTGTATGAAAACGCTACCAAGTACAGATGGCTCTCCCATGATCCTCCAAAGTCCAGCACATAGGTCCTCAGCATGTCTTCTAGCGTCTGTATCGTCCTCTCGGACTGCCCATTTGTCTGCGGGTGGTACGCTATACTGAACTTGAGTCGACTGCCCAACTTCTCCTGCAAGCTCCTCCAGAAGTGGGACGTGAATCTGCTATCTTGGTCTGACACGATGCTCACTGGCACTCTATATAAACGAACTATCTGCTGCAGTATAGATCCGCCAACTTCTCGGTGGAGAGCCCTACCTTGAAGGGTATAAAGTGCGCACACTTCGTCAGCCTGTCAACGATGACCCAAATGGCATCCTTCCCTCCTTAGGAACGAGGAAGTCCTGAGACGAAGTCCATCGTAATGTGTTCCCACTTCCACTCGGGAATGGATAACGGCTGCAATATACCAGCTGGCCTCTGACGCTCCGTCTTGACCTGCTGGCAAACTAGGTATCTCGAAATAAAATGTGATACATCCCTCTTCATCCCGTGCCACCAAAGATGTTTTCGTAAGTCACGATACATCTTGTTGGCACCAGGGTGAATAGAATATCGAGATCGGTGTGCCTCCTGCAAGACTGCCTCTATCAGCTCTCCCTTCGGCACGCACAATCGGCTGCCATACCTCAAGGATCCATCCTCTGCTATGGTGAAGTCATCTAGCAATCCAACTAAAGCCTGGGCTCAAAGTCTGTGAAGGCTCTCATCTGTAGACTGTACCTCCTTGATCTGCTCCATCAAACCTGACTGAATGTCAAGCGCCATCATCTGTATCACTGATCCTGGCCTAACCATCTCGATACCGAGCTTCTCCAGATCTTCTCGTAAATACCGATCTATCATTAGATACCATGCCATCGAATGCCTGCTCAGCGCATCCGCCACCACATTTACCTTTCCGGGGTGATATTGTAAATCGATGTCGAAGTCCTTCATCAACTCCAACCATCGTCTTTGCCTCATGTTTAGCTCTTTCTGCGTGAACACAAACTTCAAGCTCTTGTGGTCAGTAAAGATTTCCACGCGCTCTCCGTATAAGTAGTGTTTCCACAACTTGAGTACAAAGATCACCGCAGCTAACTCTAGGTCGTGGGTAGGATAGTTCCGCTCATGAGTCCGTAATTGCCTAGATGCATAAGCAATCACTTTCCCATGCTGCTGTAGGACACATCCTAGACCCTTTCCCGAAGCATCGCTGTATATGGTGAAACCTCCAGACCCTGAAGGTAATGTCAGAACTGGAGTGGTCGTCAGCCTCCTCTTCAGCTCCTCAAATGCTGCCTGGCAGTCCTCTGACCAGATGTACTCTGTGTCCTTTCACGTCAGTTTCTTCATGGGTTCAGCTATCCTAGCAAGTCCTGGACGAACTTCCTATAATAGCCGGCTAAACCCAGGAAACTCCTGATCTCTGAAACTGACGTCAGAGCCTTCCATGTCTCAACGGTAGAAATCTTTCTGGGATCCACCGAGATCCCCTCTCCAGTGACTATATGACCAAGAAACTCCACTCGGTCCAAAAAGAACTCGTACTTCGACAATTTGGCAAACAACCTCTCATGCCTCAGAATCTCCAAAACTGTCCGCAAGTGCTCTGCGTGCTCCTCCGGCGTCTTCGAGTATATCAGGATGTCGTCGATAAATACTACGACCAACTTATCCAGATACTGGTAAAATATCTTATTCATCAAGTTCATAAAAATAGCTGGCGCATTTGTGAGACCAAATTGCATCACCAAAAACTCGTACTGTCCGTACTTCGTGTTGAACACCGTCTTCGGGATGTCTGCAGCCCTGACTTTCACCTGGTGGTACCCGGATCTCAAATCTATCCTGGAAAACACCTTCGCCCACTCAACTGGTAGAATAAATCATCTATCCTGGGCAGAGGATATTTGTTCTTAATGGTGATGGTATTCAACGCCCGGTAGTCAATGCACAACCGGACTATACCATCCTTCTTCGGCACAAAAAGTACTGACGCTCCCCATGGAGAAGCACTAGATCGAATGAAACCCTTTTTCAAAAGGTCATCAATCTGCTCCTTCATCTCTACGGCCTCCTTGGGGTTCACTCTATAGCAAGCCCGGGATACTGGTGATGAACCCGGTACTAAATCTATAGTGAACTCCACATCTCTGTCAGGCGGAAGTCTTGGAAGATCCTCTGGGAATACATCCATAAACTCTCTAATGATAGGGTGTGGCGGTGCTAACTCCCCAACTGTAGCACAACAGTTCGGCTCTAGGCTGATCTCCGGCCATGTCTTCCTGACACTGAATGGTATCGTACCTGGGGGACTGAACAGAATACTACCCTCATGAAAGTCTATAGCCGCATGGGCATAGCTATGCTAGTCCATCCCCAATATGATATAATACTCGGGGAGTGGCATCACAAAGAATCGTCCCCTAAACTCTCTCCCAGCTATAGTAATAGAGCATCTATAGATAGATCTAATGGGCACTGGTCCGTCTCCCGTCATTACTTTACTCATCTTCTCGGTAGGTGTAGCTACCAAGTGGTGTTTATGCATAAACTCTAATGACAGGAAGCTATGTGATACACTGGAATCAAACAAGCATAGAGCTAGAAAAGTATACAAATAAACATGACCTGTGATGACGTCAGCCAAGTAATCTGGTTCCGAAACCTGCTCCGGTTCTGTCTCAAGAGCCAGACTATAAGCCTTCCCCTGGGGCCCCTTCTGCTGCTGCAGATGTTGCCCAAACCTCTGCTGCTGAGTCGGAAGCGACGGTCCTCTAGACGGTGGTCCGGCACCTGGTACCCTCGCTACTGGGCAGTCTCGAAGCTGATGGATGGTAGACCCACAAGCTAAATACTGCCCCAACCTCTTCCTACAGACGAAAGCGTCATGGCCTGGTCTCTTACAGAAAGAACACACACCTCCCTTCTGCTTCCGGGGTCCCGGGGCTCTAACTGGTGGTGTCGGGTGATGTGATACGGGAGGACGATATGCTTGCTGGTGCGGCATCGGTACTCTCGGCTTGAAAGCCTGACGCTTGGAAGGTCCCTCGAGGTGTACAGAAGCCGGCCTCTTGCAAGACTGAAGACGCTCCTCTATGCTCCGGGCCAACTCTAGGCTCTGGTAGTAGTCAGTCGTACCGTTCGCCACTATAAGAATGCCAATGTCTGGAACTAGACCATGGCAAAACCTACGCGTCATCTCCTTTGGGTCTGCAACTAGACTAGGAGCGAAACGGCTCAGGTGACTAAACTCCGCTGCATACTCGTCAACAGAACGATTCCCCTGCTGGATGTTCTGGAATCGTAGCCCCATGGCTACCCTAGCGATGGTCGAGAAGAATTTCTTCTTGAACTGGGTCTTGAACTGATCCCAAGTGGCCTTCCCTCTCGCAAATAGCGGCTCATTCCTGAACCAAACTCCCGCCAAGTCTATCAGCAGAAATCCCGCTGCCTCAACCTGGAGGTCACTCGGCAACCTAGCTCCAATGAGCTTCCTCTCTACTGGGTCTAGCCATTCATCTGCTACTATGATGCCCTCAGTCCCTAAGAACTCCTTGGGGTTCAGACCCATAAAGTCCTTGATTGTCCCTGCTCTCTGCTGTCACGCCCCAGAACCAGAATACTGGAGAGCGGGGGAATGACTCAGCCAGCTACGTATTACGGGTAGATGAATACCGTATAATACGATCAATGCTGTCTAAAAGACAAGGGGGTGCATACTACATGAAAGTCTTACTATGGTCACTTCACATCTATTGTCTCAATCATTCGAACAAGAAACAGTAATAGAGAACATATAAGATAAAGCAGTAAGGGGTCCCAAACGCTCTGTCAAAATGTTTTGATATCTGGCTTTACAAAACATAGCCAGATTGATGTAGCAAAAGTATACACAATTGTTATCAGCTGCAGCCTGACTTTAGTTACAATTATGTAAAAAGTAAGTACGAGACGATCCGACTAACATGTCGGTGCCAAACGGCAAAGTATAAAGTAGATAACAAAACGAGCGGGGAAGTAAGAAACCCACTCGAGTCCTCCTGCGATCATCCCTCTAGTGTTGACCATCTTAGAGGTAGAAGTAAGCTGAGTCCTCGGGAACCGGCTCTAAATCTGGCCATGCAAAACCAGAGAGGTTAGACCTCTAATAGCAAGTACCACAAGGAAGCACGACATGAGAACTAAAACCAGTAATATGAAATATGATAAATAGATCTCTGCTTGCTACTAGGATTCACATAACATCACGACACTTCGAACCAACCTCCCAACCAAACAAAGACAGAAGTTGGCCCGTCATGTCCTGACATTCTGATCATCCCAGTTAAGTAACAGAGTAGGTACAGTACACAAACAAATTATCTTGAACGGCCAATCAACTACTACGGCTTGCTATTGTGAGTCCCAAGTTATCCTGGAATTTATGCAATAGGGATTCCTCAGTTCTTACTATGTGCAAGCAAGGCTAGTCTATCCAATCAATCAATTGCGCCAATTATGTAGTTAGATGAGTCCCAGCGGGACGCCCGCCGTTAATATAGCATGTACAATAATATAAGCAGATACTGTTCCCTGCCCGTATGACAGATTTACAGTATCTGTGGGAACCAGCCGGCCCATCGGGCACTTAATAGTCCCAAGGGGGCTGCCATGTAAGAACTCGGGAATCCATTCTCTCCATGCCATCATTATTTTATTTAACTTAATAGTCTCTACGTTGAGTGAAGTTCCATGCCGTGGATCATGGTCATTCAAATGAGTACTTTCGTACGGGGTACGATATGCGCAACTCTACAACGATACCTGTGCGGCTAGGTTGTAGGTTTTACATAGCATGATGCAACAATCAAATCTGACCACGGAGTAATCATGCCTTGACCATAAAGTACACATGCTGTTTTTGTAAGATAGATAAATAACTAAATAAATAAATAATTTGAAGCCTGCATGTGCCTGTATGCCAATATTCGGGATTGGCTAATCGAGTACAATAGTTCATTACATGAACGTGTCTCATTCATTTCATTCAATAAGACGACTAGCCAGTCTCTTAGTTCCAACTAGGAACACATGATCAATTTTAGTCAAGATAACCATTATCATCAATGGTGACAAGGCATGAAAATCAAATAGTATTCAGTGAAGTCGAGTCTACGACTCTCAGGGTTTAATTCCAGTCAATCGGGGTATCTATAGCTCAATTCACGACACATGGTACATCCCACGTAATAATCTATATTTAACAGAAATATCAACATATCATGATTATATCAAATTTATGCAAAAAGGCGTAAGGATATAAAATGGACGTTAAACATCTAATAAGATATCAATATACAGGGCTATAGAAGATCCAGGGTAAGCAGGCTACTCTCATGTCAGCCTACGCTCATGTCAGCGTACGCTCAGGTCAAGCTACGCTCAAGCCAGCGTACGCTCAGGTCAAGCTAGCGTATGGACTCCATACGACTCCTCTCTATCCAAGCCAGTGTACGCAAGTCATACGCTTCCAAAAGGCAGCGTATGAACTCCATACGACTCCTGACCATCCAAGTCAGCGTATGTAAGTCATACGCTCCCAAAAGGTAGCGTATGAACTCCATACGACTCCTGACCATCCAAGTCAGCGTTTGCATGTCATACGCTCCCAAAAGGTAGCGTATGAACTCTATACGACTCCTGACCATCCAAGTCAGCGTATGCATGTCATACGCTCCCAAAAGGTAGCGTATGAACTCCATACGACTCCTGACCATCCAAGTCAGCGTATGCATGTCATACGCTCCCAAAAGGCAGCGTATGAACTCCATATGACTCCTGACCATCCAAGTCAGCGTATGCAAGTCATACGCTCCCAAAAGGCAGCGTATGGACTCCATACGACATACGCTTCCAAAAGGCAGCGTATGCAAGATACACGCTTCCTAAAAAGGCAGCGTATGCAAGACACACGCTTCCTAAAAAGGCAGCGTATGGACTCCATACTGCGCTGCGCTAAAGAGCGCTTACAGCTCAGTGACGCAAGCTAAAAAGCTAGCATACACTGCTCACTGTCTTCTCCAAACAGCAAGAACTCCATGGTTGCACCCTAAAGTTTAAAAGTCTATAACTTGGTCAAAATAAGTCCGAATCCAACTTTGCAAAGGTCAAAATTGGGTAGAATGAAATCCTCTACAACATGGAACCATCAAAACTTGAAAACATAGAAGTTTAATAGATCAAAACCACCAAAATCCAAAAATAACTCATATCTAGATCTACAAAGATTAAGACTTCGAAATGAAAAATGTCAAGTTCTAAACTCTCTTAGAATCATGAGGGAAAGAGAATGGAGCCATAAAAATGGGTCCTCATGAAGAAGCAAGATGTACTTGCCTATGGGTTTGGTAGGTGGAGAGAGTAATGAAGAAGAAGAAGAGGAGTAATGGTGAGAATGAGTAATGAGGAGAGAGAATGGAGAGGGTGGCTTTAAATATGAAAGGGGTGGTAGGTGGGAGTTGGGCCGGGTCCAATGGGTCGGGTTGTAGGGGATCCAACCAAAGCCAACCCGAACCCAAAGCCTAGCTAAAGCAGAGAATAAAAGCATGAAATAAAGTACAGAAATAAAATTACAAAAATATAATTGTAGGAAATAAATTAACATGAATTAAAAGAAATTAAATACAGGATAATACATGATAACTATTAAATAAATACATGATAAATACTAAATAAATACACATGAGTTGTACATGTATAAAAATACGCATTTTAGGAATGGGGAGTGACATCTCTACCCTCCTTAAAAAAATTCCGTTCTCGGAATTTCAAATCCAAGCAGGATAGGAATATCAAAACTAAACTAATCTAGGTACAAGCAATTCAATCAAGTAATCATTTTACAATGTCCATAGCAAGTAACATATCTATATTTAACAATCTACGGTATTAAGCAATTCTACCCATAAGGTGATAAGCATGAGGAATCAAGGCAATCAAGGTACACAGAAAAAGATATACCTTGTGAGTCAAACAGATGTGGATACCGTGATCAGATATCATCCTCACGTTTCCACGTTGACTCTCCCAAAGAGTGATGACCCTAAGCAACCCGGACAAGGTTAATTGTTCGGTTCTTGAGTATCTTCTCTCTTCGGTCCAAGATGGACACAGGTTGTTCCTCGTAAGACAGGTTGGTACCAACAACCAGTTCTGAATGATCGAGGATATGGCTGGGGTCCGATACATACCTTCGCAATTGAGATACATGAAACACGTCATGCACCTCTCGTAACGAAGGTGGAAGGGACAAACGATAAGCAACATCGCCTACCCTATCAAGAATAACAAATGGGCCTACGTATCGTGGGCTCAACTTCCCGCGAACGACAAATCTAATGACCCCACGGGTAGGTGAGATCCGCAAGAACACGTGGTCCCCAACAGAAAACTCTAGCGGCCTACGATGCTGGTCCGCCCAATGACGATGCCGATCCTGCGTAACACGAAGTCGCTCTCTAATTCCTTTAATCACTTCAACTGTCTGAACAATCATTTCCGGGCCTAACATCTTCCTCTTCCCGATATCATCCCATGCTAGTGGCGACCTACACTTCTTACCATATAATGCTTCAAATGGCGCCATCTGGATACTGGCTTGATAACTGTTGTTGTAAGAAAACTCAACTAAGTGCAGGTGGCTTTCCCAAGATCCTCCAAAATCCAGAGTGCAAGCTCGCAACATATCTTCCAAAGTCTGAATTGTCCTTTCTGATTGCCCGTCCGTCTGCGGATGGTAAGCCGTGCTAAATCTTAACTTGGTACCCAGACTATGATGCAAGCTCTTCCAGAAATGCGATGTGAAATGGGTATCTCTGTCTGACATAATATTGACAGGGACTCCATGCTGCCTGACTATCTGTTGCATATATAACTCTGCCAACTTTCTGTAGATTGTCCTACTCTGAAAGGAAGAAAGTGTGCTACCTTCGTAAGCCGATATACTATCATCCAAATAGCATCTTTACCACTTGGTGATCTCGGTAAACCGGTCACAAAGTCCATCGTAATGTGTTCCCACTTCTATTTCGGGATAGGAAGCGGTTACAATAACCCAGCTGGCCTCTGCTGTTCTGCCTTTACTTGCTGACATATCAAGCAACGAGAAACAAACCTAGCTATCTCCCTCTTCATCCCGTTCCACCAGAAGTGCTGCTTGATATCTTGGTACATCTTGGTCCCTCCAGGATGTATAGAATACTGAGAACTGTGAGCTTCTGTCATAACTTTTTGTCTGATATCTCCACTAGGTACACATAGACGTGATCCAAACCTAAGCGTACCATCTTTATGAATTTACATCTCCTTTCTGAGTCCTGACTCACATTCTGTCCTAAGCTTCAGAATCCTTGGGTCCTGTGCCTGAGCTGCCTTGATCCTGCCTACCAAGTCGGATTAAACTTGTAGACTCGCCAGAATTCCTACATCACTAGGAAGTATAACTTCAATGCCCATCTCCTGAAGGTCTTCTAAGATGTGCTTCTGCGTTGTCAACATAAATGTGTCGCCTCTTCTGCTAAGAGCGTCTGCTACCACATTAGCCTTGCCTGGATGATACTGAAGCTCCACATCATAATCTTTGATCAACTCCAACCATCTTCTCTGCCTCATGTTCAGCTCCTTCTGAGTAAAAATGTACTTCAGACTTTTATGATCTGTGTACATCTCCACTCGGTCACCATATAAGTAATGCCTCCATAGCTTCAGAGCAAACACTACTGCCGTCAATTCCAGATCATGAGTTGGGTAATTCTTTTCGTGGTCCCGAAGTTGTTTAGATGCATATGCTATCACCTTCCCATGCTGCATAAGGACACATCCAAGTCCTTTACCTGACGCATCACAATATACTGTAAAACCTTCGGGCCCAACTGGCAACGTAAGGATAGGCGCTGATATCAACTTCTGCTTCAGGTTCTCAAATGATGCCTGACATTCTGCCGACCAGATGAATGGTACATCCTTTCGTGTCAAGAGGGTCATGGGTGCTGAAAGTCCCGCAAAATCTGATACAAACCTTCTGTAATATCCTGCCAATCCCAAGAAACTCTGTACATCAGCTACGGTCTTGGGTACTGGCCAACTCTCTACTGCTTCTACCTTCTTGGGATCCACTGCTACTCCAGCTCCTGATATGATGTGACCCAGAAATGAAATATGATCCGACCAAAACTCACACTTGCTGAGCTTGGCATACAACTGGTTCTTTCTTAGAACCTGCAACACTTTCCTGAGGTGGTCTTCATGCTCCTCTTCACTAGCAGAATATACGAGTATGTCGTCAAGAAAGACAACGACAAACTGATCTAAGTATGGCATAAAGATGTGGTTCATCAAATCCATGAATATAGCTAGAGCATTGGTCAAACCAAACGGTATTACTAAGAATTCATAATGCCCATACTTCGACCTGAATGCTGTCTTGGGGATGTCTTCCTTTCGAACCCTCACCTGATGGTACCCTGAACGAAGATCTATCTTGGAGAAGACTCTGGCCCTGCTCAACTGATCAAATAAGTCGTCGATCCTGGGTAGTGGGTACTTGTTCTTTACTGTCGCCGCGTTAAGCTTCCTGTAATCGATGCATAATCTGGATGACCCATCCTTCTTCCCTACAAGTACCACTAGTGCTGCCCATGGTGATATGCTAGCTTGGATGAACTTCTTCTCCTTCAATTCCTCTATGTGCTGATACACCTTGGCCTGCTCCGAATCCGCCATTCTGTAAACTCGATCTGATATCGGTTTAGTTCCAGGTGCCAATTCTATGCTGAACTCAATATCTCTAACCGGTGGTAGACCTGGAAGTTCTTCGGAAAACACGTCTAGAAATTCTTCAACTACCTTCGGAACTTGAACTTCTTCCATTGTTGTTACTACTCCCTGCTCTTGCTGAGTTGCCTCTGACCTGACTAAGGTGAACCTCTTCATGTCTGGAATATCAAAAGATACACTCCCACTACGATAATCTATTATCGCATGACTGTCTTTCAGCCAGTCCATGCCTAAGATAACGTCGAAATTTCCAACAGGAAATTCTATCAACTGGGCGGGTAAGGAACGCCCGCAAACTACAACACTACACGCTAGAATAACTCTACTAACTCCTACGAGACCATTGCCAGTGAGTACCTCCCTGGCGATGTCTCGAACTCCATACCTAGCCGTGTCGCAAATTGTGCAGATATAAATGAGTGTGATGCTCCCGAATCAAACAATGCTACTGCGGGATATGAGGCGACGAGAATGTTACCTGCCACAACATCTCCCGATGCTAATGCCTCCTCCAAGGACAAAGTGAATGCTTGCCCACGACCTCCTTGTTGATTCCCATGCTGTGGCCTAGCCTGGTGCTGCTGCTGGCCCCTTCCTTGATGATGCTGGGGTGGTCTATGCTGGTGTTGCTGCATCGGTGGTCCCTGCTGTCGATACATCTGAGCCTGTGGACGCTGTGCCAACGGCCTTACTGCCACTGCTGGTCCTCGATACTGGCCTGCCCCTGGTGCTGGCAGAGCAGGAAACTGCTGCCCTGGTCCTCCTGACCTCGAATTCATGGGACATGTGGTAACCCGATGGTCTGGATTTCCACATATCAGACATAGTCCATTCAATGTCCGACACACATCTCTAGTGTGCCCCATCTTCCCACAATAAGTGCAGTCTGCCGGGGGTTGCTGGTTCTTTCTCTGTTGCTGTTGCTGCTGCCTGGGTGGTGGTACTGGTCATCGTATCGCCACATCATGGATACGAATGCCAGTGGATGGTGCTGTTGTTCGGGGCGTTGCTCCCCCTCCTCCTTCAATCTGACTGTGGGATCTCTTCTGACCCCCAATCCTTACTGCAAGCCTCTGAATGGTGATCTCATGCCTCCGGGTTGCCGTCAATATCTCATCAAAAGTCTGGTAATTGTGCCCTTCTATCAATTGCAAGAGCTCAAGATAAAACTCTTGCTGAAACCTCATAGCCCTCTGGCGCTCCGTCGCTACCATCTCTAGGGCAAATCTACTCAATCTGTAGAACTCTGCTGCATAAGCATCTACAGTCTTGCCAGCCTGCCTGAGGCTGATAAACTTCTGTTGTAGCTCATACTGTGCCACAACTCCATAGTACTTGGTCTTGAATCTTGCTGTAAAATCGTCCCAAGCCACAGGACGTCTGATGTCTACTTTCTCTGCTTCCCACCAATCACGTGCGAGATCCTGAAGTAACAACTTCACTAGATCCACACGTTCTTCTGCCGGCACCTTAGCGGCTGTCAGAATAGCCTCAATATCCTTAAGCCATGCATCTGCTGAGATGGCATCCTCCGTGCCCTCAAAACGGCAGAGGTTGTACTTGCAAAACCTGGCTGACACTCCTGAATCAGTCCTCGCTCCTCTTTCCAAAGCCGTCTACAATCCTTGGTTGAGTAGCACATTCTGCTCTTGTAGCTGAGTGTGCATGCGTTGCTGGGCCAGCATCTGATGTTGCTGAGTAGCCATCATTCCTCTCATGATCTCCAGAAGGGCTGGTGTGTCCACTTGGGTAGGTGGAACTGTCGGTGGGGGTGGAATGTCCGGATACTGCGACCCAGCAGCTGGTTCCACTATCACTTCTTCCTGGGTAGCCTCCTGAGGGGAGACTGGCCCTTGCTGCTGACCAACCTGGTCAGGTTGTCCATGTTGCTGTCCATGTTGTTGATGTCCAGTCCTGACAGATGCGGACGAGGTGCCCCTAAGAAAAGGGATAAGAGAACAATCAAACGATCGGACATGAAGGATCAATGAAGTCAAAGGATACTGGAATGTCAAGCTAGAGTTGAGAGTAACGAATCATGAGATAAAAGGAAAACATGTATGATTGAGACATCCTATAAATCAAAACACCCCACAAGTCTGAAATCAGACCTGCATGGGCCACCACTAAAATCTTGTCACGCCCCAGAACCAGAATACTGGAGAGCGGGAGAATGACTCAGCCAGCTACGTATTACGGGTAGATGAATACCGTATAATACGATCAATGCTGTCTAAAAGACAAGGGGGTGCATACTACATGAAAGTCTTACTATGGTCACTTCACATTTATTGTCTCAATCATTCGAACAAGAAACAGTAATAGAGAACATATAAGATAAAGCAGTAAGGCGTCCCAAACGCTCTGTCAAAATGTTCTTGATATCTGGCTTTACAAAACATAGCCAGATTGATGTAGCAAAAGTATACACAATTGTTATCAGCTGCAGCCTGACTTTAGTTACAATTATGTAAAAAGTAAGTACGAGACGATCGGACTAACATGTCGGTGCCAAACGGCAAAGTATAAAGTAGATAACAAAACGAGCGAGGAAGTAAGAAACCCACTCGAGTCCTCCTGCGATCATCCCTCTAGTGTTGACCATCTTGGAGGTAGAAGTAAGCTGAGTCCTCGGGAACCGGCTCTAAATCTGGCCATGCAAAACCATAGAGGTTAGACCTCTAATAGCAAGTACCACAAGGAAGCACGACATGAGAACTAAAACCAGTAATATAAAATATGATAAATAGATCTCTGCTTGCTACTAGGATTCACATAACATCACGATACTTCGAACCAACCTCCCAACCAAACAAGGACAGAAGTTGGCCCGTCATGTCCTGACATTCTGATCATCCCAGTTAAGTAACAGAGTAGGTACAGTACACAAACAAATCATCTTGAACGGCCAATCAACTACTACGGCTTGCTATTGTGAGTCCCAAGTTATCCTGGAATTTATGTAATAGGGATTCCTCAGTTCTTACTATGTGCAAGCAAGGCTAGTCTATCCAATCAATCAATTGCGCCAATCATGCAGTTAGACGAGTCCCAGCGGGACGCCCGCCGTTAATATAGCATGTACAATAATATAAGCAGATACTGTTCCCTGCCCGTGTGACAGATTTACAGTATCTGTGGGAACCAGCCGGCCCGTCGGGCACTTAATAGTCCCAAGGGGGCTGCCATGTAAGAACTCGGGAATCCATTCTCTCCATGCCATCATTATTTTATTTAACTTAATAGTCTCTACGTTGAGTGAAGTTCCATGCCGTGGATCATGGTCATTCAAATGAGTACTTTCGTACGGGGTACGATATGCGCAACTCTACAACGATACCCGTGCGGCTAGGTTGTAGGTTTTACATAGCATGATGCAACAATAAAATCTGACTACGGAGTAATCATGTCTTGACCATAAAGTACACATGTTGTTTTTGTAAGATAGATAAATTACTAAATAAATAAATAATTTGAAGCCTGCATGTGCCTGTATGCCAATATTCGGGATTGACTAATCGAGTACAATAGTTCATTACATGAACGTGTCTCATTCATTTCATTCAATAAGACGACTAGCCAGTCTCTTAGTTCCAACTAGGAACGCATGATCAATTTTAGTCAAGATAACCATTATCATCAATGGTGACAAGACATGAAAGTCAAATAGTATTCAGTGAAGTCGAGTCTACGACTCTCAGGGTTTAATTCCAGTCAATCGGGGTATCTATAGCTCAATTCACGATACATGGTACATCCCACGTAATAATCTATATTTAACAGAAATATCAACATATCATGATTATATCAAATTTATGCAAAAAGGCGTAAGGATATAAAATGGACGTTAAACATCTAATAAGATATCACAGGGCTATAGAAGATCCAGGGTAAGCAGGCTACTCTCATGTCAGCCTACGCTCATGTCAGCGTACGCTCAGGTCAAGCTACGCTCAAGCCAGCGTACGCTCAGGTCAAGCTAGCGTATGGACTCCATACGACTCCTCTCTATCCAAGCCAGCGTACGCAAGTCATACGCTTCCAAAAGGCAGCGTATGAACTCCATACGACTCCTGACCATCCAAGTCAGCGTATGTAAGTCATACGCTCCCAAAAGGTAGCGTATGAACTCTATACGACTCCTGACCATCCAAGTCAGCGTATGCATGTCATACGCTCCCAAAAGGTAGCGTATGAACTCCATACGACTCCTGACCATCCAAGTCAGCGTATGCATGTCATACGCTCCCAAAAGGTAGCGTATGAACTCCATACGACTCCTGACCATCCAAGTCAGCGTATGCATGTCATACGCTCCCAAAAGGTAGCGTATGAACTCCATACGACTCCTAACCATCCAAGTCAGCGTATGCAAGTTATACGCTTCCAAAAGGCAGCATATGGACTCCATACGACATACGCTTCCAAAAGGCAGCGTATGCAAGACACACGCTTCCTAAAAAGGCAGCGTATGGACTCCATACTGCGCTGCGCTAAAGAGCGCGCACAGCTCAGTGACGCAAGCTAAAAAGCTAGCATACACTGCTCACTGTCTTCTCCAAACAGCAAGAACTCCATGGTTGTACCCTAAAGTTTCAAAAGTCCATAACTTGGTCAAAATAAGTCCGAATCCAACTTTGCAAAGGTCAAAATTGGGTAGAATGAAATCCTCTACAACATGGAACCATCAAAACTTGAAAACACAGAAGTTTAATAGATCAAAACCCCCAAAATCCGAAAATAATTCATATCTAGATCTACAAAGATTAAGACTTCGAAATGAAAAGTGTCAAGTTCTAAACTCTCTTAGAATCACGAGGGAAAGAGAATGGAGCCATAAAAATGGGTCCTCATGAAGAAGCAAGATGTACTTGCCTATGGGTTTGGTAGGTGGAGAGAGTAATGAAGAAGAAGAAGAGGAGTAATGGTGAGAATGAGTAATGAGGAGAGAGAATGGAGAGGGTGGCTTTAAATATGGAAGGGGTGGTAGGTGGGAGTTGGGCCGGGTCCAATGGGTCGGGTTGTAGGGGATCCAACCAAGGCCAACCCGAACCCAAAGCCTAGCTAAAGCAGAGAATAAAAGCATGAAATAAAGTACAGAAATAAAATTGCAGAAATATAATTGCAGGAAATAAATTAACATGAATTAAAGGAAATTAAAGACAGGATAATACATGATAACTATTAAATAAATACATGATAAATACTAAATAAATACACATGAGTTGTACATGTATAAAAATACGCATTTTAGGAACGGGGAGTGACATCTGCCGTGGCTCTACCGGTGGTGGGACCACAGTACGCTCCTCCGAACGCTCCATGATCTGACGGAGTAGGGTGGTCTGCTCCTGATGGATTGTTAGGAACCCCTGGATCAAAGTGAGCAGTTGGTTCCCGTCGAGCGTGACGGAAGCCTGGGTAGGTATAGTAATAGGTGGTGGTGGGAGTATCGGGTCCTGTTGGGACTGTGATGTGGAAGGTGGTAGAGGCATCTGGGTTGGTGGATTTGTGGAGTGGGAGAGTATAGTAGGTGGAGGTGGAGGTGGAGGTGCATCGGTCAACTGGTCAACCGACTGGATAGAGAGTGTGCCATTTTCAGGTGTGGCATACTGGGATGAGCGGGTGAGCACCATCTAATAAATAAAAGAACTTATAAGGACTCTTTTAAGTAAACAATCATACACAACAAGGAAATCCAATTTGTAATAACGAGCATGTGATGCAATGTGATTCCTATGTTGCAATCCTAGTAATCCTCTAGGTGTTCTAAGCGTCATTTCCAGTGTTGTCTAGTTCTCTTAAGTTCCTAATTGCAGGCATGCTTGGTACAATGACGTAACCAAACAATTTAGTCAGGACCTGCATGGGCCACCACTAAAAACATGTCATGATCCGCTACCCAAATTGTTGGGCCGAGCCGAGTCATGTCCAGCGTACGCTTGGGATAAAACGTAGTAAGCTGTTCTAAAGATAACAAGACAAGATCAAAGTGTGCTAACAATTCTATATGTAATAATGAGTCAGAAATGTTCCAAACACAGAAGTCATCTTGTATATAAATATGTTCCAAGTACAAGTCCAAAATGTAAAACTGGATACAGGTCCAGTTATAAAATACGTAGTCTAATACATTACTACTCTCGGAACCCCGAGCAACTACGCAAACTAGACGAGTTTTCCCGCAGGTACATCCTCGTAAGATAAAGCCTGGTCCTCGGCAGCAACTCCATAATAGGAATCGCAAAGCAACTCCTCCTCAGTAAGTATACCTATAACGTTATCCTGTCAGGACGAAAGCAAGTACTGATTCTAACAAACTAAATATACGAAACATAAAATAAACATAAGTGTAATAAACTGGAATCATGGCATATCATGATTTAATTGGTTCTTTTAGAAATGGCAACATATATTTGTTTAAAAGTTTAAAATCGTAGCATGTACGTGATCGGTCAATAGGTAAATAGGATGTACAGCGGTACATATCAAGTTTCTAGAATACGTATATGTACACTAACGGCATCGGTGTATATCCATACACAAATGCGGGATCAGAACATACGGCAAAGTTACATATAGAATGTTACCGTACGCGGTAAATACATACGGAGAAGGGAGGCATGATCACGTACTCTACTAACAGTTTCCCCTTAACCTGTTGTTAAACATGTGAGAGATGTAAAAACTGTCCTAAGCATGATAGAGACATGAAAGTAATACAACATATGAAGATTTAACTTGCTACCCCAAGGATCAGCATTTAACATGGTTGGAAATCACAGTTTATTGTTTATAGCAGTATGTAAAGTTTATAGAAGTACTTGTCTTTAGCAAAGCAAGGTAGTGATAGAAATGCTAGAGATTTCTAGTGACTCGTCACTGTAGAAATAACACATAAACTTAGTTTTCATACTAAGTTAAACACTAAAACACTAGTTGTGCGACACGAGTTTCTGACTGGACACATAGCCAAATGATGAATTTAGTATAGAAGACCAGTGTGTGGTGACACAATACCCAAACTAACTTTCTAGGGTCTTTATACTAGTGTAGGGGTGGTCCAATACTACAATAACTCAAAATAACACAAAATATTGTAAATCGTAACTATTCAATAAAAAAATCAAACTGTACATTGTGTTCCAACAATTTTTGAGATAGACAAAAAGCTCAATTTTACATAAATTAAAGTACCAAAATGATCCTTGTTAATTATAGAAATTTATACTAATTATTTTGAAATTTATAAACCCTCATAGATATTTATTAAAAATCAGCAAACATATGTATCCTGAAAATGAGTTCTATTTTCCTATTTTTATAAAATGCCAAAATACTTATTAAATACTGAAAGAATAATAATAAATTAGCTAAATTAACATAGTATTTAAATACAATTTTTTTCAGATTTTTAGAGCAATTAAAATATATATAAAAATTCAAAAACAGCAAGTAATAATTTCTAGAAAATAATTAATTATTTATTTATTATTTTGTCCACGTATTCGAAATTGAATCGAAGTCCAGATACGAGACCCAAAGCCATGAATCAAGTCCAATATGACTTGTACAGACTCTGAATGTATTAGACACAATTGGACTCAAAACCCATGCTAGGTTTGGACATCAATTGGCTATGATTTATAAAATACAGGAATTTAAATATGTATATAAATATATTTTAAAGTGGCAAAATATAATATATATATATATATATATATATATATATATATATATATATATATATATATATATATATATATATATATATATATATATATATATATTTATTGTAATATATATATATATATATATATATATATATATATATATATATATATATATATATATATATATATATATATATAAAATAAAAATAAAATATATATATATATATATAAAATAAAAATTATATATATATATATATATATATATATATATATATATATATATATATATATATATATATATATATATATATATATATATATATATATATACTGTTATATATATATATATATATATATATATATATATATATATATATATATATATATATATATATATATATATATATATATATATATATATATATATATATATAATTATATTTATATTTATATTTATTATTTTATATATATGTATATTTATTTTATATATATATATATATATATATATATATATATATATATATATATATATATATATATATATATAAACAAATAAATAAATAAATAAATAAATAAATAAAAAACAAAACAAAGAGAAAACAAAGGCGGGGCTCGAACTCGGCCAGAGGGGGGACGGGGGGTTTAACCATGCTCGGGCTGGCCAGGTGGTCAGCTCGAGTTATGTGACAGGGGTAGGGTTTTAATTAATTTTATTATAGGTTTTAGGTTAATGGATTTGAAACCCGATAGCCCAAACTAAACCCAATAACGTATTCTTCGTGTCCTGACAGTTAAGGACACGAAGAACGGTCGAGTCCTGTGTCCGGGCTGTGCACGACACGCACGACTCGAACTAGCCGTGTCCTGACTTACCATGAGACTCGTCGAGACTCGACGAGTCACATAGGCGAGGACGAGCTGAAATGGAAAAGAAGAAGAAGGGTTACACGTACGTGTCCGACTTCTTGTCGAAGAGCGGGGCTGCTGTAGGGCGGAGGAGTCGTCGGGGCGGTCGGAGAAAATGGAGGGGAGTTTGTCTCGTCGTCGGGAACTGAATTGTGGTGGTCGCTCGTCGAAAAGTGGACGTCGGTGATGGGAAACCTAGATCTAGGGTTCCGGTGAAGTGGTCGGGGAAGACGAAGCGAGGGCCGCGCTGTGGTGGTGGTGGTCGGTCGTAGTGGGGTCTAGGGTTTCGGTTAGGGGTCGGGGCTTTTATAGGGGAAGTAGGTCGGCCGAATTAGGGTTAGATTAGGATTAGGGTTAGGATTTTCGCTGGAGTTTAGTCGGAAAAGGTGACAGCGCGGGGCGATCGGGTTAGGGTTTTGCAGGAAACCCCTCCTCCAAATCGATATTTGCAACAGAACCCCACCACCTTGTTAAATGCAAATTCTAAATTGCATATACACCCCCGCTGTTGCTCTATGCAAAAATTAATTTGCATAGACAATTCAGATTTTACAAAAGACTATTAAAACAATAAAAATAATTATAAAATAATATTAAAACAATTTAATTAATTACAAAATGATATATTTTGATTTAAAAATCATTTAAAAATCATTTAAAAATTCTAGAAAAATTCTTACTAATTTAATAATTAATTTTAAAGATATAAATGCTATTTAAAATTATAAAAATATTATTTTAAAATCTAGGGGCTTACAGTTACTAATCTAATAATAATTAATTCTGGAATAATTCACTTAAAAACCAAATTTAACCTAATAATAATCTGAATATAATCTAAACATGCAAGTTTGGCCATCAAAGTCGTGTTTTCTAATTTTGGAAACCATGGCACGTAAATCGAGACGTGCCGTTGTGTATCTAGTCAAACGCTATGAACTCTAGATTTTGAAAGTGCATCTTGGTAGATTTCAGCGCCACGAGTGCGCTGGAATCAACCGTGCCGCAAAATCGCGCTTTGGTCAAAAGATATCGCCGTTATGGCTAATCGTAACCAAAACGGTGATCAACCGATCAATTTCGAGTTCAACAGAATAATTAAAATACTAGATGAATGAATTATATTCGTAGAGCTCTGTGTTAGCTTTCCGAAACTTCAAACGATTCGTGATTTCGATTTCTGGTTCTCCCGAAATCTCGAAAACACCGAAATGTGTCAAGTTTCGGACAACCGACACTCTACGAATTTTTCAGAAATTTAGAAATAATTTATACGAAAATAAATTATATATTCAAAAAATTTACCTCGATACGAATCCAACAATCGGGAAGTCGAGATCTCTACTAGAACTCTCTCTCAAAAAGGCGGCTGAAATTTAATTAGGATTTCGAATATAATAGTATATATATAGGGGAGAGAGAGGCGGTTCAGCCTGGGCACCGACAGGTGGGCCCCCCTGGGTGAATTTCTAGATAATTAATTATTTTAATTCAGAAAATCATTTAAAAATTATTTTAAGTCCAAATAAATCAAAATAAATTCCAGAAAAATCCAAAAAAATTCTAAAAAATATTTCTAAGTGTCTAGAATCTAAATAAAATATTTTAAAATAAAACATCATCATGTGACCTCACAGTAAATTCCTAAAGCCTATAAAATATAATTTCTATAGGTTTTAATTATATAAAATTCCCAAAAATTCTATAAAATTTAGAAAAATTCTAAAATATTCTCGAAAATATTTCTAACCTCCTAGAACCTAAATAAAAATAACTTGTCTCAAAATAGTCCCAAATGACCTTATAGTAATTCATGAAAGTCAATAAAATAAATAAATCTTTAATAAATAAATATCTAAAAATGTCTAAAAATCATAGAAAAATATAATATAGCTATAACATGCTTATAAACCCTATCTAGAGATCATGTGACCACAAGATGGTCATAAATCACCTGTGGGCTTAGTCACAACTCCTATGATCATAGAAAAATTAAATGTAAACTAATCAAATAAAAAATAAAAAATAAATCACAAAATTTTGGGAAGAGAAGTTACAATACGTCCAATCTCAAGACAAAGGCCACCTCCAAAACTTGTAATTAAGCATTCTCTAAGTTAATAAAAGAAGTGTACATGTCCCAATATTGCTCAACTAGTCTCTCATTACTTAGCATTCTTGATAAGATCGCTCGGGAAGGCTTGTACGGATCTTTGAGTAGGAAGCTGTTGTAATTGATTCATGAGATGATTTTATTGATAGTCACATAGGCTTTATATAGCCTTTACATAATGGAATATCCAATGGAATATCATGTGGCATATTTTGACATCCCAAATATGTTCTCAGGATATTCTCATACTAAATATAACATATTCTTTTACTAAATATACCAACACTCCCTCTCAAGATGGGCGAAAGATATTCACTAAGTCCATATTGTCACATCCTCTAATCATGCTCATAGAGCTAAGTCCCTTGGTCAGTTCGTCTGCTACCTGATGCTTGGCTGGAACGTGGCCTAACTCCAGTAGTCCACTAACCAACTTATCTTTGATGAAGAACCTATCGATCTCGATGTGCTTGGTCCTGTTATGATGTACTGGATTGTTGGCAATACTAATAGGTGACTGGTTATCACACCATAACTTTATCTTGGCTCCTTGATCTAGCTTCAGCTCCACCAACATATTCTTCAACCAAAGCAGTTCTGCAACTCCCAAGGCCATAGCTCTGTACTCTGCTTCAGCTGTCGATCTGGCTACCACTGACTGCTTCTTATTCCTCCAAGAGACCAAGTTGCCTCCTAAAAATATGCAGTATCCCGAGGTAGACCTCATGTCATCAGCATAACTAGCCCAATCAGAATCACAGTAGTCCTCGATGTCCATGTGATTATTCTTCCTGAACATCAGTCCCTTTCCGGGGGTACCCTTTAAGTATCTCAGAATCTGGTATACTGCGTCCATATGACCCTTCCGTGGGTCATGCATGTAGCAGCTCACCACACTAACTGCAAAGCATATATCTGGACACGTATGGCTCAAATAGATCAGCTTGTCCACCAGTCTCTGGTATCTGTCCCGGTCAACTGGTTCTCCAGCCTTAGCATCCAATTTGAACCTCTGATCTATCGACGTCGCTGCAGGCTTGCATCCCAGCATCCATGTCTCAGTAAGAAGATCCTATGCATACTTCCTCTGAGAAAGAACAATCTCATCTGCTTCTTGAGCAATCTTAATTCCAAGAAAGTACCAAGAAGACCAAGATCTTTCACCTTGAATTCCCTGCCAAGCTTTTCCTTGAGTCGGGCAATCTCCCGTTCATCATCTCCTGTGATAATCATATCGTCCACATACCCTGCAAGCATGGTTATGTGGCCTCCACTCCGTCGAAAGAACATAGTATGATCAGCATTGATCTGCTGATATCCCATCCCTATTATCGCCCTCCTGAATCTGTCAAACAATACTCGAGGAGACTGCTTTAGTCCATAGAGAGACTTCTTCAACCTGCAGACCTTGTCCACTGTCTGATTGGTACCGAATCCTGGTGGTATCTCCATGTGCATCTCCTCCACTAGATCTCCATGAAGAAATACATTCTTTACATTCAGTTGGTGTAGCTTCCATCCACCATTCGCTGCCAGAGAAATCAGGGTCCTGACAGTACTCATCTTCGCCACTGGTGCAAAGGTCTCGTCATAGTCGATGCCGTACGTCTGACTGTATCCTTTTGCCACCAGTCGAGCTTTGTAGCGCTCAATCTGTCCATCTGGGTTCTATTTCACAGTGAAGATCCACTTGCATCCGACTACTTTCTTTTCCTCTGGCAGTTTCACCAGCTCCCAAGTGTGGTTCTTCTCAAGGGCCCCTAACTCCTCGTGCATCGCTGCTTTCCACTTTGGATCGATCTTGGCAACCTGCCAATTGTTAGGTACAGTAACATTATCCAAAGATGCAATAAATGCTCCATGGAAAGAAGATATATGATCATATTAAACAAACTGAGCAAGGTTCCAACTATATCTATTAGGAGGATTTCCCGCATTACTACGAGTGGTCCTCTGTAATGATAATGGTATAAGATGAGTAGGGAGAATGATATCACCTTAAGAGAAATTTGGTGGTGGTGGTGTAGGTGTCTCAGGAGTTGAGATTGTAATGCCCCAGTCCCATAATACGTAGGACTAAGTACGTCAGCATACCAGCTGCACGTATACAAGGAATATACAAATCTGTGGTATCCTCGCATTTGTACATAAGTTGTAAGTAATAATATATGATAATCCACAATATAATAACTAAATCTCATCCACAGCTCAACACATAATGAATAAATAAGTCGTAATGATAATAAAAGAAGTCAAAAGATAGCCGGGTGGACATTCCCACTCCAAACAGCTATGAAAAATAGTCTCAACTAAATGGAGTCCAACCTCCTCAAAATAGCAAGAAAGATGATAAAAGATGTCCAGTACATGGTCTCAGATAATAAAGAATAAAAACTAAGTATGAGCAGGAGATGCCTCATCACCGATGTATGAAGGATCCAACACTGCACCGTACTCCTCGGGATAGTCCTGTTCGTCTAATTCTGGAGAGATCACCAGGTCCTCAGAGGGACGTAACAAGATACAAAAAATATGCCAAAATAACTGAAGGTGTAAAATACGCAACTATGACTCTACAGGATCTCCTAACCGTCTATGTGAGATGTACTTTAAGGACAACATTCTACGCAGGGGCTGTAGGATCAGCAGAGTAATAAAGAATGGCAGTAAATAGCGCTCATCCGAGTCGCTATCGGCCAGGGGCAGAAAGTAGCGATCAAATGAGTCACTATCGGCCCACAAATGTGTGTAAAAAGTAAATATAGTCCCTACGCTAGTAGCTGTCCCATCCCTCTAATGATCCTGTCCAAGATGTATTCACAGCCTGTCCAGTTGGCAACGGCTACGGCTTCTAACTCAACACACTAGTAGCAACTACCTCCTATCCGTCGCACGACCCATACGTATCGATGGCCAGTCGAATACGCAGGTCCGTGTCATATATGAACTCACTCATCCCGTGATACACATGTGTCAAGGCCATAGGAGATATGAGAATATCCCACACTCATAAGGTGGTCGTCTAACTCTAGGTCGACATGCATAATAAAATATAAAGATAACAAAAATGACTAAATCTAGTCATCCGCACCCAAGTGTGACTTGGACACCCAATATAAACAAAATGACAAAGAAGAGAAAGAAATATGCAGTAATAAAATATACTGAAAATAAATGAGCACAATCAGCATCTATGGCAAGGTATACTTGTCTGCGGTGCGAGGAGGGCAAATCTAAATGTCGCAAGCGTCAACACAAAACTCACAAATCACAGATGACTCTGGATGCTGAAACAAAAATAAAAAATATTCTCGGTGAAAAATATATACTAAATGCCTGCCCAAAAGTCTAATTCTGGAACAGGGGCAAAATCATAATTTTGGGTCAAAACGATGTCCGCCGTTAGACTCGCTTTGTACCAAAACGCATGCCAAAGTCTATGGTCTCTAAAGTCGTCAAACTATATTTCTACGAATTTTGTTCGAGGAAAGGAACTCAACGGTATGTCCAGTTTTGGATTCCGATGAGCCGCGTACAAAATCGTCCGTTTGAGTGGGTCGCGGGCCGCCAAAAAGGGTTTTCGATCGACCTTATCATAATCGAACCAAACTTGGCACACAGGATCAAAATTTTGATTCGAACCTGTTGGTGCAAGTTTCGTCTCGATTTGACGACTGTACACGAAGTTAGGGCAAAGTTTACAAATTGGCGATACAGGGGTATCTTGACGGATACGGACTGATTTCGTCGCACACACGCGACGAAACTGAGTTCTGTCAGTTACCACACATCAGCAACGTCCATACATGCCTTTCGATGTGTATAGCGCATGACCACGTCGTCCGGTTTGTCGGGATGCACGCCGTATCGAGAGAATTTCTAAGTTTTACTATTTTAATAATCAGTTGCTTGCCAAACTTTAACATCGATTTAATTCATGCATAGAAATCGAAATACAGATCTACAAGTTGCATTTTAATCACGGTTATGTTAACTTCAAATGCCTTTAATTTGTTTCTTGGTAACCCTACTATTTTGATCGAAAACTGGCTTCTAAGTTGGGGTTTTGGCAGCCTCCTAACACAGTTTTTTTAGCAGTTTTTGCTCAAGTTCGTGCAAATTTCTTGACACGATCTAGTAGGTAATTTCAAATCTACCTAGAGGTATTCGAAGAGGGTTAGGTTGTCTGTATTTGTGAGGTGGTGGTTCGAAAAATCATCGAGAAATCGAGAAGATATTAGTTTCGATAATAGGGTACCTGTGCGCGGCGAAACAGATTGTCCCATGTTTCTAGGCGGTCGTCCGGCCTTCTCCTCGACGGTGCGGCCGTCGGCGGCGGCACTTAGGCGATCAGGAAGGGGCGTGCGAATGTCGAAGTGGCTCCTGAGATCTCGTACGATTTCGGGGTGGAGTTTTCAATGGGAATTTTAGCAATAACCCTACTCGGCGGCTAAGTTTATATACCAGGATTTAAATCCTTATTTAGGATTTAATCCGATTCAATTTTGGCTTGGATATGGGTATGTCGTAGAGAATCTCCTTAGAGATATAGGAAAAAAATTTCTGAGATTTTAGGATGAAGATTTAATGAAAATCAAATCTTCAAAATTTTGTTTTTCTTCCTTCCTCTCGGCTGATGCTCGAGCTCGGGTTCAATGAGGCACTGTAGCACTGCTGCAGTGTCGGCTTTATACATTTTTTTTACTCCATGTATATATATATATATATATATATATATATATATATATATATATATATTTTATACATTTATATATATATATATATATACATTCACAAGATAAATCCTATAAAATGTAAATAAATATCAAAAAAAATTTATAACAATTGTAGGCTATATTTAGTAGCAATTAAAATATCATGCAACACAAGCATACATATTTATATATTTATATGGGTAAAGTGCATTTAAACCCTCCTTAGATGTCACGAAATGCAAATAAAGACTCGCTGATCCGAAAAAGACAGTTAGATACGAAAATACTCAAATCACCCCCCCCCCCCCCCGCGCTGTTAAAATCCGTTAAAAATGTCTTAAAAGACGATTTTGCCCCTCCCCTCTCCCCCCCCCCCTCTCTCTCCGGTGGTGGGGGGCGGGTGTCGGCGATGGCTGGCGGAGGAGGGGGGAGGGGTTTGGGGGGCGGGTCGCCGGCGGAGGGAGGAGGGGGGGTCGGGGATGACCGGCGGAGGGAGGGGGGCGGGTTGCCGGCGGAGGGAGGGGGGCGGGTCACCGACGGAGGGAGGAGGGGGGGAGTAGGTCGGTGGGCGGGTCGCCGGCGGAGGGAGGAGGGGGGAGGGGGGAGGGGGTGGGTCGCCGGCGGAGGGAGGAGGGGGGGTGGTCGGGGATGACCGGCGGAGGGAGGAGGGGGGTGGTCGGGGATGACCGGTGGAGGGAGGAGGGGGGGGTCGCGGTTGGGTCGCTGGCGGAGGGGAGGAAGGGAGGGTAGGGGCTGGTAGGGAAGGGTGGAGGGGGTAGTTTAGGTAGTTTCTAATTTTTTTTATTTCTTTTTAAGACTTAACGGCCATTTTAACGGATAAGGGCCATTCTAAACAAAATAGGTTTTTTTGGGGGTGCAAACTGCTTAAGTTTTCTAAGAGGTCTTATTTTGCAAACGAGGCAACTCTAGGGAGGGTTTAAATGCATTTTATCCTATTTATATCTATAAGTACATACACATATACCAACTACTTATTTAATTCAAAAAAAATAATATAGCAAAAATAAAATTTCAAAGTACTAAAATAATTAGAAAAATATTAGGGGTTTATATCCTACCCAACTTGAAGAAATTTTCGTCCTCGAAATTAAATTAAGGTCGAGGGATTAATGCAATGCAAGAAAATAAAAATAATTTAAGAGCTTAAAATGCATGACATACCTTCGTCTTCGAACAAATACGGGTAGCAATTTCGGTTGTCGTCCTCGCGCTCCCAAGTAGACTCTCCTGGCGAGTTATGCTTCCATATCACGCGAACCAATGGAATAGATTGATTCCGTAACACTTTCACTCAGCGATCGAGGATACCTATTGGTTGCTCTTCGTACGACAAACTCTGTCCAACTGTGATCTCGGAGTGATCAAGTATATGATTATCGTCTGCCACGTACCTCCTCAGCTGAGATACATGAAATACGTCATGCACACCCTCTAGCGACAGTGGCAAAGCCAATCTATAGGCAACCTCTTCAACACGTTCCAAGATATCGAAAGGCTCGATGTACCTTGGACTCAATTTGCCACGTCCTCCAAATCGAATCGTGCTTCTAGTGGGGATATCTTCAAGAACACATGGTCGCCCTCTTTGAACTCCAAGGGTCGACGATGATTATCTGCCCACTGCTTCTGACGATCCTGTGCTGCTCGTAGGTGGCTTTGAATTTTCTTCACTGTCTCCACTGTGTTCAAGACTAACTCGGGACCAAATAGCTGTCGCTTTCCTATGTCACTCCAACAAACAGGAGACCGACACTTCCTACCATACAACGCTTCAAACGGAGCCATTTGAATGCTCGCTTGATAGCTATTATTGTAGGAAAACTCAACAAGATGAAGATGGTCCTCCCATTAACCGCCAAAGTCAAGCATGCACGCTCTCAACATATCCTCTAGCGTCTGAATGGTACGCTCCGACTGGCCGTCTGTCTGCGGATGGTACATCGTGCTAAACTTCAATCGGGTGCCCAAATTCTCTTGTATGCTCCTCCAAAAGTACAAGGTGAATCTCGAGTCACAATCCGACACAATACTAATAGACACACCATATAATCTCACAATCTGCTCCATATACATCTCTGCCAATACCTCTGTCGACTGGTCCACTCTAAAAGGTAAGAAATGGGCTAACTTTGTAAATCTATCAACAATCACCCATACTACGTCATGTCCCCTAGGACTTCGAGGAAAATCTGTGACGAAATCCATAGTAATGTGCTCCCACTTCCACTCGAAAATGGGTAATGGCTGCAACAGACCAGCTGTCCTCTGGTGTTCTACCTTCACTTGTTGACATACCAAGCACTTGGCAACGAAATGAGCTATCTTTCGCTTCATTCCGTGCCACCAATAATACTGTCGTAAGTCGCGATACATCTTGGTTCCTTCGGGATGAATAGAGTAAGTTGAACTATGAGCCTCTACCATCAGCTCCTGCCGTAGCTCTTTATTAGGAACATAAATACGATCACCACATCGTAATATCCCATCGGGATAGATCCTCAATCCTGTCTGCTCTCCTGCTTCAGTCCTCTCTCTGAGCCGTCGAAATCTAGCATCAGTAGGCAATGTTGCCTTGATGCGCTCTACCAATGATGATTGTACTTGGAGGTTGGCTAATACGCCATCTGCTCCAGGCAATACTACCTCGATACCAAGCTGCTACAAGTCTCTAATCAACTCCTTCTGCGTAGTCAAAAAGTATGCCATGGGCTTACGGCTTAATGCGTCTGCCACGATATTAGTCTTGTCCGGATGATAATGTAGCTCAATCTCGTAATCCTTCATCAACTCCAACCAACGTCGATGTCGTATATTCAACTCCTTCTGTGTGAACACATACTTGAGGCTCTTATGATCAGTGTAGATATCAACCTTCTCGTCGTACAAGTAGTGTCTCCATAGCTTCAAAGCAAAGATAACCGCTGCAAGCTCTAGATCGTGGGTCGAATAATTCTTCTCTTGCACCCTCAACTGTCGCAACGCATATTCCAATAGACGACAGTGTTGCATCATTACGCATCCTAATCCTTTCCCGGGTGCGTCACTGTAGATCACAAATCCTCTCGGGCCCGATGGTAATATCAAGATCGGTGCTGTGGTCAATCGCTTTTTTAACTCGTCAAATGCGGCTTGACACTCGTCTGTCCATACAAACTCCTGATCCTTGTAAGTTAATCGAGTCATGGGCCCCACTATTCGAGAGAAATCTTCTACGAATCGTCGGTAGTAACCCGCAAGTCCGAGGAAACTTCTCACCTCAGAAGCTGATGTGGGAGCAGACCATGATTTGACTGCTATGATCTTCTCTGGGTCCACTGATATACCATCCCCCGTAACAACATGACCAAAAAATGATACCTCCTTGAGAAAGAAATCACACTTGCTAAGCTTCACGAAGAGTCGCTCATTCCTCAATGTTCCTAAAACTATCCGTAGATGTTGCTCATGCTCCTCTTGACTCTTAGAGTAAATCAAGATATCATCTATAAAGACTACTACAAATTTGTCTAAGTACTGGTGAAAGATCTTGTTTATTAAATTCATGAAGACTGCGGGAGCATTGGTCAAACAAAAAGGCATGACCAAGAACTCGTAGTGTCCATACCTTGATCGAATCGTCGTCTTTGCAATGTCTTCCTTCCGAACATTCAATTGGTGATAGCTCGATCGTAAGTCAATCTTGGAGAATACTTTTGCTCCACTCAGTTGATCAAATAGATCGTTTATACACGACAATGGATACTTGTTCTTCACTGTCACTGCATTTAAAGCTTTGTAGTCGATGCACATGCGCACGGTCCCATCTTTCTTAGGCACAAAAGAACGGGTGCTCCCCACGGTGATGAACTGGCACGAATAAAGCCCTTCTCCAATAAGTCATCAATTTGTATCTTCATCTCTACCAACTCTTTGGGCGCTAGTCGATAAACTCGAGACGAAATAGGCTCGGCTCTCAGAATAAGTTCAATAGAAAACTCAATGTCTCGGTCAGGTGGCAGTCCTGGTAATTTCTCGTGGAATACATCCTCGAACTCGATGATGATAGGGTGCTGAGGGGTGTCCTGCATCATCATGTGAGTCCCCAATGCAGGTGCATCGCTCATCAAGGCTTCATCTTTGGTGAACTCGAACTCCACATCACTCTGGGGTCTAAAGACGATACTGCCCCTATGGCAATCAATGAGAGCAAAATGCTGGCTCAACCAGTCCATTCCGAGAACCACATCGAACATTGGCATAGGAAATATAAGAAGTCGTGCCTTCATCTCTCTACCATTTATCATTACAGGATAATTTCTACAAACACCACTAACAAGTCCCACTCCTCCTCCAGTGAGGATTCTAATATTTTTAGATAAAGATGACATGGGTATACTGTGTCTAGTGGCAAAGCTAGTGGCTATGAATGAATGGGTGGCTCCAGTGTCAAATAATGTGATGGCAGGAAATGATGCAACTAAAACCATACCTGCTATGACGTCCACCTCCGGTTCGGCCTCCTCTGTAGCTAGTGCAAAAGCCTTTCCAACTCTCTGGTTGCCCGTCTGTGCCTTAGTCTGCTGAAATTGGGCTGCCTGAGGGGGTAAAGGTAGCCGTGGTACTCCTGGTCCCGCAATCGCTGGCCTCTGCTGCTGATTTTGTGGAGCGTTCCTATGAAATGGGCAATCTCTGGTATGGTGCTGGTTCGATCCACAAGCTAAACAATGTCCAGCCGGCGTCTACAATCTCTACGAATATGTCCAACTTTGCCACAACAATGGCAAGTGGCCTTCTCCTATGTCTGGTATGGCCCGGTCCTCTGCTGATGCTGATGTGTGGGAGGACGTCTCACTGGCCCTCCTGTAGTGGTCTTAGCCGATCTCATAGTCGATGTAACTCGTCGATTTGCCTTCTTGCTTAAGGCCTCCTGAGTTCTAGCCTCTGCCAGAACAGATGCTTGGGAGACCCTTGACTCGGAGCTGGTGTACCTCTGCAACTCTATACTCAAGCCTCTATAAAATCTTTTGGCTTTCTCCAGCTCTGTCGTAACCAACTCCGGTGCAAAATGACTCAGTCGACTAAACTCGACGTCGTACTCATCAACTGTCATATTTTCCTGCTCCAGGTATAGAAACTGGTCATATAGAGCATCTTTGGTAGTGTCGGAGAAAATTTTCTTATTTAAAAGTCTTTTGAATTTCTTCCACGTCTGATCAACTCCTAGCCGCCTCTCCTCTGCGGCCCACCAATCATAAGTATTTTCTTCCAACTGTAACTTCGCTGCCGTCATCCATAGATCTGCAGATAACTCTGAAGCCTTCAGGAGATTTTCTGTCTTAACCAGCCAATTGGTAATCCCGATGACGTCTTCAGTGCCCTTGAAGTGTGGAAGATTCATGTTGCGGAACCCTTCGATAGTACCCACAGAGGCTTGGGGTGCTCGGGTCAGTGTTGTCTCCAAACTCCTCCTAATAACCTCGCTCTGCTGCATCTGAGCCTGTACTAAGCTCTAGAGTATTTGCTCTGTAGTAGTCCCACTAGCCTGAGGCATGGACTGCTGTGGGGGCATGTATGGTATCTGGGACATGATCTGTGGGGCACCCTATGGCCCGTACTGTGGAGGATATAAAGGATATGGAAAGGAATACTGTGGGAGGGTATGTGGGTGGATACTGAGGTGGATTCTGCGGAGGATACTAGGGTGGATATGATGGTGGATATGGTGATGGATATGGTGGGGGCTGGTAGGGTTGATAAGATGGTGGATATTGTGGAGGCTGTTGTGGTGGATACGATGATGGTGGATATGAGGATTGAATCTGTGGTAGGAGCTGGAGTGGATAGGGTGGCGGAGGCGGTAGGTACTCCTCTTGAGTTACAGGGTTTTCGGGGTCTGTCTGCCCCACTTGGGGTGCCGAGGCTTGCTGCTAAATAGTGGAGGGGTGTCATCACAGGCTACAATCTGGATGGTGCTGGGGTGGTAGGGGACATAGGTGGCTGACTCACCGGTCCTTCTTGAGCAGTGGTGTTCCTGTCAGTAATGGCGAGGGGAGTAGCGCGTCCACTATGAAGATTCATCCTATATTGGCACGAAGAGTTGAGTTGGTTAGAACAAATTCAAACTGGAGGTAATCAAGCAATCAAATGAGAAGTTGAGAGGAGGTCAAGGAAGATATTAATAAGTGGATGAGATTCTATATCCTATTCCTAATTGCAGGCTTGTTGGGAACAGTCATGTAACCCAACAATATTAATAGAGGACCTGCATGGGACACCACAAAAATATGTAACGTCCCAGTTCCATAATACGTAGGACTAAGTACGTCAGCATGCCAGCTGCATGTATACGAGGAATATACCAATCTGTGGTATCCTCGCATTTGTACATTAGCTGTAAGTAATGATATATGATAAGCCATAATATAATAACTAAATCTCATTCACAGCTCAACACAGAATGAATAAATAAGTCGCAATGATAATAAAAAAAAGTCAAAAGATAGCCGGGTGGACATTCCCACTCCAAACAGCTATGAAAAATATTCTCAACTAAATGGAGTCCAACCTCCTCAAAACATCAAGAAAGATGATAAAAGATGTCCAATACATGGTCTCAGATAATAAAGAATAAAACTAAGTATGAGCAGGAGATGCCTCGTCACCGATGTATGAAGGATCCAACGCTGCACCGTACTCCTCGGGATAGTCCTGCTCGTCTAATCCTGGAGAGATCACCAGGTCCTCAGAGGGACGTAATAAGATACAGAAAACATGCCAAAATAACTGAAGGTATAAAATATGCAACTATGACTCTACAGGATCTCCTAACCGTCTATGTGAGATGCACTTTGAGGACAACGTTCTACGCAGGGGCTGTAGGATCAGCAGAGTAATAAAGAATAGCAGTAAGTAGCGCTCATCCGAGTCGCTATCGGCCAGGGGCAGAAAGTAGCGCTCATACGAGTCACTATCGACCCACAAATGTGTGTAAAAAGTAAATGTAGCCCCTACGCTAGTAGATGTCCCCTCCACCCAATGCTCATGTCCAAGATGTATCCACAACCTGTCCAGTTGGCAACTGCTACGGCTTCTAACTCAACACACTAGTAGCAACTACCTCATACCCGTCGCACGATCCATACGTATCGATGGCCATCGAATACGCAGGTCTGTGTCCTATATGAAATCACTCATCCCGTGATACACATGTGTCATGGCCATAGGAGATATGAGAATATCCCACAATCATAAGGTGGTCGTCTAACTCTAGGTCGACATGCATAATAAAATATAAAGATAACGAAAACGACTAAATCTAGTCGTCCGCACCCAAGTGTGACTTGGACGCCCAATATAAGCAAAATGACAAATAAGAAAAGAAATATGCAGTAATAAATATACTGAAAATAAATGAACACAATCAGTATTTATGGCAAGATATACTTGCCTGCGGTGCGAGGAGGGCAAATCCAAATGTCGCAAGCGTCAACACAAAACTCACAATTCACAGATGACTCCAGATGCTGAAACAAATATCAAAAATATTCTCGGTAAAAAAGATATACCTAGGAAACGCCTGTCCAAAAGTCCAATTCTGGAACAGGGGCAAAATCGTAATTTTGGATCAAAACGATGTCCGCCATTGGACCCGCTATGCACCGAAACGTGTGCCAAAGTCTATAGTCTCTAAAGTCATCAAACTACATGTCTACAGATTCCATTTGAGGAGAGGAACTCAACGGTATGTCCAGTTTTGGATTCCGATGAGCCGCGTACAAAATCGTCCGTTTGAGTGGGTCGCGGGCCCGCCAAAAAGGTTTTCGATCGACTTTCTCAGAATCGAACCAAACTTGGCACACAGGACCAAAATTTTGATTCGAACCTGTTGGCACAAGTTTCGTCTCGATTTGACGATTGTACACGAAGTTAGGACGAAGTTTGCAAATTGGCGATACGGGAGTATCTTGACGGATACGGACTGATTTCATCGCACACACGGGACGAAACTGAGTTTCGTCAGTTCCCATACGTCAGCAACGTCCATACGCGTCTTTCGATGCATATAGCGTGCGACCACGTCGCCCGATTTGTCGGGGCGCACGCCGTATTCAGAGAATTTCTAAGTTTTACTATTTTAAAAATTAGTTTTTTGTCGAACTTTAACATCGATTTAATTCATGCATAGAAATCGAAATGCAGATCTACAAGTTGCATTTTAATCATGGTTATGTTAATTCAAATGCCTTTAATTTGTTTCTCGATAACCCTACTATTCTGATCGAAAAGTGGCTTCTAAGTTGGGGTTTTGGCAGCCTCCAAACACAGTTTTTCGAGCAGTTTTTGCTCAAGTTCGTGCAAATTTCTCGACACAATCTAGTGGGTAATTTCAAATCTCCCTAGAGGGATTCGAAGAGGGTTAGGTGGTCTGTATTTGTGAGGTGGTGGTTCGAAAAATCATCGATAAATCGAGAAGATATTAGTTTCGATAATGGGGTACCTGTGCGCGACGAAACAGAGTATCCCATATTTCTAGGCGGTCGGTCGGCCTTCTCCTCGGCGGCGCTCAGGCGACCAAGAAGGGGCGCACGAATGTCGGGGTGGCTCCTGAGATCTCGTGCGAGTTCGGGGCAGAGTTTTCGATGGAAATTTTAGCAATAACCCTACTCGGCGGGTAAGTTTATATACCAAGATTTAAATCCTTATTTAGGATTTAATCCGATTCGATTTTGGCTTGGATATGGGTTAATGTCGTGGAGAATCTCCTTAGAGATATAGGAAAAAATTTCTGAGATTTTAGGATGAAGATTTGATGAAAATCAAATCTTCAAAATTTCGTTTTTCTTCTTTCCTCTCGGCTGATGCTCGGGCTCGGGTTCAATGAGGCAGTGTAGCACTACTACAGTGTCGACTTTATACTCTATTTTTTACTCCATGTATATATATATATATATATATATATATATATATATATATATATATATATATATATTATATATATATATATATATATATATATTATATATATATATATATATATATATATATATATATATATATATATATATATATATATATTACTCCATGTATATATATATATATAATATATATAATATATATATATATATATATATATATATATATATATATATATATATATATATAATATATATATATATAATATATATATATATATATATATATATATATATATATATATATATATATATATATATATATATATATATATATATACATTCACAAGAAAAATCCTATAAATTGTAAATAAGTATCAAAAAAAATTTATAACAATTGTAGGCTATATTTAGTAGCAATTAAAATATCATGCAACATAAGCATACATATTTATATATTTATATCTATAAGTACATACACATATACCAACTACTTATTTAATTCAAAAAATAATATAGCAAAAATATATTTTTAAAGTACTAAAATAATTAGAAAAATATTGGGGGTTTTCAGAGACGGACACAGGCAAGGGACTTGGCACTTTGCTTTCTTCTTCTGCTGTAGGTAAGTAACTCCCCCTCAACCGTGGACCTAACATCTCTCATCTCCTCTCCCTGTTCCTCTTTCTCTTTCTGCTCTTCCTCAATCGTTCCTCCATTCCAAACTACTAAATCGGTCACCAAGATCTCTCCAATCTCCCCCTCTCGTCTCATTCGCAGTATTAGGTGAGTTGTTTGGGGTTTCCACCTAACGGTAGTATGGCTCGTGTTCCTTGAAGTGAACATCCATACTCACAAACTTCTTCTTCTCTACTGGACTCCAGCACACATATCCCTTCTGAGTTGCAGAGTAGCCCACGAAGATGCACTTGACTGCTCTATGGTCAAGCTTCCCAACTGATGGTCTGTTGTCTTTCATAAAATATATGCAGCCAAATACCTTCAGTGGGAGCATTCCACTATTATTTTCTTGCAATGTTTCACATAGAGACTTCCATCCCAGTACCTTCGAAGGCATTCTGTTGATTAGTTGAGCTGCTGTCAACACTGCATGTCCCCACAGACTATGTGGGACATACATGTCGATCATCATGCTTCTTGCTACCTCCAAAAGGTGTCTGTTCTTTCTTTCTTCTACTCCATTTTGTGCTGGTATGTACGCACAGGTGGTCTGATGCTATATTCCTTGGGCTGACAAGTATTCCGCAAGTGCTCTGTTGGTATACTCTATCCCGTTGTCAGACCTTAGTACCTTAACCGCCGCTCTGTACCGAGTCTGGACATGTTTATGAAAGTCCCAAAAATAGGCAAAGACATCACTCTTATTCTTCATCAAATACAGCCAGGTGACACGAGAGGAACAATCAATAAAAGAAACGAAATACTTGTGACCATTCATAGTTGTTGTGGCGCACTGCCCCTAAACATCAGAATGTATAATATCAAACATAGAAGAGCTCCTATGTCTTAAACTAACATATGAGCTCCTAGTAAGTTTGCCTAAATCACATGCATCACATACCAGTTTCTTCTGATTTGCTTTCTCATAAATAGATGGATACAGCCTACTCAAAACACCAAAAGAGGAGTGCCTCATCCTCTTGTGGTAGAGTACCAGTGTATCCTCGGGACTCATCTTTGGTCCTTCTATTCCTGTCTTCTCTGCCACAGCCACCAATGTCGAATCCAGTCCTTCCTGATCCAGGTACCACAGTCTATCATGCCAAGTGCCAGTCCCAAGTCTTCGTCCTGTCTCCTTCTCCTGGAAGATCACCTTAGAAATATCAAAGCAGACTACATTTTAATTGGAGGATTATAGAACTAATGGACAAAAGACTGACTGGAAAAGAAGGAACATGTAAAATATTGGATAATTTTACTGAACATGTACAATCGACAGTACCCTTACCGACCACTGGCTGGAAAGTACCATCAGCTGTTTGGATGCTGTCCCCCGATGCTAGGTGAGTGTAGGAAGAAAACTCACTAGCATTCCCTGTCACGTGTTGAGATACACCCGAATCGATAATCCAATCCGACGATCTGAGGGAAGACATAGATGCAAGGGCGAGCGAGTCGTCAGTGCCTTCCGTCGACGGATGGGCATACATGGCAGCATTGTCTCTGGCAAAGAATGAGGTGGACGCCTCCCCGGTCCCACTCCTCATGTCTCTATCGTTCGACGCTATCTGCCTCCTCCTGAGTACTTCCAATATGTCCTGCAGTGCCCGATCCTCCTCAGTATAGGCACCGTCAGCTGTCTCATTGCCTTCTGCTACCAGCAGGTTCGACCGACAACCTCCTCGATCGTCCCATCGACTCCTATAACCACGGTCACATCCTCCAAACTGTCCACGTCTACCGCCTGAATCTTTCTTGGGTGGTTTGGTGCAAGCATACCTCAGATGACCCACCTCCCCGCAGTTGTAGCATTGCCGAGGCTCTCTCTTAGGGCCTAACGGTACTCTTTGTCCTGTCGAGCCCTCATTCGGTTCTGTCTTCTCTGCGAGGGCTCTCCTTCTCCGTCGTGACCAACTCAGGTAGGTAGTCGGTCCATCAAGATTCAGATCGATGGAGGGAAGCTCCAACTTCGACGATGTTCATGTCGTTCTCTTACTAGCCGACATCTTCATCAACGTCGCAACCTCTGCAGGATCCAGCTTCTTGATGTTCTCCTTCATCGATGCTTCTCCTCTCCGATCACGTCACGTCCGTTCCAAGACTCATGTTCGTCCTTGTCGTTCGCTCCTAGATCCGAACATGTCTATTTTTATCAGATCTAGGTATCGGTGTACTCCTTCAGAATGATCCGAACAACGAAAATAAAGGTGCCATTACGTGCGGTAGAAGGGGGCGACGTGCATGTGGGAGGGGCGGTCGACGCACGTACCATATCGGACAGCAGCCACAGCAGTGGGCAGCAGCCGCAGCAGTCATGGGCGCGAGAATGAGGGGCTGCTGTGCGCGGATTAGGGTTTAGTAGCGGAGATAGAGGGAGAAGAGGAAGAATGTTAGGGTTTGGTGAAAGATGGCTCTGATACCATGTTGTAATTGATTGATGAGATGATTTCATTGATAGTCTCATAGGTTTTATATAGCTTTACATAATGAAATATCCAATGAAATATCATGTGGCGTATTCTGGCATCCCAAATATGTCCTCAGGATATTCTCATACTAAATATAACATATTCATATACTAAATATACCAACAGAAGCTTGTGTGCTGCACGGATCGTAGTGTAGACAAAAATACTAAGTCCATGACAATATGCTCGAGAACATGCACATGAAAGATATGAGGTGACTGCATATACAAGTTGGCAAAGCTAACAACAAAGTAACAACAAAGGAGATGTCAAGACGAGCATTTGCTCCTTGTCTACACTAATAGACTTCAATTCTAGTATCATGCCTATGGAGTTGGTATCCATAGGGCCAACAACACTTGGACCTCATAAGTCATAAGTCTGTTCCATAACACAATCTTTAAACTAAATCACGAGGGAGCCTAAATTATTATACATGAGAAACTCAATATGTCATTTAGTGAGACTAGTGAAGTAGCTTCTATAAATACTAGTGTATTATCCGTGCAATGTCACATGAATAATTTATTAGAAAATACTTTTCATGATTTTTATTGTTGAAATAATTAAATATATTTTAATGAAAAAAGAACCTATAAAGGATTACGATACTATGGTACTCATTATATGTTTGTACAAAAGTATTATAGGAGTCGTCGTAATACAACATTAGAGGAATTTCAAATAGATTACCAAGAAACTTCAAATGCAATATTATATAAATTGTGATACATTTGAATTTTTTTAAAGTTTAAAGACATATTCTTCACCTTGCAGCTATTGGAGCATATAAAATGTGAGACTGTTTATAAAGGAAAAATTTATGAAATGCCCAAAAAACGAAAAAGTTTTATGAAAAATCCACCGTGCAATAATATTTCATCGCGTGCCCAGAATTAGCAAAAAATATATAAAAAGGGTTCCGAATGAACTTATTTGCCCTTCCTTCTAATTTATTGAAAACACCCACAAAACTACTCTTAAAAAAAAGTTTCCATACTTCATCTTCTTCCATCCGCTGCTCACTTTCGAATCTAGGTTTTCTTCTCAAAAAATTTCAAAAACTCGTCAGAAAATTTCGGAAAGACCGAGATAAACGGCAAAAGTGCTAAAACGGAGGTCCAAACATTATTTTTTTGTGATTCTAAAATTTTGGAAGGCTGACAAATAATGAAACAGTTTATCTTAAGCTCCTCGAAGATACGCTCATTATGCAACAAACCGGGACTCGTTTCGACCTCCCAGTCAAAAGTTATGGTCCTCCAAAGTTTCAATTGACCATAAAATACAGGAGAATGGCCATTCTCCGTGTTAGAACACGAAGAATGTTAATTTCGCATGAGAGTGACCATTCTTCGTGTCAATAGCACGGAGAATGGCATTCTTCGTCTTAATTTATACGGAGAATGACCATTCTTTGTGTTAGTAACACGGAGAATGGCATTCTCCGTCTTAATTTACACGAAGAATGGCCATTCTCCGTGCTAAATTACACGAAGAATGATCATTCTCCGTCTTAATTTATACGGAGAATGGCCATTCTTCGTGTAATTTAGCACGGAGAATGGTCATTCTAGTGTTAAAATACAGGAGAATGGTCATTCTCCGTGTAAATTAACACGGAGAATGCCATTCTCCGTGTAAATAAAATGGAGAATGTCATTTTCCGTGTTAATTTACACGAAGAATGGCCATTCCCAGTTTTAAAACGTAGGAGAATAACCATTCTCCGTGTAATTTAGTACGGAGAATGGCATTCTCTGTGCTAAATTACACGGAGAATAGCCATTCAAATGTTAAAACACAGGAGAATGACCAAACACGGAGAATGCCATTCTCCATGTTAGTAACACGGAGAATGACATTCTCCGTATTAATTTACACGGAGAATGATATTCTCCTTGTTAAAATGCAGGAGAATGACTATTCTTCGTGTTATATCGACGGAGAACAGTTGAAAGAAACCTATTTTTTTGTTTTGTGGAAAGAAATTTGACATGAATAAAGATTCAAGAGTTTTTGTTCTTCTTTCAGAACGATGCTAACTCTTATGGAAAAGAAGAAAAAGATCTTCTCTCCATAATTGACCTAATTGTCGAAAAAGAAGAAGAAGAAGAAGATGATGATGAGCGATGATCGAAGTTCGACTGAAAAAAGCACGGTGAACTACGAACGATCTTTGCGATCTCTGCTGAAGATGAGAGCAATGGAATTCAGATCTCTCGTGAAGAAGAAGAAGAGAATCACAATCCAAATCTGAGTTTGTGCGGAGGGGTAGTTATGGTATTAATTTTGTAAATACAGAGCATCTAAAGGGAATCTTGGAATACTTAACGTGAAAATATATAATTCTGGGCATTTCATAAAATCCATCCTGCGGGTGGATTTTTCATAAAAACTAATCCCGAAATTGAGTTTCTCGGCAATTTTCAGGTTTATAAAATACTTTTGTGGCAGTTGGAAATTTTATAGAATTTTGCAAATGTGAGGTGATAACAAACCACACGTTTCCAATTTGACAGTTTGACAATTGGACGATTGCATATGCATATACGATGAATACTCATAAGTCACAAAATATGAGGTGCATAACGTTCTACATATAAAAATATATATTAGTTTTCAATTTATGAGATGATATTGCACAAGAAATAAGTTGACTAGACTATAGCTCTATGATTAAGTTAAGCTAGTGCATACGATTAGTTCAAATTGATATATAACAGATATCTATATTTGTTTAAAACAAGATTATGTATGGATTTAGTTTTGGGCTATCGGAAGTTATCCTTGGGTTTCATCATCCCAGATTGAAGTGTAATAATTTGATTTATAAATTCTTTGAACTTTTCTGATTTCCATGTAGTTGCAACCCAAAAATATTTAATCAACAACTAAATATTCTATTTTTTCTAAATTTGTAAAAAAAAAAAAAAATCCCATATTGATTGGCGATACCCCTACTTACAAAATAGAGTAGCAAGTCGCAAATTGAGACAAGTCAATGATATTTATTTGTTAGTTTTAGTTGTTTAGACTCAATAACTTGTAATTCAATGAAAGCTCATGATATTAGTTGCAAACTAGCCTTTAACTATCTTTTTATTTCGTAACGTAGTCATCTTGTCAAAAAGTTGGTAATATGATGAGATACGACTGACTAAGTACATTCAATGTATTTCTTGTGTCATGGGTATACTTCCACCTTGTTACAATTAATTTGTATAAACTTGACAAATCAATTCAAATTCAAATTCCTCCTTGTTCTATCATTAATGTACATAGTTCACTGAAGCCATCCTAATCCATCCATTATATGCCAAAATGTCCTGTTTCTCATCTCAAGCCTCTTGCAGTTCAGGAAATCACGACCTTGAAAAAGGAAAGTCATTCCTTTTCTGTATTTGGATACCAATAAAAAGGTGGCATTTGGAGGAAGATTTTGTATTCCTACGAATTTATTTCACATTCTTTTTCCATGGAAAATGAACTCAACATTCTCATACCTATGTTTCGGTAGTTAGGATATGTAGTCCGAAAAATTCAATTTTTTCATTCGCATATTTGGTTCGGACATGCATATGAATCTTAATTTGTTTAGTTTTTCATAAATACCCTCTCATTAATTTCATAATGCTACTATTTCCTAAATTCAGCTGGTGCCATTGAGGGTATTACCTTCCAAAATATTATAACTAATGCACCAAAACAACATTTTCAGAAAAATAAAAATATTCCCAGTAGGTCTTGGGTTTTACTTTTTCACATTTATGGAAAACTAAAGCCTCCCATATTCCCTCACAATTCTTATTCCAAAACTTACCAAACATTGATAAGGAATCCAAAATTCATTTCCAAATCTCTAAAACTTGAACCAAACAACGTCCCCTAAGGATTCACTTTTCTTTCCTTTTTTTTGGCTTCTCCAAACACCTAAAAAAAGTTGATGGACATAATTTTTCAAAAGAAATGAAAGAGTAAAAAAATGATTTCATTTCATTTCCTTTCCGCGAATCAAACAAGGCCTCAGTGGCGTAGCTAGAATTTTAATTCAGGGGGTGCGTAATTTTAATTTAGGAAAGCGTACATGGAAAAAATACACAGAAAAAAGAAAGAAAAAAAATCAGTCCATATGATGTCGACAAGTGAAAGCTTACATGAGAAAAGAAAAAGGAAAAAAAAAGGTTTCATTGCAAATAATCACTCAACACTCGTCAGCTCTACTTTTCAAACCACCTCTGCTCACGAGTTCCTCTCTATCTCTCTCTCTCTCTCTCTAGCCAGAGGAACGTCATATTTTCAAGTTAGTATTCATATTATATTGCTTTTATTGATAAACCTCTCTATTTGTTTAAAACAAGACATACAAAGAAACTATAGTAGCTTCTCATGTGCATGATGCATATCACTACCATCGCCTCGGTCACCACTGTAGCCCCCCCCCCCCCCCTCCCCCCCCCCCCCCCCCCCCCCCCCCCCTCTCAACACCGTGTGCCTACACCCCTGCAAGGTCTTACACTTTCTATAAACTTGACACAGAAGATCAAATTTAAAAAATTTGTATCGTTCTAGTTCGATCTAGCATTAAGTTCATGTGACTTCGTCCCTATCCTAATTCATCCACTCACGTGATCGGTACCTAGAAATATAAAATTTTGCATATACGCCTCAAAATTAATGTGAGGCGATTGTCACGCACGACAGTTTCTTTCTTGACAGATGGACAATTGCATGCACATACAACCAAACTTCATAAAGCACAAAACATGAGGTGCATGCACACACTTAACATTAATGTTATATCAAACTTGCAATATTCAAAATCAGTAACAGTAATCACAATAATATTTTTTGAATGACTCCATTTTTATTTACCCACCAAAACTAGAATGGATCACGTTCACCCTTCCACTTGCCACGTGTCATTTTTATCCAACATAAAATCACTTTAAGAGTGGTTTGGTGCATCTATATTAATTTTGACTACTACTTTAATACGTAATAAACCTTTGAGTAGGATGATGAGTATCCTATTCTAGAGTTTTGGTGTGAACAAAAATGAACTCTTTCTTTCTTGAATTAGCAAATTAAGAAAGAAAGGAAATTAAAATGAGAACAGGTTCTGAAACGGTGCAATTCAGCTGTACATGTCAGCAAGATAGTCCACGTGTCAAACAACCCTTGCTCAACATCCCCAAATTATCCCTACTTTCTCATAATAGGACAACAGGAGAGAACAGAACGGTAGGGGCATTGTGGGAACAGAAGCACTTTTTGTATCAGCAACGTAACTCTCCAAGGAATATTTGGTTCCCTCCCCCACTCTAAACCCCAATTGAATTCTATAACTGGCGAGGAAGAACCCTCAATTTGGACAGGAGGGGTTGATGGGTTCTTGAGCTTCCCTTCAGCTGCATTCTGTAAAAGAGGTACAATTCCCAGAAATTCTTGTGAATTCTTTGTTATGTACGTGTAGAGAAAGTCTGGGTTTTGGTGAATTATGTGGTTTGGGTCTTGATTTTTCTGTTTCCAGCGTGTTAATTTGATGTTTATGCTGTAAAAGAAGCGATCTTGGGGGGAAAGGTTGGATTTTTGATGACCCGGGGCTCTCCAATTAGAGCTCTTCAAGTTTATTTCTGTGTAGTTTCTTGAAGTTTTAGTTCTTGATTGTGCTGAGCTTGAATGCTACGATCATCAATGGACATGCATTGATGATTACTGGTAGTTGCTAGTTTCATGGTTATTCCAAAAACAAATACATTGAATCTTTTTTAATTTTCTTATCGAGTATGTTAATCTGGTGCTTATGGTGTAAAAGAAGTGACTTTTGGGAGAAAGATTGGATTTTTGACAATCTTGTGCTCTCCAATTAGGGTTCTTTCAGTTTGTTTCTGTATTTCCTACTTAAATTGTTATGCCAGTTTCTTGAAATTTTAGCTTTTGATCGTGTCGAGCTTGAATTCTATGACATCAATGGACATACATTGGTGATTAGTCATAATTCTCTTTTTATGGTTTTCAGAATCAAGCACATTGAGTTTTTTTTTAATATCTTATCATTTATCATGTCATGTTAATGTGGTGTCTGTGGTATGGAAGAGGTGATTCTTGGGAGAAAGATTGGATTTTGACAATATTATTATGGTTTTAAGTTTGTTAGGTTGTTTCTGTGATTCCTACTGAAATTGTTAGGTTGCTTTCTTGAACTTTTATATTTTGATCAAGTTGAGCTTGAATTCTATGACATCAATGAACATGATTGGTAGTCATAGTTCCTATTTCTAAGGTTATTCTGAAATAAGCACATTGAAGTTCTTTTCCTCATTATTATCATGTTATTTGGTGTGTAACTGTGTATGGTGTTGATGGGGCGAATTTTGGAGAAAGATTTGATTTTGACAAACCAGGGGTTCTGCAGTTAGGATTCTTTAGAGTTTTTTTTCCCTGTGCTTCCTACTTAAATTGTTTGGTCAGTTTCTTAAAGTTTTAGCTTTTGATTGTGTTAAGCTTGAATGGTATGATCGCTAACGAACATGCATTGGTGGTTAGTGATACTCTTTTGATGGTTATTCCAAAACAAGGACAGAATTTTTTTTCTCTCACATCAGTTAATTTGGTGTCTATACTGTGGAGAGGGGTTTTTTGGGAGAAAGATTGCAGTTTGGCAACCTGGGATTCTTCTATTAGGGTTCTTAAATTGTTAGGTCTGTTTCTTAAATTAAGCTGAAATGCCATGACATCAATGGATGCACTGGTAATTACTGGTAGTTGCTCTTTTTATGGTTATTCCGAAACAAGAAAATTGAGTTTTTTTTTTTTTTTTTTTTTTAATTTTATAATTTTTTATCAGTTATCTTGTTAATTTGATGTCCATTGTGTGGAAGAGGTGTTTTTTGGGGGAGATATTGGATTTTGACAACTTGGGTTCTGCAATTAGGGTTCTTTCAGTTTATTTCTGGTGCTTTCTACTTAAATTGTTAGGTCACTTTCTTAAAGGTTTAGCTTTGAATTGTTCCGAGCTTGAATTCTATGACATCAATGGGACATGCATCGGTGATTAGTGATAGTTGCTATGTTTATGATTATTCCGAAACAACATTGTTTTTTTCCTCTTATCGGTTATCATGTTAATTTTGTGTTTATGGTGTGGAAGAGGGGTTTTTTGGGAGAAAGATTTGATTTCGACAACCCGGAGTTGTGCAATTAGGGTTCTTTCAGTTGGTTTATGTGATTCCTACTTGATTGTTGGGTCAGTTTCTTAAAGTTTTAACTTTTGACTGTGTTGAGTTTGAATGGTATGAGCATCATCAACCTGCATTGGTGATTAGTGATGGTTGCTCTTTTTATGGTTATTCTGAAACGAACACACATAATTTTTTTAAATTTTCTCATCAGTTGTCATGTTAATTTGTGTCTATAGTGTGGAAGAGGTCTTTTGGGAGAAAGATTGCAATTTGGCAACATGGGATTCTTCAATTAGGGTTCCTAAATTGTTAGGTTTGTTTCTTAAATTGAGTTGGAATGCCAGAACATAAATGGATGGACTGGTGATTAGTGATAATTGTTGTTTACAACAACAACAATAGCAAAGCCTTTATACCAAATTTCCGGGGGTAATAGCATAGTTTGCAGTATCGGCCGATATTGATCCAAGCATGTCCTGATCCGCAACCGATACCGACATCGGGATTCTACTTTTCAGTCAATTCGGCAAAAAAAAATGAACGAAAAAGGCCAATAAGCAAGGGTGTAAAAGCATAGTAAGGTTGTAAAAGCATGTAAAAGAAGAAAACGTATCTATCGCAGGTAAACCAATCGGTAAGGGTAACTAATATTCCATTTAATTCCAAAATTACTAATAAATAATATAGGAAATACTTAAAATTATGTCTAAATATATAAAATATTTTTTCTAAACTTTTAGTAATTTATTAATAATTATTTGTTTTCCGATACCAAAAAAATCCAATAATTCGATCCAAAACTGCCAACAATGTCGATACCGTCGATCCCGATACTCATAGGAAGGGTCCGGTACTGATACTGCGAACCTTGGGTAATAGTTGTTTCTGTAGAAAAATTCTTTATTAACGGTTCACATGCAAAACTTTGTGAGAGGAATGCTGACTTACTTACTTGAGAATTATCTAGCTTGGATTTTGCTTTGGTCAATAGTTTTGGTGTCAATTTGATAGATATGTGAGGCATGATTTTTTCCCAAAAATATACCTTATTGGGCGTTTCTATTTCTAGTTTTGTTCTTAGTTCAGTTTCTGAATTGCCAGATTTTTAATTGTATCAAGCTTGAATGCAATGACATTAATTGGTGGTGGTGTTTGGTGTGAATTTTCTATTGTGTAAGGAGAACTTTCTTTGATGGTTTTGCCAAATGTTCATGTAGACGATTCTAAAAAAAAGTATTTTTAGGGAGAAAGATTGGAAATTCACAAGTAAGAATTCACATAGCCTTACACAATTGAAAATTTACACCAATTAATGACATTGCATTCAAGCTCGATTCAATTAAGATCTGTCATTTTAGGAAACTGAATAAGAGTTAAACTTGAAACCCCCTAATAAGATATATTTCTGAGAAAAAAAATGGAAAAAAGAACCTGAAATAACCCTAAAGAATCTAAAGTTTCCAAACAATCCAACTTTCTCCAAAAATCACTTCTTTCCCTCTTCCACTCTCTACTCCAATCCAGAACCCATGCTTTAACCTCCAATCAACAAGCCCACAATACACATCAAATAAACATCAAACCTATTGTGAAAACAAAACATTACATAGATAACTATTAAGGAAGCCAATAGAATTACGTATAAAGGTTTTCATGTACTCATTATGATACAACCATAAGGCTTTTCCTTACAAAATAGGAAAAATAAAAATTAACACTAATCAACACCACATATGATGTCATGCATTCAAGTTCGATCCAAATGAAACTTTTCCATTTTAAGAAATTGAGCTAACAATTGAACCAGAGAAATCCCAAAAATATTCTTCCAACAAAAAGGAAAATCTTAGGAAGAAAAAGACAAAGCTGAAAGAACACTACATACACGTGACCCATAAACTAACTTGAAAATTATTAATCAAAGAAAAATTCCTACCAAGATAATTCTCAAGGAGGCAAATAAAAGTCAACAATCCTTCTAGAATGGTCTGCATGTACTTTCTTATGGTATAACTATAACTATAGGTTTTCCTAACAAAAGAGCAACTATAGCTAATCAATATTGCATTCATGTCATGACATTCAAGCTTAATTCAATCACAAGTTAAACCTCCTCTTAGAAACTAAAGTGACACTAAAAGACTTGGTTAAAACTTTAAAGCAGCTTACTGGCCGCTTTAAAGTATTTCCATACCTCCGGCACTCTATGTTGTCAACCTAGGCGTGCAGGTAAAAAACTTACCGCCTCGACCTGAATAACTTTTCCATGGTTGTGGCTATGGTCACCTAGGGTCGCCTAGGTAGTTGCTTAGGGTTGCCTAAGGTCAAATAACTATATGCACATGGAAAAATATATATGCGCAACACTGAAGTACCCAAGTTCCTGGGCGATGCCCAGGCGAGGCGGGAGGCATGTCGCCTCGCTTCACCTAGCGCTCAGAACAACATAGCCGACACTTTCACTACACTTCTCGTTTCATACGGTAAGCAACCTTGCTTGCCTCATTTCACTTGCCAAGAACAAGTGAACTTGAGTGCCTTCCTTTTCTCGTACTATGATCACTTAGAACATTGCTATCTAGATCCAGGGATGAGACGGTCACTGACCTTAATTCCGACCTTAACTTGCCAACCAAATGTTTTTGGAAGAACTCTTATATTGCAAGGACATGAGACAATACACATATCAGAAGATGGAAATGACATTGATTTTTGTTGTCATGTTATATTTTGGACATTGGAATGTCTATGTAGCGGCCAATATGTCACAAACATGATTTGACACAAACACAAAATCGATTTTCCCCTCAGGAGGTTTCTAGTTTAATTCTTAGTTCAGTTTTCTGAAATGTCAGATCTTAATTGAATCAAGCTTGAATGCAATGACATTAATTGGTATGAATTTCTTATTGTCCAAGGAAAACTTTCTTTGATGGTTTTGCGACGATTCTTTTGGGAGAAAGATTGGAATTCAAAGACCTAGGGCTGTGCAATTAGGGTTCTTTCACTTTGTTTATGTGCTTCCTACTTAAATTGTTAGGTCAGTTTCTTAAAGGTTTAGCTTTTGATTGTGTTGAGTTTGAATGGTATGATCATCAATGAACATGCGTTAGGGATTAGTGATTGTTGAATATTTGTCATGATTTTTATTGATAGTCTCTTGGCTATTTATAGTCTTACAATCCTCCTAATTATATTAAACCCTCTGTAGAATATCCTGTGGCATATTCTGACATACCAAATATACCAACAGGATATACCAATATACTTATTCTAATACCAAATATACCATGAACTTATTCTAATACCAAATATACCAACACTCCCCCTCAAGATGGGCAAAAGATATTCACTAAGCTCATATTGTCACATCCTCTAATCATGCTCACAGAGCTAAGTCCCTTGGTCAGTCCGTCTGCTACCTGATCCTTGGTTGGAACATGGCCTAGCTCCAGTAGTCCACTAACCAACTTCTTCTTGATGAAGAACCTATCGATCTCGATGTGTTTGGTACTGTCATGCGGTACTGGGTTGTTGGCGATACTAATAGCTGATTGGTTGTCACATCACAGCTTTATCTTGGCTCCTTGATCCAGCTTCAGCTCCACCAACATATTTTTCAACCATAGCAGCTCTACAACTCCCAAGGCTCTGTACTCCGCTTCAGCTGTCGATCTGGCTACCACTGACTGCTTCTTACTCCTCCAAGAGACCAAGTTGTCTCCTACAAATATGCAGTATTCCGAGGTAGACCTCATGTCATTAGCACAGCTAGCCCAGTCAGAATCACAGTAGCCCTCGATGCCCACATGATTATTCTTCCTGAATATCAGTCCCTTCCCGGGAGCACCCTTCAAGCATCTCAGAATTTGTTATATTACGTCCATATGACCCTTGCGTGGGTCATGCATGTAGCGGCTCACCACACTCACTGCAAAGAAGATATCAGGACGTGTGTGGCTCAAATAGATCAACTTGCCTACCAGTCTCTGGTATCTGTCTCGGTCAACTGGTTCTCCAGCATCAGCGCTCAGCTTGAACCTCTGATCGATCGACGTCGCTGCAGGTTTGTATCCCAATATCCCTGTCTCTGTGGAAAGGTCCAGCGCATATTTTTTTTGAGAAAGAACAATTCTCTCTGCTCCTTGAGCAATCTCAAACCCAAGAAAGTACCGAAGAAGGCCAAGGTCCTTTATCTTGAACTCCTTGCTAAGCTTTTCCTTGAGTCGGATAATCTCCTGCTCATCGTCTCCTGTGATAATCATATCGTCAACATACACCGCAAGCATGGTGAGATGGCCTCCACTCTGTCGGAAGAACACAGTATGATTAGCATTGATCTGCCAATATCCCATTGCTATCATTGTCCTCCTGAATCTGTCTAACCACGCTCGAGGAGACTGCTTCAGTCCATAGAGGGACTTTTTCAACCTGCAGACCTTGTCTACTGTCTGATTGGTGCCGAATCCTGGTGGTATCTCCATGTAGACCTCCTCCACTAGATCTCCATGAAGAAACGTATTCTTCACATCCAGTTGGTGTAGCTTCCATCTACCATTCACTGCTAGAAAAATCAGGGTCCTGACAGTGCTCATCTTTACCACTGGTGTAAAGGTCTCGTCATAGTCAATGTCGTACGTCTGACTGTATCCTTTTGCCACCAGTCGAGCTTTGTAGCGCTCAACCTGTCCATCTGGGTTCTGCTTCATAGTAAGGACCCACTTACATCCGACTCCTCTCTTCCCTTATGGCAATTTTACTAGCTCCCAAGTGTGATTCTTATTAAGAGCTCCCAACTTCTCGTGCATCGCCACTTTTCACTTTGGATCGTTCTTGGCAACCTACCAATTGTTAGGTACAATAATACTATCCAAAGACGCAATGAATGTTCCATGAGAAGAGGAGATATGATCACATAAAACAAACTGAGTAAGGTCCCAACCATATCTATCAGGAGAATTTTCTGTATTGCTGCGAGTGGTCCTCCGTACTAATAATGGTGTGAGAGGACTAGGTGTGGGAGGAGTAGAAAGAATGATATCACCTGAAGAGAAATCTGGTGGTAGTGTAGGTGTCTCAAGAGTTAAGACGGACGCAGGCAAGGGACTTGGCACTGGCACTGTAGGTACTGGTCTTGCAGTTTGCTTTCTTCTCATGCTGTAGGTAAGTATCTCCCCCTGAGTCGTAGGCCTAACACCTCTCATCTCCTCCCCCTGTTCCTCTTCACATTCATGTTCTTCCTCAACCGCGCCTCCATGCTATACTCCTAAATCGGTCACCAGACTTTCACCAATCTCCCCCTTTCGTCTCATACTCGCAGTATCAGGTAAGTTGTTTGAGGTTTCCTCCGGATGGTAGTATAGCTCATGCTCCCTGAAGTGAACATCCATGCTCACAACTTCTTCTCTACTGGGCTCCAGCACACATACCCCTTCTGAGTCGTCGAGTAGCCCACGGAGATGCACTTGACTGCTCTAGGATCAAGTTTTTTAACTGACGGTTTGTTGTCCTTCACAAAACACACGCAGCCAAACACCTTTAGTGGAAGTATCACACTATTATTTTCTTGTAATATTTCACATGGAGACTTCCATCCCAGTACCTTCGAAGGCATCCTATTGATTATTTGATTTGCTGTCAACACTGCATGCCCCCACAGATTCTGTGGGACATTCATATCGATCATCATTCTTCTTTCTACCTCCAAAAGGTGTCTGTTCTTCCTTTCTGCTACTCCTTTTTGTGCTGGTTTGTACGCACAGGTGGTCTGATGATGTATCCCTTGGGCTGACAAGTATTCTGCAAGTGTTCTGTTGGTATACTTTGTCATATTGTCAGACCTCAGTACTTCACCACTGTCCTGTACTGAGTCTGGACATGTTTATGAAAGTCCAGAAAACATATAGATACATCACTCTTATTCTTCATCAAATACAACCAAGTGATACGAGAAGAACAATCAATATAGAAAACAAAATACTTGTAACCATTTATAGTAGTAATGGCGTATGGCCTCCAAATATCAGAATGTATTACATCAAAAGCAGACGAGCTCCTATGATCCGTACTAACATATGAGCTCCTAGTAAGTTTGCCTAAATCACATGCATCACATACTAGTTTCTTCTTATTTGTTTTCTCATAAATAGCTGGATACAATTTACTTAAAGTAGCAAAAGAGGAGTATTCCAACCTCTTGTGGTGGAGTATTAATGTATCCTCGGCACTCATCTTCAGTCCTTCCATTCCTGCCTTCTCTGCCATAGACACCAATACTGAATCCAACCTTTCTCGATCCAGGTACCACAGTCCCTCATGCCAAGTGCCAGTCCCAAATTTTCGTCCCATCTCTTTCTCCTGGAAGATCACCTTAGGAATATCAAAAGAGACAATACATTTTAGTTGGAGGATTATAGAACTGATGGACAAAAGGCTGACTGGAAAAGATGGAGCATGCAAAACATTGGATAATTTTACTGAACCTATACAATTTACAGTACCCTTACCGACCACCGGCTGAAAAGTACCATTAGTTGTTTGAATGTTGTTTGTCGATGCTAGGTGAGTGTAGGAGGAGAACTCACTAGCATTCATTGTCATATGCTGAGAGGCCCCCGAATCGATAATCCAGTCTGACGATTTAAGCGAAGATATAGATGCAAAGGCGAGTGGGTCGTCAGTACCTTCTGATGGATGTGCATACATGGCGGCGTTGCCTCCAGCGAATAATGAGGTGGATGTCTCCTCAGTTCCACTCCTCATGTCTCCATCATTTGAAGCTATCTGCTTCCTCCTGAGTGCCTCCAGCATGTCCATCAGTGCATAATCCTCCTCAGTAAAGGTACTACCAGATACCTCATCCCCTTCTGCTACCAGCAGGTTCGCCTGAAAACTTTCTCGACCTTCCCGTCGACCCCCACGACCACGGCCACATTCTCCAAAATGTTCGCGTCTGCTGAACTGTCCATGTCCACCACCTAGATCTTCCTTCTTAGATGGTTTGGTACAAGCATGCCGATGATGTCCCATCTTCCCGCAGTTGTAGCACTGCCGATTGTGTGGCCGGGACTCTCCTTTAGGCCCTATGTCGCTCAAACTGGTAGCCGCCAGTGCTGACTTTGCTTCAAGAGGACCACCTGTTCCCGCCGACAGCTTGATGCGAGTCTCCTCCTGGATCATAGCCGAGATAGCCTCCTTAAGGGTGGGGATCTTCGATTGGGCCAAAAGTAGTGTTGTCCTTTGAGCAAACACTGCAGGCAGCCCTTCAAGGAACTTCATCGTCCTCTCCTGCAGACATACCTAGACCGCGACATCAGCTTTTCAAACCATAATGTGTATCGCTAACAGCCGCTAAACGTCGCTGATAGTGACGTTTAGCGACGTCTTCATAAAACGTCGCTAAATACACAAAAATTACCGACGTATATAACTGGCGTCGCTAAATTTGTCGCCAATATGACTTATTTTGGTAGTGTCTCTCCTTACACTTCGGGTCTCCGCAGCTCGTCCGTTCTGAGGAGTGATCGTAATCTAACCACAGACGCTCCAACTCCGAGGTACTCCTGTACCGTCTTCTCTTCCTGTACGGTGTCATCGATCTCTCCCTTGATCTGAAAAATCCGTAAGTTGTTCCCTACACCATCGTAGGTCCTCTTTAATTTCTCCTATACGTCCTTTACTATCAAGATACCATCCACTGTGGCGGCGATCGAGTGAACTAAAGAATTGAGAAGCCAAATGTAGAACACCATATGAGTGGATTTCCACTCGTCGTGTCCTGCCGAGCTCTCGTCCTGCTCTGTCTTCTCTCCTGACAGAAAATCCTCCAGGTTCTTTCCTGCAAGGGGTCTCCTTACCCGCCATGACCAACTCAGGTAGGTAGCTGGCCCATCAAGCTTCAGATCGATGGAGGAAAGCTCCAACTTCGTCGATGTTCATGTTGCGCTCTCACTAGCCGAGAGTTTCGTCAGCTTCATTAACGTTGCAACCTCCGTATGGTCCAGCTTCTTGATGTTCTCCTCCATCGATCCTCCTCTTCTCCGATCACCTCGCACCCGTTCCACGATTCACGCTCTTCGTCCTCTCCTAGATCCGATCATGTCTCTCTTCTATCAGATCTAGGCCTTCAACGTCCGAAATGATCCCGTAGGGGACTTCAAAAATTGCGGCTTCATGGTGGTGGGGCCGGTAGGCCAACTTACAGGCGAGTGGGCGTCATTGGACGGGTGTCTCCGAACAGCGGCCATCGCGAGCAGCAGCAGCGGCAACAGCCGCGCGCGTGCGGCGGAGGTGCCCGCGGAGCAGCGGCCTTCTCGCGCGCGCAGTGGTCGGCGTGCGGCCATGCAGCGGCTGGTGGCGGTGGTGGCTGTGGTGGTGTGGATGGTGATGGCGTGACGACTAGGGTTAGGGTTTGGAAAATGTGGCGGCGGCTAGAGTTGTTGTGGTTCTGATACCATGTTGAATATTTGTCATAATTTTTATTGATAGTCTCTTGGCTATTTATAGTCTTACAATCCTCCTCATTACATTAAACCCTCTGTGAAATATTCTGTGGCATATTCTGACATACCAAATATACCAACAAGATATTCCAATATACTTATTCTAATACCAAATATACCATAAACTTATTCTAATACCAAATATACCAACAGTGATAGCTAGTAGTTCTTTTTATGGTTATTCGAAACAAGCAGATAGTTTCGTTTTTAATTTTCTCATCAATTATCATGTTAATTTGGTGTCTCTAGTGGGGAAGAGGTGTTTTTTGGGAGAAATATTGCAGTTTGGCAACTTAGGGAGTCTCAATCAAGGTTCTTAAATCATTTGGTCTGTTTCCTAAATTGAGCTTGAATGCCTTATCAATGGATCCATTGGTGATTAGTGATACTTGTTGTCTACAACAACAATAACAGCCTTTATCCCAAATTTATGGGCCAATAGTTGCTGTTTTTGTAGGAAAATGATTTATTTAATGGCTCGTATGCAAAACTTTGTGAGAGGAATGCTGCCTTTCTTCATTGAGCATTATCTTGCTTGGATTTTGCTTTGGTTAATAGTTTTGATGTTAATTTGATACATATGGGAAGTGTGATTTTTGGGAGAATAAAGGGTTTTGGCAACTTTGGTTTTTTGATTAAGATTCTTCTAGGAAGCACGGACACTCCGAAAATCAGTGTTGCGTTTGTGTCAAATCATGTCTGTCACGTATCGGCCGCAACACAAACACTCCAAAGTCTAAAGTATAACATGACATGCCAAAAATAAATGTCATTTTCGTGTTCTGGTGTGTGTATACTGTCATGTCCTTGCATCATAGGGGTTCTTTCACAAAAAAATTGTTCGTAAGTTTTACTTGAACTGTCAGTTCAATTTCTAAAAGGTTTTGTTTCTGATGGATTAAGTTTGAATGCCGTGACATTGATGCAATGCTGATTAGTACATTGATGCAATGATGATTAGTGATCATTGCTATTTTGTTGGGAAAAACTTTATTTATGGTTACCATAGGAAACTACATGTAGACCATTCTAGAAGGATTGCCAACTTTTGTTTGCTTCCTTAAGAACTATCTTGGTGGGATTCTTCTTTGGTTAATAGTTTCAAATTAGTCTAACGATCATGTGATTGTAGCATTCTTTCATCTTTGCTCTTTTATTCCTTAGGTTTTACTTTTTCTTGGAAGGATGCTCTTTTGCGATTCTCTAGTTCAATTGTTAGCTCTCTCTTTTTATAAAAAGGACAACTTTCAGTTGGATCGAACTTGAATGCATGGCATCAATAGAATTTAGTAGAATATTTTACTTGTTTATTATTGAGGTGGAGCTACACTTATATAGGAGAGGCTAACCTCTCTCCCTATTATTCTACTCGATGTGGGACTAAAAGCCCATTAATACTCTCAACAATCTCCCTCAAGATGGGCGATAGATATCAATCATCCCCATCTTGTTACATAGTTTAGAGAGACTTAATGAATTAAGCCCCTTAGTAAGACAATCTGCAACTTGTTCTTCTGAGCGAACATGATCGAGCTTTAGTATTCCTTTCTCTAGCTTTTCCTTGATGAAGAACCGATCGATCTCGATGTGCTTCGTTCTGTCATGCTGAACTGGATTGTTAGCTATACTCAGTGCTTCTTGGCTGTCACTCAGAAGACATAATGGTGTTCCTTGGTCCAGCTTCAACTTTGTCAGCAATGCTTTTACCCATAATAATTCTGACACTCCCAGTGCCATAGCTCTATATTCCGCTTCAGCGGTTGATCGAGCTACCACAGACTGTTTCTTGCTTCTCCATGAGACTAGGTTATCCCCTACAAATACACAATAACCTGAGGTGGACCTTCTGTCATCCATACAACTTGTCCAATCTGCATCGCAGTATCCTTCAACATTAAGGTATCCATTGTTCTTGAACCATATCCCTCTTCCAGGAGCCCCTTTAGATATCTCAAAATATGAAAAACTGCATCTATGTGGTCCTTCCTTGGATCGTGCATGCAGCGACTCATTACACTCACAGCAAATGAGATATCAAGACGAGTGTGAACCAGATAAATCAATCTGCCTACAAGTCTCTGATATCTTTCACGATCAACCGGCTCTCCTGCCTCTGTCCCCAATTTATCTTTCTGGTCAATCGGAGTGACTGCCGGACGACATCCCAGTATACCAGTTTCTATAAGTAAGTCTAATGCATACTTCCTCTGAGAGAGGACGATCCCATCTTTTCCTCGAGCTACCTCGATCTCGAGAAAATACCTCATCATTCCCAAATCCTTTACTTCAAATTCTTTGGCAAGTTCTGCCTTCAGGTGGATAATCTCCTCTTCTTCATCACATGTGATCACTATATCATCTACGTATATAGTAAGTATGGTAACGTGGCCTCTCGCATGTCGGAAAAAACTATGTGATTTGCATTAGTTTGGCTGTACCCTATGCCCGTGACAGCTTTTCTGAATCTTTCAAACCATGTCCGAGGAGATTGCTTGAGTCCATACAATGATTTCTTCAGCTTGCACACTTTTTCTGTTGACTGCTTCGTGCAAAATCCATGGGGCGTTTCCATGTATGCTTTTTCATGTAGATCTCCATGAAGAAAGGCATTCTTCACATCTAATTGATGAAGTTGCCACCCATAGTTTGCTGCAAGGGAGACCAGGGTTCTTACATTGCTCATCTTCGCTACAGGAGCAAACGTCTCATCATAGTCGGTGCCATAGGACTAAGTGAATCCTTTTGCAACCAATCTTGCCTTGTATCGCTCCACTTTTCCTTCTGGCGTCTCCTTTATCATGAAGGCCCATTTGCATCCGACTGTCCTTTTTTCCTTCAGGTAATGGAACAAGTTCCTATGTCCCATTTTTTTTTCAGTGTCCCAAGTTCTTCCAACATTGCAGCTTTCCACCTTGAATCTTCCTTCGCTTCCTGCCAACACTTAGGCAAAGAGGTGGTGTCTAACGATGCAATGAATGCTCCATAAGTAGGGAATAGATTAGAGTATGATAGAAAATGAGCAATATCATGTTCATAACCATAACGAATATGAGATTTTCCGGCATTACTACGAGAAGATCTTCTTAATGGAATATGAGATAGTGGAGGAGAGATCATACCATCTGAATCAGAGAGATCCGTGCGGAAGGCGCATTTTTAGGAGGTGGGACAGGTTTAAGCGAGGGACATGGCACAGTTGGCACAGTAGGGGCAATAGGCACAGTAGTGGACTGCTGCTTCCTTCTTCTGTAGATTTGGAGCTCTGTAGTCCGTTCCTCCCCCCTGTTCTGTAGTCTCTCCCTGTACTGGAGCATCATTTCCTTCCTGCTAATTGTATGCATCATCATCACTTTCCTCACTCTCGCTATCTCCCCCTTCTTTTCTTAGACCAACTTCCATCATTGGACATAGAACTGACCCAACAATCACGCTTGGGACTATCTTCCCCTCACTCCTAACACCTCTTGTGTTAGGTGTGTCACCAAATGCAGAGCCTTCATCGAACCATTGTGGTAGTATGGTTCCATTTCTCTGAATGTAACATCCATGCTCACAAAGAGTCTTCGCTCCACTAATCTCCAGCAAGAATATCCCTTCTGAGTTCCTAAGTAGCCAACGAAGACACACTTCACTGCCCGAGGGTCCAATTTACCTACTGCAGGTCTATTATCCTTCACAAAGCATACACAATCAAATACTTTTGGGAGAACAATGTACTTGTTCTCACCTGTAAGCATCTCAAACGGTGTCTTCCATCCTAACACCTGAGAGGGCATCATGTTGATAATGTATGCAGCAGTCAACACGGCATGTCTCCACAAGTGTTTCGGAATATTCATAGCAAACATCATCGACCTTGCCACTTCCAGCAAGTTCCTGTTCTTCCGTTCCGCCACGCCATTTTGTACTGGTGTATAGGCACATGAAGGCTGATGATGTATTCCATTGGCTGATACGTACTCCTCAATAGCTTTGTTGGTATATTTTGTCCCATTGTCAGACCTCAAAATCTTTACTTTAGCACTGTACTGTGTTGAAACTCTACGATGAAAGTCTTAAAAGCATGCAAAGACATCACTCTTACTCTTCATTAGGTATACCCAGGTAACACGAGTATGACAGTCAATAAAGGTGACAAACTACTTAAAACTATTAACAACAGTTGTAGGACACGGTCCCCACACATCAGAGTGTATCATATTAAAAGCAGCTAAATTTTTATTTTCAGAACTCACATAAGAGCGTCTGGTGTGTTTTCCAAGTTCACAAGCATCACAAACTAACTTTTGCTTATTAGCCTTTTGATACATAGAGGGAAACATCCGACTCAGTAGACTAAATGAAGAGTGTCCCATGTGCTGATGTTGGAGTAATAATTATTCTACGGTACTTCGCGGCTCCTCCGGTTGTGCTTCATCCACCAGTGCTGCCAGTGCTGTATCCAGCCCACTCATGTCCAAGTACCATAGCCCTTTATGCTAAGTGCCAGTCCCCAACTGTCTCCCCGTTCCCTTCTCCTAAAAAATAACTATTGGAATATCAAAGAAAACAACACAATAAGTTGAAGAACAATGACACTTATGGACAAGAGATTAACAGAAAAAGATAGAACATGCAAGACATCAGTAAGACTCATCGAAGGGGTGCATTCAACCGTCCCTTTACCCATAATGGGTCTTGCAGTACCATCAGCAGTCTGAATGATTTCAGGTGTCATCAGGTGAGTGTAATCTTGGAACTCATCACGGGCATCCGTAACATGACAGGATGTCCCAGAGTCAATTATCCAATTTATACTTCCTGGTTTGTGGGTAGATGCAAGGGCATGAGCAGGTATACATGTGCTTGTACTGGCATAGTATGTGATGTTACCCCTGGAGGTGGTTGGAGTCGATGTCCCAGCGGTGTTGGCACGACATTCGCTGGTTCCAAGCTTCATGTTCCTCCATATTTTCAGCATTTCTCTCTTACTAGGGGTCACATCAGATGATTGATTCTCACTTTTTTCTTCTGCTAGGTTTGCCTTATGTCCTCCAGAATAATGTCCTTTGCCACAAACATAGCCTTCTCTGCCACCTCTACGCCCTCCACGGCTGCGTCCACGACCGCTGGACTGGCCTCTCACAGGCTTCGTACAGAATCTGATGAAGTGTCCTGGATCTCCACAGTTGTAGCATCCTCCTCCTTCTGAAGGATTTGGGTTAAAAACTGCTAGAGCTGATTTCTCTTCCGGAGTGCTAGTGGTGCTGGGCATCAGCTTCAACCGTGCTTCTTCTTGTGCCATAGCAGCAATGGCCTCCTCTAGTGATGACAGTCTGGGTTGTGCGAGTAGCACATTCCTCCTTTGCTCGAATGCTGGGTTGAACCCCTTCAAGAACTTCATCATCCTATGTCGTGAGATATACTCCATGAACTTCTGGTAATGTTTCGCAAATGCTGGTTCTACTTGCTTATCTTCCACACCAATGGAATCATAGTGGTCGAGACCTGACCAATACTTCTTCAGTACAACCGCATACTCGGAGATGGTGTGATCTTCTTGGACCATCTTATCAAGTTCATTCTGCAGTTGAAAAACTCTCATAGGGTTGTCCGTCCTTGAGTACATGTCCTTCAGCGTCATCCAAATATCACCGGCTCCCTACATTGCTTCCACGTTGTCCGACACTTGGTCGGTTAAGGAGGCCGTCAACCATCCAACTACAACATTGTTGATGATTTTCCACACAGCAAACTCCCGTGAGGAGTGATCTTCATGTGCCTTGGTTTGGCCATTCACATAGCCCACCAAGCCTCTTGCCTTCAGAGTCCGCATCGCCTGACGCAACCGCTTCAAATAGTTGGATGTATCCTCCAACTTTACTTCCAGCTTCTCCAACTTTGCCATTTTGTATGGTAAAGGATCCACATATGTATGTGCAGGACGGAAACTGGTCTCGGTCAGCCTCCTGGAGAAGAGATCGTCCACCAAAGCCTTCATCTCTTTGGCCGTCAGCTTGTCGTATATCGTCTCAATCATCTTTGTCTTCTTCTCTTCCATCAACAAGGTAGATCGAGACCGTCTGCACCTTTGGTTACCGTCCTCTCCACATCTACTGTTCCTCCTTCAGCGGTAGTGGCGTCTCCGAGAACCGCTCCTCATGTCCCATGCAGGGTTGCGACTGGAGGTCGCATGGCCGGACGAGAAGGAGGAGAAGGGCCGGTGGGGGGTAGGGGCCGATGTGAAAGGAGGGGGGGAGTCGCTGCACGGAGAAGGGGGTGGGGCGACGGTGGGGCCGGCGGTACCGGGGTGGGGGGCGGAGAAGGTGGGAAGGGGGTGAGGGGGTGGCGGCTAGGGTTTGGTGGAGAGGGATGGCGGCTAGGGTTTGGTGGAGAGAGGTGGTGGCTCTGATACCAAATAGAATTTAGTATAATATTTTACTTGTTTATTATTGAGGTGTAGCTACACTTATATAGGAGAGGCTAACCCCTCTCCCTAATACTCTCAACAGCATCATATGTGGTGTTTATTAGTGTGAATTCCTTTTTTTCCTATTCTGTAAGGACTTAACAGCCTTATGGTCGTGTCGTAATGAGTCCATGAAGACCTTCATAGAAGTGCTGAATTCTATTGGTTTCCTTAATTATTATCTCTGTAGGGTTTTGATTTTCGTAATAGAGTTGGTGTTAATTTGATGTGTATTGTGGGACTGTTGATGATGGAACTGGGGATTCCCAGGACCCTTCCTTTGGTGTGCGTATTGATCGATAGAAAGTTAAACAGATCTAATACGTGTTCTAACCCTTCATAGGCGGAAACTAGGGTTCACGAATTATACCTGCGGCGGAAAGGAGACAAGTAATTCCTGGCAATCTCGAGCGGACGACCCCAAGATCTTCTGCACGTATTCCTTCCTCGAGTTGGACGTCGTGTGGGCGACGATCTCCCAACTTTTTCTTCTCCTTGGCAGCACTCTCTTTCTCTCCTTACGTGAATCACGAATTTAGAAAAAATTTCAGATTTCTGATCAGTAATCTGGCGGCCAGAGAATAGAGGATATATATAGGCTACGACAGGGACCATGAGGAGAAATTAGGGTTAGGCCTCCTAACGGATCTGGATATCCCGTGTTCAGCCCGAACACACAATCCAGGCCCATTAACAATAGCTCGGTCCACTAATGAGCTATTGTTGCACTACCTCCCTAATCCCAAATTATGTTTGTGGGCTCCTTTTATTATATGCTCGTTTGGCTCCCCATGTTAAGATATCGTATGTCCGTCGATCAAATTAAGTTACTGACAACTATATTGATTCGACATCTTTTATCCTTAAGTAGTACCGCTCAACTTTATTTGTCATGTCGGATATAATCCACCTGCAGGGTTTACATGACAATCCTTATGAGCTCCTTAAGAGGACATCATCAACCCGATATATCGGGACATGGATTCCATTTATAATCAACAGCCCATCATACATACAATGTTATTACCCAATTAATAGAGGTTGTTGATCCATAATGAATCTCACTCTTGTATGAGTCAAAGTAATGCACATTGCATATACATGTCCGTTATTATATCCGGATTAAGAGTACAAGCATCCATAATAACAGAGGTGTTTGTTCTCTTACGTAGTCAGTATAAAGAGAACAACCTCAAGTGGTCCTGTTCAATACACACAAAGTGTACTAGTGTAAACCTATAGTCAAGATAGACTAATACCAGATTACACTACAACCTTTCCAATAGATTGTCCAAGTCCATCTAGGTTGTGAACTATTTATATACTCCATAGGAAACTGATAATATGATCTTCTGTATGACACCACACACCATATTATCTACAATATAGAATATCAGACATTTGCATTAACACTTGCAACAAATACAATATGCAAACATTTGTCCATATGATTCTCATTCAAAATTTAAGGAAATAAGGTTACTACAAAAGTGATGCTTTTAGTATATAACCCTAACAGTTGATTGGTAGTTAAAGTATGGTTCTGGATTGGAGTAGAGAGTGGAAGAGGGAAAGAGGTGATTTTTTGGAGAAAGTTGGGTTGTTTGGCAACCTTGAGAATCTTTAGGGTTATTTAAAGTTCTTTTTCCCGCTTCCGTAAATACACCTTATTAGGATGTCTCTAGTTTATTTCTTAGTTGAGTTTTCTGAAATGCAAGATCTTAATTGAATCAAGCTTGAATGCAATGACACCAATTGGTGGTGATTAACGTGAATTTACTATTGGTGGTGATTGACGTGAATTTACTACTGTGCATGGAAAACTTTCTTTGATGGTTTTTCCATAACATATCCATGTAAACGATTCTAAAAGGATCTCTGTTGATGCATCTATGTGGACCTTTCTAAGAGGAGTCATCTTGGTAGGTTTTTTCTTTGCTCATTAAGTTAGGTGTTCATTAGATGCGTAATATGACTTGTTTGGGGGGGGGGGGGGGTTGAGGAAATTTATTACTGGAATATGGAGGGAATGTGAAAAAAAACTGGTTTCTGGGAGAAATAATCTTTATGTAACCTTGGTATTGAATATAGTGGATTAGGGTTATTTCAGTATTTTTGTTCTTGGTTTTATTTCTTGCTCGTAATGATACCGTTTTCTGGTTTAATTATTTGTTCAATTTTAGAAAGCTATCTTTTAATTGAAATAGAGCTTGAATACCCTGACGTCAATACTGTGGTTATTAGTGTGAATTTCTCTTCTTGTAAGGTTCCATTATGCTTTTTGCTACTACAATCCTATGCAAGCCTTCCCAAGAGGTCTCCATCGAGGTGGGGGGGGGGCAGGCAGGTGATGATTTCAGTAGCAAGAGGTTGGTGATGGCGTCAACAACAATGAGGGAGAAGGAGGCATTTCAGGCGGCTGGCAGGTGCGGTCTTGAGCGACCTGATATTGTTGTTGGAGTCCAGTCTAGATTTGGTAATAGCATATTTATGGAGTCCAAATCTGATTAAATATTTGATTTAATTTGATTTGGATGTCCATAATTAGTGCTGGGCTATTTTATATATAATAGGATTCTTCTTTGAGGGTTTCCTATTTAAGAGATCCTATTATAATCTAAAATAGGATATTGATGGGCTATTTTAGGTGTAGTAGGATTCTTATTTGAGGGCTTCCAATTTAAGAAATCCTATTATGACCTAAAATAGGTTTTTCTCATACTATATATATGGGGTGAGGGTGGAGGCACAAAGCACAACACAAAAGTGGAGATTCGAGTTGCTCGTCCACAAGAAATCTAAGAGAAAGTTCCGCACTTTGCTCTTAGGACTTCGCCATCCAAGACAGAAGGAAGAATAGATCTAATCGAGGGGTCGTCAACTTCGGTTAGGGAGATTGCTACGGGTTGGTGAGCGATTTCAATTGTAATCTTTCTTTTCTTCTTGAGTGTGGTGAGGGGGTTGAACCTATTAGGGCAAAGGGTTCAACATTAGTTTTTGTCAATCTTATAATTTCATCTGAGTTATAGAGATTGGGATTTGTCCAGATGACGTAGTCACCGCCATATACTTGTCTTTATCTGTGTTTGGTATCCGTTAGACGGAGGTTGGTTATTTCAGGTGGGTTGGCCTAAGTTTCTGCTGCGGCAACGTCTCAGACACGGTATCGAAGCGCAAGAGAGTGTATCTGATTCCCAACATCTGGTATCAGAGCTTTGGAGGTTCTGACAATCATGTCTACGGAGCAGATGAACACTCGTATGATCACCCTCACAGGAGAAAACTGAGCGATTTGGAAGCCAAGGATGGAGGATCTACTCTGGTGCAAGGACTTGCATGGTCTGTTGGAGGGCGACAACGCAAAACCAATGGACAAAGCTGCTGAAGACTGAAAACGACTGGATCAAAAGGCCGTTGGATTCATCCGCCAATGGTTGGATGATTCGGTGTTTCACCACGTGTCCATGGAGAGTTCAGCAAAAGCATTGTGGGAGAAGCTGCATTTGCTGTACGAAAGGAAGACGGCTGGCAACAAAGCGTTTCTTATTCGCCAACTCGTCAACTCGAAGTACACGGAGGGTGCCCCAGTAGCACAATATCTGAACGAGGTTCAGGGTATCATCAATCAGCTGTCTGTGTGGTGATTGATGATGAGCTTCAGGCCCTACTGCTCTTGAGTTCTCTGCCGGAAAGCTGGGAGACGTTGGTGGTGTCGGTGAGCAACTCCGCGCCTGATGGAGTTGTCACGATGGAGGCAATCAAAAGTAGCTTGTTGAATGAGGAGGTCCGACGCAAGCAAGTGGATTCGTCGCAGGAGTCCGCTCTGGTGACTTCCTACGGGAAGGGAAGACCCAATTACAGGCGAGGACAGGAGGAAGTTCTCGGAATCTTGCGATTATGGACCGCAAGGAGAGCTGCTATCACTGTGGCGAAAGGGGTCATATCAAGAGTAACTGCATAAAGCTCAAAGCTAAGAAGGCAAAAGACAAGGACGATCAGGAGGATCTCATAGCAATGGGAGAGATCATCATCGCAGCAACCGACGTAGAGGAATCTTGTGGCATGTGTCATGAAGGCGATTGGGTCATGGACACGAGGGCGTCGTATCACGCCACTCTACATAGGAGGATCTTCACGTTATACTGCGGCGGCAGGTTTAGACGTGTGAAGATAGGCGACAAGGGGACAGCTGCAGTTGTAGGCATCGGTAATGTGCACTTGACAACGGAGCTCGGTGAGAAGCTCGTTCTCAAGGGTGTGCGACATGTACCGAGTTTGCGCTACAACTTGGTTTTGGTAGGGAGGCTGGCAGATGATGGTTGTCGCAGTCTGTTTGGGGACAAAGATTGGATGCTTTTGTAGGGTTCCCAACAGCTGGCTCGGGAAGATTTCTGTTGTGGCATGTACAGGCTCAAGCCGTTGAGCTGTATAGGTAGGCCACACACACGGATTGAGGCTCGAGGAGTGTTCGACAGGAGGTGGATCGTCGAGAACTTGCTGAGGAGGGGCTTCTAGGTGCTTTGAGGGATACAGAGGATTCGGTTCATCGAAACAAAGCGACGGATGGTGGTGAGTCAAAGATTGAGGGTCGGTTTGTCGGTCCCATAACAGCTGGTCGGTCTCCAAGTGGGGATTGCTCTACGGATCCGGTTTTGGCGACGAGTGGTTTGCCAAAGCTTCACGGAGCGCATCGGTTTCAGCAGTTCGAAGCCAGGAAGGAGATCAAGGTTTGCAGCAAACTCAATCTAAGGCGGGAGCATCATCATTCACACAGTTCAGGGGAAGATGTGGGTCATCGACGGCATGCACAGTGCTTGATGTTCTGCTCGAGGACGCATGTGTATGGGGGCGCTTAAAGTTCAGACACGAAGGTGGGCAGGTTTAGGAGTTCGAATCTCAGGAAGATCGCACCGTCTGCTTGGTTGGGCCAGCAAAGGATGAAGAAGCTCGTCGGAACGTTAACACTTTCTGGTGGAAGACAGAAGTCGGGGACAGGCAGCCGAGACTTGCGGTGTGGCTGATCATCAGGGACTTCGGTCTTGATCGTGTTATTGATATCGGCAGGATCCCAGTGGTGCAAGAGGTGCTACGCATGGCAGCTAGTGTCGACGTGAAGGTCGAGGAGCTGGAGACGAAGGAAGATGCAAAGCAGCTCAGGGGATCGAAGATCAGTGGCATGGGAGAGCAGGAACTCTGTTGCATGACGACAGGCATAGAGTACAGTTGAGGAGCCATGAGGTCAACACCCTCTCATCAGACTGGAGGGGAAGATTGTTGGAGTCCAGTCTGGATTTGGTAATAGCATATTTATGGAGTCCAAATCTGATTAAATATTTGATTTAATTTGATTTGGATGTCCATAATTAGTGCTGGACTATTTTAGATATAATAGGATTCTTATTTGAGGGTTTCCTATTTAAGAGATCCTATTATAATCTAAAATAGGATGTTGATGGACTATTTTAGGTGTATTAGGATTCTTATTTGAGGGCTTCCTATTATGACCTAAAATAGGTTTTTCTCATCCTATATATATGGGATGAGGGTGGAGACACAATGCACAGCCCAAAAGTGGAGATTCGAGGTGCTCGTCCACAGAAAATCTAAGAGAAAGTTTCGCACTTTGCTCTTAGGACTTCGTCATCCAAGACAGAAGGAAGAATAGATCTAATCGAGGGGTCGTCAACTTCGATTAGGGAGATTGCTACGGGTTGATGAGCAATTTCAATTGTAATCTTTCTTTTCTTCTTGAGTGTGGTGAGGGGGTTGAACCTATTAGGGCAAAGGGTTCAACATTAGTTTTTGTCAATCTTGTAATTTCATCTGAGTTATAGAGATTGAGATTTGTCCAGATGATGTAGTCACCGCCATATACTTGTCTTTATCTGTGCTTGGTGTCCATTAGACGTGGGTTGGTTATTTCAGGTGGGTTGGCCTAAGTTTCTGTTGCGGCAACGTCTCGGACACGGTATCGGAGCGCAAGAGGACGTATCCGATTCCCAACAGTTGTCAGGTGGTGAGGCACGACAAGGATCAAGAGAAGAGGCTGCAGATTCTGTTGTCAGGCTATAACAACCGAAGAAGAAGGATTAAGGTGACCAATAGGAAAGAGCAAATAGGGGATTAGGGAGTTAGGCTTCACACGTAGGGTTAGGGTTGGGCTTCAAACCAAATAGCACATCAAATGCATCTCCAACAAAATCTTGCATTCATTTATTAATCGATCTTTCATAAAAGTTTGATTACAAATCTATTTATAAACTTCTAGACTTGACAAAAAAAGTAAGCCCTTGAATAAAATAAAAATGCAACTAATCTGAGACCTGACTCAACTGAACTCAGACTCGAACAAAGCAAATAATTAGACCAAATACTCTGAAGCTAATTTCAAACTCGATATTGTCACAGTACATGAACTGGATCTCCATCAACTCTCCCGGCTTGCTAGTGTTTACCTATGGTGAATGAAGGCGATGGCACTCAGATAGCAGGTCTAGGTCCAGTCGCATGATGGCCTCTATCTTCAACAACGAACAATTTGAATCTAGACTTCCTTGCTAATGAAGTAGCAGTGCAGGCCCTGGGATGGTCTCGGAAATTCAATAATGTCACATTACACGAATTGGATCTCCATCAGCTCTCTTGGCTCGGGAGCGCTTATCTATGGTGAATGAAGGTGATGGCACTCAACTAACAAGTTTAGGCCAAGTAGCTTGATATCTGTCTTCAACCATGAACAATCTGAATCTGGACGTCCTTGCCAATGAGCTAAGAAGCGCTGCAGGTCCTTGGATTTTCTCAGATTCCTCCAAGTTGGTATTGATGGAGGATCTGGTATTGGAACTCCTAGAATATGGGGTATGAGAAGAAGTTAGATTGGTCTTGTCAACCCACGCAACACTAAATGCAGTAGCTTAGATCTAAGTCCATCTGTCAAATGCATACTAAGGGGCCACCATTCAATGATGAACTTTTACAAGATTTCTCTTTGCTCTTGATGTAGGTATAAAGAATGTACGACCTACGCCAAATCTGCCTCCCCCGAAGGTGTAGCTAGAGTGCTTCTAACAACTTATACTGTAGACACCAAAGTATCCTCAGCATCACTAGGACATTACTCAGTTACATAGACCACTTCATCAGCTCCTGAACCATCACTCTCATTCGCTTCATCGTAGGTCTTCCCATTGTTATCCTTTTCGGGTGTGTTACGAGATTTATAATGGTTTTTCATATTGCCATCCATGTTGTTCCAAACACTTGGGGAAATTATAACTAGCTGCCGTCAAATGTTGCTTTAACTCTAGAGCCAACTAATAAACCTGGTCAAAAAAAATTCGGGTGCTACTGACCCCGGTCTCTAACGTGCCAAACCTAGTCTCGATCGTGCCAAAGTAGTCTCCATCAACTGAGGCAAGCATTAATTTGGCCAACCACATGGTCAAATTATTTACCATTTTTCCTAAGATGATATAATTATTGTATAAATGAATAATGGGATGATTTTATTGATGGGCTACTACTTGCTACTTATAGAGGTTCCAACTCCTCTTCATACTACATATTCCAATGTGGGACTAAAGTCCCTTATTGGTTCTCAACACTCCCCCTCAAGATGGGCGATAGATATTAATCATCCCCATCTTGTTACATAGCTTTGACAGACTCAATGAACTAAGACCTTTAGTCAGACAGTCTGCAACTTGTTCTTCTGAGCGAACATGGTCAATCTTCAGTATCCCTTATTCCAGCTTCTCCTTGATGAAGAATCGATCGATCTCGATGTGCTTCGTTCTGTCGTGCTGAACTTCGTTCTGTCGTGCTAAACTGGATTGTTGGCTATACTTATTGCAGCTTGACTATCGCTCAGAAGATGTAACGGTGCTCCCTTATCCAGCTTCAACTCTGTCAGCGGTGCTTTCACCCACAGTAACTGACACTCCCGGAGCCATTGCTCTGTATTCTGTTTCAGCTGACGACCGTGCTACCACTGACTGTTTCTTGCTTCTCCATGAGACCAGGTTTCCTCCTACAAAGACACAGTATCTCGTGGTAGACCTTCTGTCGTCTATGTAACTCGTCCAGTCTGCATCGCAGTATCCCTCAACTTCTATGCGTCTATTCTTCTTGAACCATAGCCCTTTTTCCGGCGTCCCTTTCAGATATCTCAAGATCTGAAATACTGCTTCCATATAACCTGTTTTTGGATCATGCATGTAACGACTCACTACACTCACCGCAAATGAGATACCAGGGCGAGTGTGCCCCAGATAAATCAATCTCCCTACAAGTCTTTGATACCTTTCACGATCAACTGGCTCTCCTGCTTCTGCTCCCTTGCACTTCTGGTCAATTGGAGTGACTGTTGCTTTGCATCCCTGTCTCCTTTAGCAGATCTAGTGCGTATTTTCTTTGTGAGAGAACAATTCCTTATTCGCCGTCACACACCTACCTCATCGCTCCTAAATCCTTCACCTCAAACTCCTTCGCGAGTTTTGATTTCAGCTTAGTGATCTCGATCTCATCATCACCTGTGATTACTATATCATTCACATATACAGCAAGTATAGTAATGTGGCCTCTTGCATGCTGAAGAAAGATTGTATGATCTGCATTTATTTGATGGTATCCCATGCCAGTAACAGCCTTTCTGAATCTGTCGAACCAGGTTCGAGGAGATTGCTTGAGCCCGTATAGCGACTTCTTTAGTTTACACACTTTTCCACGCGACGTCCCTCCGTCTGATTCTGTCGCGTAGTATCCTGGCGGGAGCTCCATGTACACTTCTTTTTGCAGGTCCCCGTGGAGAAAGGCATTCTTCACATCTAATTGGTATAGCTTCCACCCATAGTTTGCTGCAATGGAGACCAGAGTTCTTACCGTGCTCATTTTCGCTACTGGGGCAAACGTCACATCATAGTGGATGCCATATGATTGTGTGTATCCTTTTGCAACCAACTTCGTCTTGTACCGCTCTACTTTTTCTTCTGGCGTCTCCTTCACTGTGTACACCCATTTGCATCCCACAGTTTTCTTCCCTTTGGGTAATGGAACCAGCTCCCATGTCTTATTTTTCTCTAGTGTCCTAAGTTCTTCCATTATTGCAGCTTTCTACCTTGGATCTTTTTTTGATTTCTGCCAACACTTAGGCAAAGAAGTAGAGTCTAACGATGCAATGAAGGCTCGATAATTCGGAGAATGTTAGAATAGACAAGAAATTGGCAATGTCATGTTCATAATCATCATAACGACTAGGAGCCTTACCCGCATTGATACGAGAAGATCTCCTTAAGGGAGCAATAGGTGGTGGAGAGATCATACTATCTAAGTCAGAGAGATCCGCATCAGAATCAGAGTGATTCAGTGTGGGGACAACATCTTCAAGAGTTGGGACAGGAGTAGACGAGGGACTTGGTACAGTAGGCAATAGGCACGGTACAGTACTGGACTTATGTTGTCTCCTTCTGTAGACTTGGAGCTCCTTTTTCCTTGTCTCCTCCTGCGTAACATATGTATCTTCTTCTTCATTCTCCATATCAGAGTCGCTGCTATCTCCCCCTTTCGTCCAATTTTTCACGACCGGACACGGGACCGATCTGACTACCACGTTTGGACTTATTATCTCCTTCTCACATCTAACACCCTCTGTGTTAGGTGTGTCACCAAACTCTGAACCTGCATCTGAACCATAGTATGGTTCCAGTTCTCTGAAAGTAATGTCCATGCTTACAAACATCTTCCGCTCAACTTGGCTCCAACATGCGTATCCCTTCTGAGTCGCTGTGTACCCGACAAATACACACTTAACAGCTCTAGGATCCAGTTTGCCAACTCCTGGCCGATTATCTTGGACAAAACACACACACCCAAATACTTTCGGAGGAACATTGTACGTAGTTGCACCAGTAAGCATCTCCAACGGTGTCTTCCAGTTCAATACCTGAGAAGGCATTCGGTTGATGAGATAAGAGGCCGTCAGTACAGCCTGCCCCCATAAGTGTTTTGGGACATTCATAGCCAGCATCATTGTCCGTGCGACCTCCAACAGGTGTCTGTTCTTCCGTTCGGCCATACCATTTTGTGCCGGTGTATAGGCACATGAGATTTGATGTAGTATTCCATGAGTGGATAAATACTCAGCAAACCGCTTATTTGTGTACTTCGTTCCATTGTCAGACCGGAAACACTTAATTTTAGTCCTATATTGTGTTATCATCCGGCGATGAAAATTCTGAAAAGCCTCAAAGATGTCGCTTTTATTCTTCATAAGGTAGATCCATGTCACGCGGGTATAATAGTCAATAAAAGTGACGAACCATCGAAATCCGTTAATACTTGTTGTAGGACAAGGACCCCATACGTCCGAATGTATCATATAAAAAATAACAGAACTTTTATTTCCAGAGCTCACATAGGAACTTCTGGTATGTTTGCCCAACTCACATGCATTACAAACTAACTTCTCTTTATTAGCCCTTTGATATAAGGACGGATACATTCGACTGATAACTTTAAAGGAAGAATGCCTGACACGCTGGTGGTAGAGTAACAATTCGTCTTCTACACTGCGACGTGAAGCGTCTAGTTGTGCGCTTGCGACTAGAAATGCCAGTGCTGTGTCCAGTCCGGTCCTGTCCAAGTACCATAGCCCCTTATGCCATGTGCCAGTCCCTAGTCGTCGTCCTGTCACCTTCTCCTGAAAAATTACTGTAGGAATGTCAAAAGAAACAGTACAGTTAAGATCAAGGATAATGACACTAATAGAGATAAGATTGACGGAAAAAGACGGAACATGTAAGACATTAGTGAGAGTGAGGGAAGGGGTACATGCAACAGTGCCTTTACCCATTACAGGTCTGGAGGTACCATCAGCAGTCTGAATGCTCTCCGACGTCGGTAGGTGAGTATAGTCCTGGAACTCACCGCGGGACCCCGTGACATGGCGAGATGCCCCAGAGTTCATAATCCAACCTAGCTGATGGTCAGATACAAGAGCATGCGCAGGTATACCTGTGCTAGTTTGGGCAAAGCAAGTGATGTCATTCCCCGAGGTAGATGATGCCGCATGAGGGTCGAGACTGTCGTCCGATCCCTGCTTCGAGCCGCGTAACCTCGCGAGGAACTCCCTCTCAAGAGGGGTTATTTTAGCCAGCTGCTTTTCTCCCCCTTCTTTCGCCAGATTCGCTTTGTGTCCTTCAAAAGAATTTCTCCTTCGACCAGCATATCCTCCTCTACCACCACGACGTACTCCATGGCCCCATCCGCGATCACTCGACTGACTTCGCAGGAGTTTTGGACAAAATCTGATGTAATGTCCGGAGTCACCACAGTTGTGACAAATACCGCCCGCAGATGGAGGCGGATTGAAGGCGGCAAGAGCAGACTTTTCAACAGCGTCTTGCTCCCCCTGGAAGTAGACCTTGTTGGACATCAACTTCAACCAAGCTTCTTCCTGTGCCATGACGGCTATAGCCCCTTCTAAGTTTGGAAGCTGGGGTTGGGCTAGGAGTACATTCCTTCTCTGCTCAAACACCGGATTGAGCCCCTTCAAATACTTCATCATTCGCTGCCGCGAAATATACTCCAGGAACGCCTGAAAATACTTCGCAAATGCAGGTTCAACCCGTGCATCTTCCATCCCAAGAGAATCATAGTGATCCAGATCAGACCAGTACTTCTTCAACAGGGCTGCATACTCAGAGATGGTACATTTGTCTTGGGTCATCCTATCGAGTTCATCCTGCAGTTGGAAGACCCGCATAGGGTTGCCTGAACCGGAGTACATATCCTTCAAAGTTCGTCATATATCAGCAGCAGCCTCCATCGCCTCAATATTGCCCGACACTTGGTCGGTCAATGAGGCTGTCAACTACCCCGCCACTACGTTGTTGACAATCTCCCAAATAGAAAACTCCTTTGAGGAGGGATCGGCTGGCGCCTTGGCTTGGCCATTGACATAGCCTACCAAGCCATGTCGCTTCAGCGTCCGCATCGCCTGCCGCGACCATTTCAAGTAGTTGGAAGTTCCTTCCAACTTCGTCTCTAGCTTTTCCAACTTCCCTATCTTGTAAGGTGATGGATCCACATCAGTATGGGTCACACGTGGGGTCGCCTCGGTCAAGCTGTTGGACAATATATCTTCAACCAAGGCCTGCATCTCCTGTGCCATCAGCTTTCCACTGATTGCATCCATGACGTTGTTAATTTGTGGGAGGTCCTGTTGTATCCCAAGTCGTCGTCTTCGTCGTTTGTCATCTAACTGCTTTGTGTCCCGATCTCTTGTGTCTTCGTAGTCAACTGTTGAGACGGGGGGAGGGGACAACAAGGAGCCGCCTCACAGATAGTCCTCAGGTATACGAGCAACTAGAACATCATTACATTGAACAAGGAGAACAACGACATGGGTTGTTTACTCCTTGCATGATCGATTGTTCCAGCACTCCAAGTATAAATAAGGAGGGGAGGGGAACCGACACTCCAAGTAAAAACAAAAAAGCGGTGGGGAAGATCCGGCACACCAAGTAAAAACAAGGAGGCGGGGGGGGGGGGGGGGGTAGGGGGGATCCGGCAGCAACGGGGAAGGGGGGTCGGCAGCAGCGGGGAAGGGGGGGTCGGCAGCAGCGGGAGGGGGGGACGCGGGGGGGGGGGGGGGGGGGGGTTGGTGATCTCTCTATGGGATCAGCAACCGGGGGGTAGCGGGGAAGGGGGGGCCTGGAGCCGGGAGGGAGGTCGGGAGCGGGAGGGGTTTTTGTTTTTGTTTTTGTTTTTGTTTTTGTGTAGAGAGAGAGGGGTGGATGAGTTATGGCTCCGATACCATGTAGAAATGAATAATGTGATGATTTTATTGATGGGCTACTACTTGCTACTTATAGAGGTTCCAACTCCTCTTCATACTACATATTCCAATGTGGGACTAAAGTCCCTTATTGGTTCTCAACAATTGTTTCAGCAGATCATGAGTATCCATCTTATCCATATAGTTTGTACTAATATGCAACATGCAAAGATCTATCTTGGGCCCAAATATCTTACGCGTGACATGATTGAAGGGATCCATAGATGGTAATGATGTAAATGATCCCAAAAGAACACACACATGCAGGAATCCTAGACAAGATTCTAGATGTATGAAACTAATGCAAAATGCAACAAATATCAAAGAGTAGATGCAATCATGCTGGTATGTAATGAAACCGGCTCAATCTAAGCACAAGCGGAAAATGATAAGAAACGTAACATCAATCAATTTAGGAAGTACCAAAGTTTGCATTTGAATCAAGAGAGAGAATAAAAGAAGACCAGAGATTTGGTGGAGTAAATCCACATAATAGTAACTGACCAAAATCTTGCCCTTGGAGAATGTTCTTCGCTTCAAAGCCTTCACGTCCGAGATCCTATGATGATCAATGTTGTCAATTGATTGGATATTGATTTTGAGTGACAGTTCAAGGGGTTGGATGGTGTTTGGTTGGTAGTGCAACATTAGAAGTTGGGTTGATTTTACTGAAAGGTGCAGAAGAGGTGTCTGTTTGCTTGATGACAGATGCAAGGAGATGGTTGGGGGTTGGGGTGATGATGTCAGCAACAAGGGGGTTGGTGATGGCATCAGTAGCAATGAGCGTGAAAAGGGAGATGTTTCAAGCAGCCATCGGGTGTGGGTCTTGAGCGGCCTGGTGTTGTATGAGGCTCACAACTATGATCAGGAGAAGCGGGTGTGTTTCTCTTGTCAGGCAATAGCAAGCAAAGAAGGGTTGGTGTCCAGCCTGGGAAGAGAAGGGAATTGGGTATTTGTCTAGGTTTCACACCTAGGGCTAGGGTTGGTTTCACACCAAATAGCATATCACATATATTTCTGACATATAATCTTACAATCATTCATCGATCAATACAACTCTATTTAAAGACTTCAACTTCGCAAACAAGTAAGTGCCTAAATTGCAACTAATCTAAACCTGACTGGACTGAACCAAGACCCAAACTCTTGACTCGAGACTCGAATAAAAGCAAATATTTTGAAACTAATCTGAAACTCGAAATTGTCAGAGTACACTAACCTGATCTCCATCAAAAGGGAAACATGGATCTTTTTTGATATAAGTCGAACTTTTGGTACTAGTCGGACTATCAGCAACATGTCATTCATTTGGTTTTTAGTTCTTATAATCCAGGGTTTGGCTTTGGCTACCACTGATATGGCATTATTCTTGTCTTAATGCTTGCAGTTATGTTTCAGAAATATGAAGCTTCGAGCTTTTTTTTACATCGGATGAACTTTTTTTGTCAGATAATATGCCTTTTTCACTTCATTCTCCTTCTCTGTCTTTTTGTTTTTTACTCAATGACAGGATGCTGAGTTAATGTCTGCGACATATTAACGTTAAGTATTATATTCTATTCATCTCTTGCCAAATCACACTCAAAAGCGAGAACGAAGAAGTAAATGAATTAAAAACTTCTCATGAGAAGTTAGTCTGGCGGGCTTGAATTGACATGTTGCGATCAATGAATGTTATGTGGAGTTCCCTTCTGTGGTTTTTTCCTTTTCTTGTTAATTGAAATACAAGTTCTATTATTGGACTTGATAGTGGAAAAGGCTAGATGAATATTGTAGGCAAAAGGATAACCTATTTGTTACTAGCAAGGGCTGAGCAGGTTAAGTTTTACTGGATCTGCTTTAAAGATTAGGGCTTGGTGCTCTAGGTTTTAGTGCCCAAACCATTTGAATTCTAAGGACTGGGCTTAGTTTACATCTTTTGGTGTCCAAAACCCTGCCATGTCCAGCCCAAATGCAACTTCACCCAATTCCGCATAGAAAGCTTCAGAATATAATTCAAACTTGGGATTCTTAGGATTAATTTCCTCTTTTTAAGATTAATTCATTTGAAGAAAATTTTGTTTGGCAACAATCTCAATAAATTTATGTTTAGATTTTGGATCTATTTGTTTGGAAAATTGTGCTGCTCGAAGAGCAATTTTCATTTACCACGGAAGTCCAAACTCAAGTTCAAGCTTTCTACTTATCTAGTTGACAAACAAGACAAATTTGGGCCACTTCTGGATTGGGGTTGCAAGTATTTGGTCTGGATTTCATTCCAAAACCTGCTCGACCAGGTCTATCACTTAAATACCTTGATCAAATGGTTTGGCACACCCTTAGATTAAAATGGGATGCAAGAGAAAAAGAATACCTTGCATGTATTCTTTTGAGGAAATTATCAGTTATAATTGAAGTACCTTTACTTTTGAATAGTTATACTTAACTGAGCCTATTATCACTTTAATATTTTAGTTATGACACTTATTTTAGAACATGTTTCTTAAAAGACAGCACATTGTCATATAGATTTGTGTTAACCAATTCATTTTCCTCTAGAGAATTATCTTTAGTATCATGTACATGAATATGAAGAGGTTGAGAGAGACATTGTTCTCATGTTATAGATTTCTGTCCTTAAGTCTCTTCTCCAACTTTTCCTTCTATGTTCTTTATAATCTGTGTTCAACATTAGCCTACCTCACTTTTCTTATCTTATTTATTTTGCAGGTATGCTATATTATTGGTTTGTAGAGAGAGATAAATAAGAAATAATGGAGAGGAAAGTGATATTTAATGCACATATTTTGGTGGATAAGCTATACAAGCTGAACAGTTCACAACAGAGCATAGAGAGTATCCTTTCTGGTGTTTCACTATAACCAGATTTTGAACATTGTTGTATTTATTACTGACATCGTTGGAGTTGGCATATTGTGCCTATTAATCATTTGGTGATAACATTTTTGCATTTCGGGTATCATATGAATTACTCAACCATGGAGTTTAATTGCATCATTACCCTTGCTACTTATTTAATTATTTATATTTTATTTAGTGCAGTTGCAATAATTATGCAGTGCCTTAATTTTGATGTATGCCTACCTGTAGAAAATAATGGTTGGATAATTTTTATTGATGGACTACTTCACTACTTATAGGGAGTCTAGCTCCTCTACATACTCGATATTCCGATGTGGGACTAAAAGTCCCTTATTGATTCTCAACACTCCCCCTCAAGATGGGCGATAGATATTGATCATCCCCATCTTGTTACATAGCTTCGTCAGACTTAATGAACTAAGACCCTTAGTCAGACAGTCTGCAACTTGTTCTTCTGAGCGGACATGGTCAATCTTCAGTATCCCTTGTTCTAGCTTCTCCTTGATGAAGAATCGATCAATCTCGATGTGCTTCGTTCTGTCGTGCTGAACTGGATTGTTAGCTATACTTATTGCAGCTTGACTATCGCTCAGAAGACGTAATAGTGCTCTCTTGTCCAGCTTCAACTCTGTCAGCAACGCTTTCACCCACAGCAACTCTGACACTCCCAGAGCCATTGCTCTGTATTCTGCTTCAGCTGTCGACCGTGCTACCACTGACTGTTTCTTGCTTCTCCATGAGACCAGATTTTCTCCTACAAAAACACAGTATCCCGTGGTAGACCATCTGTCGTCTATGCAGCTCGCCCAGTCTGCATCACAGTACCCCTCAACTTCTATGCGTCCATTCTTCTTGAACCATAGCCCCTTTTCCGGCGTTCCTTTCAGATATCTCAAGATCTGAAATACTGCTTCCATATGACCCTTTCTTGGATCATGCATGTAACGACTCACTACACTCACCGCAAATGAGATATCAGGGTGAGTGTGTCCCAGATAAATCAATCTTCCTACAAGTCTTTGATATCTTTCACGATCAACAGGCTCTCCTGCTTCTGCTCCAAACTTACACTTCTGGTCAATTGGAGTGACGGTTGCTTTGCATCCCAGCATCCCTGTCTTCTTCAGCAGATTTAGTGCGTATTTTCTTTGTGATAGAACAATTTCCTGTTCGCCTTCACACACTTCGATACCTAGAAAGTACCTCATCGCTCCTAAATCCTTCACCTCAAACTCCTTCGCGAGTTTTGACTTCAGCTTAGTGATCTCGACTTCATCATCACCTGTGATCACTATATCATCCACATATACAGCAAGTATAGTGATGTGGCCTCTTGCATGCTGGAGGAAGACCGTATGATCTGCATTTGTTTGACGGTATCCCATGCCTGTAACAGCCTTTCTGAATCTGTCAAACCAGGCTCGAGGAGATTGCTTGAGCCCGTATAGCGACTTCTTCAGTTTACACACCTTTCCTTGCGACGTCCCTCCGTCTGATTCCGTCGCGTAGCACCCTGGCGGGAGCTCCATGTATACTTCTTCTTGCAGGTCCCCATGAAGAAAGGCATTCTTCATATCCAGCTGGTATAGCTTCCATCCATAGTTCGCTGCAATGGAGACCAGAGTTCTCACGGTGCTCATTTTTGCTACTGGGACAAACGTCTCATCATAGTCTATGCCATATGACTGTGTGAATCCTTTTGCAACCAACCTCGCATTGTACCGCTCTACTTTTCCTTCTGGCGTCTCTTTCACTATGTACACTACAGTTTTCTTTCCTTTGGGTAATGGAATCAGCTCCTATGTCTTATTTTTCTCCAGTGCCCCAAGTTCTTCCATCATTGCAGCTTTCCACCTTGGATCTTTCTTTGCTTCCTGCCAACACTTGGGCAACGAAGTAGAGTCTAACGATGCAATGAAGGCTCGATAATTCGAAGAAATGTTAGAATAAGACAAGAAGTTGGCAATGTCATGTTCGTAATCATTAAAACGAGTAGGAGCCTTACCCGCATTGATGCGAGAAGATCTCCTTAAGGGAGCAATAGGTGGTGGAGAGATCATACCATCCGAGTCGGAGAGATCCGCATCAGAATCCGAGTGATTCAGTGCGGGGGGCAACATCTTCAAGAGTTGGAGCAGGAGTAGACGAGAGACTTGGTACAGTAGGCACAGGGCACGGCATAGGCACAGTACTGGACTTCTGTTGTCTCCTTCTGTAGACTTGGAGCTCATTTTCCCTTGTCTGCTGCTCCCCCTGCGTAACATATGTATCTTCTTCTTCATTCTCTGTATTTGAGTCACTGTGCTCTCCCCCTTTCGTCCAGTTTTCTACAACCGGACACGGAACCGATCCGACGACCACATTTGGGCTTATTATCTCCCCCTCATATCTAACACCATCTGTGTTAGGTGTGTCACCAAATGCTGAACCTGCATCCGAACCATAGTATGGTTCGAGTTCTCTGAAGGTAACGTCCATGCTTACAAACATCTTCCGCTCGACTGGACTCCAACAGGCATATCCCTTCTGAGTCGCCGTGTAACCGACAAAGACACATTTAACTGCTCTAGAATCCAGTTTGCCAATGCCTGGCCTATTATCTTGGACAAAGCACACACATCCAAAAACTTTCGGTGGAACAGTGTATGTAGTTGCCCTAGTAAGCATCTCCAACGGTGTCTTCCAGTCCAATACTTGAGATGGCATTCTGTTGATGAGGTAAGAGGCCGTCAATATAGCCTGCCCCCATAAGTGTTTCGGGACATTCATAGCCAGTATCATCGTCCGTGCGACTTCCAGCAGGTGTCTGTTCTTTCGTTCAGCCACACCATTTTGTGCCGGAGTATAAGCACATGAAGTTTGATGTAGTCCATGAGTGGAAAAATACTCAGCAACCCTCTTATTAGTATACTCCGTCCCATTGTCAGACCGAAAACACTTAATTTTAGTGCCATATTGTGTTTCCACCCGGCGATGAAAGTCCCGAAAGGCCTCAATGACGTCACTTTTATTCTTCATAAGGTAGACCCATGTCACGCGGGTATAACAGTCAATAAAGGTGACGAACCATTGAAAACCGTTAATTCCGGTTGTAGGACAAGGGCCCCATATGTCCGAATGTATCATGTCAAAAGCAGCTGAACTCCTATTCCCCGAGCTCACATACGAGCTTCTGGTATGTTTTCCCAACTCACAAGCATTACAAAATAACTTCTCTTTATTAGTCCTTTGATATAAGGATGGATACATTCGACTAATAACATTAAAAGAGGAATGACCGACACGCTGGTGGTGGAGTAGCAAGTCGGCTTCAACAGTGCGACATGAAGTTTCTGGTTGTGCGTCTGCTACCAAGGATGCCAATGCGTTGTCCAGTCCAGACCTGTCTAAATACCACAGCCCCTTATACCATGTGCCAGTCCCAAGTCGTCGTCCTGTCCCCTTCTCCTGAAAAGTCACCGTAGGAATGTCAAAGAAAACAGTACAGTTAAGATCAAGTATAATGGCACTAATTGATAGAAGATTGACAGGAAAGGACGGAGCATGTAAAACATTGGTTAGAGTGATGGAAGGGGTGCATGCGACAGTGCCTTTATCCATTACAGGGATGGATGTACCATCAGCGGTCTGAATACTCTCCGGCAATTGTAGGTGAATATAGTCCTGAAACGCACCACGGGATCCCGTGACATGGCGAGACGCCCCAAAGTCCATAATCCATCCTGGCTGATGGACAGATGCAAGAGCACGCACAGAATTACTAGTGCTGGTTTGGGCAAAGCAAGTGATGTGATCTCCCGAGGTAGAAGACGCCCCAGGACTGTCGGCCGAACCCAGCTTTGTGCCTCGCAACTTCTCAAGGAACTCCCGCTCAAGCGGGGTTATTTCAGCCAGTTGATTCTCTCCCCCTTCCTCCGCCAGATTTGCTTTGTGTCCGCCCCTTCTACCAGCATATCCTCCTCTACTACCACGTCGGCCTCCACGACCCCGTCCTCGATCATTAGACTGATTGCGCAAGGGTTTTGGACAAAATCGGATGTAATGTCCGGAGTCACCACAATTGTGGCAAATACCACCCATAGATGGAGGTTGATTGAAGGCAGCAAGGGCAGACTTTTCAACCACGGCTTGCTCCCCCTGGTAGGAGCCCTTGTTGGACATCAACTTCAGTCGAGCTTCTTCCTGTGTCATAACAGCTATAGCTTCTTCCAAGGTCGGAAGCGTGGGTTGGGATAGGAGGATATTCCGTCTCTGCTCAAATACAGGGTGTAGTCCCTTCAGGAATTTCATCATACGCTGCCGGGAAATATAAGCCAGGAACGTCTGAAAGTACTTCGCGAATGCCGGTTCGACCTGTGCATCTTCCATCCCAAGAGGATCATAATGATCCAGATCAGACCAGTACTTCTTCAACAGGGCCGCGTACTCAGATATGGTACGTTCGTCTTGGGCCACCCTATCGAGTTCATCTTGCAGTTGAAAGACTCGCATAGGGTTGCCGGAGCCGGAGTACATATCTTTTAGAGTTTGCCATATATCAGCAGCAGCCTCCATTGCCTCGACATTGCCCGACACCTGGTCAGTTAAAGAGGCAGTCAACCACCCAGCCACGACGTTGTTGACAATCTCCCAAACAGCAAACTCCTTTGCGGAGTGATCGGCTGGCGCCTTGGCTTGGCCAGTGACATAGCCAACCAAGCCACGTCCCTTCAGCGTCCGCATCGCCTGCCGCGACCACTTCAAGTAGTTGGATGTTCCTTCCAACTTCGTCTCCAGCTTCTCCAGCTTCTCCATTTTGTAAGGTGACGGATCCACATCAGTATGGATCACACGTGGGGTTGCCTCGGTTAATCTCTTTGATAAGATATCATCAACCAAGGCCTTCATCTCTTCGGCCGTCAGTTTGCCACTGATCGAATCCATGACTTCTTCAACTGTGAACCCTCTTCGTCGTCTTCGACGTCGGAGTCGGCAACTTCAGAGTCTGCAACTTACCCAACTTCGTCGTCTTCGTCGTCTTCGTCGTCTTCGTCGTCTTCTTCGACGCCACAGATTTTACGAATGCGCTACTAACTTGGCCAGCACCGGCGCGCGCATGTAAAATGAACACGTCAGGACACCAGAGAAGACATGATCAGTCTCTGTATAGATCCCGATGTGAAGAAGGAATAACAAATAATGTATTTGTTAGTTCCAAACGGCGTAAGCGAGGAACAGAGTTGGTGCAAATAAAGTATTTGGCAGCCGTCTGTCTTCGAAATACGTCTTTTTTTTGTTTTTTGTTTTTTTTCAGAAAAAAAAAAGAGGACGGCTAGGGTTTGTAGGAGATGGAAAGGCTAAGGTTAGACATGGTGGTGGCTAGGGTTAGGGTTTGGGAAGGGGGGGCTGCTGGAGGTCAGGAGGGGGGGGTGCTGCTGCTGGTGGTCGGAGGGGGGGGCTGCTGGTGGTCGGGGGGGGGGGGGGGCTGCTGGTGTAGGTCGGCAAGGGGGGGGGTCGGCAAGAGGGGGCTGCTGCTGGTGGTCGGGGGTGGCCGCTGGTGTAGGTCGGCGAGGGGGGTGTCGGCGAGGGGGGGGGGGGTCGGCAAGGGGGGGCGGGGTGGGGGGGGGGGGAAATTTTTTTGTTTTTTTTTGTTTGGAGAGAGAGAGAGGGTTATGGCTTTGATACCATGTAGAAAATAATGGTTGGATAATTTTTATTGATGGACTACTTCACTACTTATAGGGAGTCTAGCTCCTCTACATACTCGATATTCCGATGTGGGACTAAAAGTCCCTTATTGATTCTCAACACTACCTAGTAAATGGAAGCAACTTTGGTTAGGAAGCTTGATAGTGTGGCATCAGTTTTTCAGCAGCAATTGAACTGCTAGTTTGAATATCATCAAGTTTGTGGCAATGCATTCAAATATACTACACATGCATTATTTCTTAGTGGTTCAAGGTTGTCTTTGGCATATTAATTTCCTTCTAAATGTGCTCATTTTGGCTTGATTAAGTTAATGTGGAAGGTCATGTTCATCTCTGGTCGTGCTAATCTATTTATATGGAAGGCCATCAAGTCATAATTATTTGGTCATGTTGTTTGGTTTCGGGAGGGGTAGTTACTCAATTTAGATGCAAAATAGGAAGGGTGGTTACTGACGGCTTTCATTATAGCAGGAAATTGGAGTTACATTCTTGTTAGTTTATGTTGGATCACGTAACAGTTTGACAATACTTTTTAAATACTTTCTCCTTTCAGTTTTCAGATGACTAGTTTGAGAAATTTCCAGGTTTTCTGATAATAGCTGGTGAATAGATAGCAGAAGTTATTGAACATGGTTTCATTATTGCGACATACTGCCTTTTGTGTCCCATGGAGATGGATTTAAGATTTATCCTTGAGATCTTTTTTTAGCGTTCTCCTGTTGATAAGACATGTTGGCTACACCGGATTGTATTTCATGACTTTCCTTTATGTGGTAGAAAGCCTGAAAGTCATAGATCCGATACTAACAAGTCATTTGTAGCAAAAGACTGTGTTAAGGAGATGTATCATATATCAAACATCTTTTACGAATTTATCTTCACAAGCATATTCAAAAAAAAAAAAATTCTATGTGTATCTTTATGATTATAGGTTTCTATGCTTAAATCACCTCTTATATCTGTCAGTATTGTAGATGCCGGCCGACATGGGCAATATGTCGACCGACATGTCAGTTTTGAGAGGAAAACACCACATATTGGACTGAAATGTCCTTTATGGCCTTTTTAGAAAATCGGTCTATATTATGGGATTTTACGATATCACAGCCAATATTGTTGTTATTTACAGAAGTCGGCCAACAGAATTGGATATTTTGTGATTTTGGGGCAAGTTTATTTTCAAAATGAGTTATACCCATAATCAATAACTAACCCTCAACGGAACCCTAATTTCTCACTCCTCTCTCAGTTTGTTGTCGTTGCTCGAACGCTGGCCAACCAGGCTCCAACCAGCCACTCCAATCTCCACTCCATCTAGGTATACACCATATCAGAAGTATTTATTCTTAAATCATTCGATATTTGTATTAGGAATTGGATTTAAATTAGACATTTAGGTGTATCTAATATATAAAATATTACATATTTATTGATGTCCGACATTTTAAAATGTCCCCGACATTCAACATCCAATATTAAGATCCCCAACCTGACATACGACATCTACAACCTTGATATCTATCTGGTAGCCTGATAAATAAATCAATATTTGGAATGCCACCATGTATGGGTCTGATTTGGGTAATCCTATGTTACCAGATCCACCAATTGATTCTGTAAATGAGTTATTTAAGTTACTTGCTGGACTTCTACTTGGTTAGATCAAGGTTCCCAGAATCAGAATTGGTTTCAGACCCTTCTTAGGATTATCGTTGGCAATTTCGATAGTTTCAACGAATTTTAATCGGAGTTTCGAAAGCCAAAACATAATAATAAATTGCATAGGATACTAGAAAAGTATTTGATACACTTAGGGATAGTCTTATGTATTATTTGTCATTTTTGTTAGTTTTGAATTGAATAAATATTCAATAATGTTGAGTTTTCACCTGCAATAGATATTGTTCTAAATTTTACTTGTTTTCGGACGAAGTATTCCACAACTATGAAGCATGGGCACTCCCTTTAGGATGGTGTACCTGTAACCAGGGCCGGCCCTGAGCAATTGGGGGCCCGAGGCAAAACTTCGAAAATAGGCCCCAACATAATGTAAAAATATATATAAATAAAATAAAGTTTTGTTGTAGTTAAGATTTGAACCAAAAACCTCTTAAATATAAGCCTAGCATTGTATCCACTACACCACAATGCTTTTTGTTGAAAAAGGGCACATGATACATACTAGTTCTATTATAGACAGTTTCATGTTGGTGCCCCCTTTCGTCAAGGGGCCCTGGTCCGTCGCCCGGCCTGCCCTGGGCCAGGGCCGCCCCTGCCTGTAACTGGTACTTCTCGGGTACTGGTAATCCTTTGCGGTACCCAAATATTTCTTTTCTTTTTCTCACTTTTAATTTTGGGTACTCTTTCGCTACTTTGAGGGTATATTTTAGTGCAACTGCAATGATATGATCTTGTTTTTCAAAGTACATGTTAGGTACTTTTGTTTTAGAAATTAAACTCTTACATTTAAACTTAAACTACATAGTCTTTTAGACTAAATGATGGTGTTAAACTATATAGGTTTATTTTTATTAAAACTCATTTGATTGCTATGCTAAAGAAACTTAGGGTTGTAGTTTGTCATGAAGATTCTTTTTTTTCTTCTTTTTTAACAAAACAATTTTATTTAATGAAAGCAGACGGATTACAAGGCACTAAAGACGAGAAGAAAGGCATACTAGTACGACCATCAACAGTAAAATGAAACAAGTAAAAGACCTATATCCTAGGACCTGAGTTTGACTGATTTGGATGGGGAAAAGGAAGGCCGAAGAGTCATGAGTAACTGAGGAACAACTCTGTTAGAGTTTTTAGTCTTCCTGTACTTTGTGACATCCACTTCATGCTTCTCGGACAACTGCAGATTGTTCTCCTTGCTTGTAGGGGAGACGCCTGGTCCGCGATCGGCTAGTAAGTGGGATTGGATGACAGCTCGGGAGGAAGGGGTCGTCAGGTGCTCCACTCCAGAATTGAGAATATTGATGATAGCTCGGGCGGAGGGATCCATCCCCTCAAAGCCTGAGCTGAAACTGCTGACCTGCGGAGTAACACTACCCTCCGGACCATCCCTTGACTCGGAAGACACCGAACCACCCTTGGCAGACGTTGCACACAAATCCACAACTACACGGGGGTTCTCAACCTTTCGGGATAACTCCTTGGCCATGGGGCCAAGATAACGTCCAAATCCAGTGATGATTCATGTGTCATGGTTTTCTAACCACCCTCGTCATGAAGATTTGTTACTTGTCTTATATATATTTATATATATCCCAATTGTCCATGTGTCATGGTTTTCTAGAAATTACTAGATCGACAAACGGGGTACTTGTACGGTACCTATGCTTCTCAGCCCCATATTAGAGAGTAATGAATGACATAATATTAAGATATATGAACGTTGTGAATATATAATATATAACTTTAACAAAGGGTAATGGTTACATTGTGCCGATAAGGAATCTTATGGACACATTGTAGTATCTTGATCTTTGGCACGATTGAATCCTTGGGTCCATATTGTTTCTTTTTTTGTAAGTTTTTCTTTGCTTATTTAACTGGAAAAGTGAGTTAAAATTTCAGTAACAACCGTTATAGATGGCATATTGGAGCATACATGCCCAAAACTATACGATACGGATGATACATATCAGTATTGGTTGATACCGCGAACCTGGGTTAGATTGGACAGTTATGGAAAATATCAACAAAAAACCCAACGATATCCTTTTACATGAAATGGTTAATTTATAGTTTTATATGTGTTACTCGAACCCGTATACAGGTATGCATTTTGAATGTAATGTGCAATTTGGTGGAGAGCTGAGTGACATGCCCAACAAATCTTTTAGATGCATTTCCCTTATGTCTTACGACAAATCTTCTTAATCAGGGCTGGCCCTGTGCAAGTGCAACCGAGTGCACCCGCTCCGGGACCCATATTTATAGGGCCCCCAAAATTAAGATGTAAGTTGTTAGTTATATAAAATAGTTTGGTGTAATAGTTAACATAAAATAGTTATGGTGTAGTGGTTAATATATTAGTCTTGTACTCTAGAGATCCTTGGTTCAAATCTTGGTGGTAAGTATAATTTTAGTTAATTATTATTTTTTACATAAATATGGGGGCCCATTTTGAAAGTTCGCTTTGGGCCCCCATACGCTCAGGGCCGGCCTTGTTCTTAATCTCATTAATAGAGTGCTCTCTATAGCAAACCGTTTCATCTACTCTTTTCTTCTAGACTTTGTTTAGGACTGTGAAACTCGGAAACTGCTCCTCGATTGCATCAGCTAAAACTGCATGACAAAAAAGGTACGTCTACCTTCCGCCGCCTGGCCTTCTAGGTTTTATGATGAGGTCATCTCTTGCTTATATCTGTCTCTGTTGGGAAGTTGGCACCAACGTAGAAGGTTGATATCAATTATGTCTTAATGACAAATCTTCTTAATATCATTAATAGTGTGCTCCCTATAGGAAACCGTACCAACTTCCCTTTTCATCTAGATTGTTTCTAGGCCCGTGGAACTCGGAGGCTGCTTCTTGATTGAATGAGCTAAAATTGCATGACCAAAAAGGTCAGTCTACCTTCCTTCGACTGGTCTTCTAGGTTTATATGAGGTCATCTCTTGATCATAGCTCTCTTTTAGGAATTTGGCACCGACATAGAGGTTGGTATCAAGAATATAGCAGGTAATAAATGATTCGTCAATTCTTCTATGGAGCTTTCTTGTGCTCCATGGTGATGCATTCTAATTGGAGAAGGCTAAAGGAGCTGATGGTGGTGGAGATAACTATGATGATTATTGAGGTATTAAATGGGTTTCAAGTAGGTGCCTAGTTGTCCTCGATTAGTATCCATGGTTGGGAAAAGAGAAGCTGTATGTGGATAGTGGCAAGATTGTTTCTTCAAAAGCTCGAAGGTTGCTGCACAGGTTTATTGTATATCCTAAATCTACTGTAGTTAAGTGAAAGGAAATGCTATTACTTTCGGTCTCGTTTAAACTGGCCTTGGGCTTTCTGACTTCACCAAGAATACTATGTTGGTAATAGGAAAGCTTGTGAAGGTGGTACGAGGCAGTGAGGTAGCAAGAACCAAAAGGCCTAAGCTGGGGCCTCAAAGCGGCGACCACGGAGGGAGCTTGAGACTAAAACTTGGAGTGCTTAGTAGGTAATTTGAGACAAGTTTGTGGTTTACGACTAGGAGTTTGATTTAAAATACAGAAATCAAGAAGGAAAAAAAGTGACACAGATAAAAAAGAGTCGAGGAACACCCTATTGTCGAAAGTCAACCAAAGCATGGGGATAAAGTCTGGTAGAGAGAGACTTTCCTATTGATTCCTGACAGTGGACGTTGATGGCTGACAGTGGACATCGAAGTTAGAGATAGGATTCAATGTGCTATGGCAGTTTTTTAAAAAAGAGTAGAATTGGTTATCAATTACAAAGTAATTGGGTGTTAAAAAAAATTAATTAATCAAAAAAATTCCAAAATGGTCACCAATTAACCAATGGTATAATCCTATCAATTGATAACTAGTCATGGACACGCAATAGAAATTGCTTAATATAACATAACATTAGATTAGGACAAACACAAAAGGAAGAGGAATGGGAGAGGAACGGGAGGGAAAGGACAACTGTTATGTTCCTTTCCTCTTTGCTAATATCCATATTAAATTACTAATACTATCTATAACTTCAAGTTATTGAGCCTGGGATAGGTTTCAAGTTTAAAAAAAAGGGCTTCGTCCCGGTCACATCCAAATCAAGGCTGATTAAGATGACCACCAAAGGCACAGCGACGCCAGAGCATATGAAATATTTAGGCAGCTGACAAGCAACAACCATGGCGATAGGGAAGATACGTGAGATGTCGTAGAAGTTATTTCGTCATTTTGGCTTTCACATAGTTACCTGGATTTCTTGTACCCCCGAACCAAGTTTCGGATCTTTTGAACGAGATCGAGGTTCTTTTCCAACCAAAGATCACTTGGTTCGCAATCCGGAAGGGTTCATGTAATGATCCAAAAGATGTCATATAGATAATAAAATAACCTCATTTTTCGGTCATCTTTCGAGCAAATGCGGGAAGGCATGTGATTATAAACAAGATGGGTCGATATGATTCTAATACTTATATCACAACGAATACTATTGGATTAAGAAGAAATGGTGTGTGAAACCGCCCCCCTGCCCAGTCATTTCATAGCCTTGTAAACTTGAATACATTAAGAAGAAGGTGTTTAAACGGAACTTAAGACCTATAGTGGGCATTTCAATGCTGTTGTAGCAGGCACATAAAACTGATATCTTAAAAGGATGAATAAACCATTATGGAGAATTACTCTTGACGAATAAAAGATTGCATGAATGTATTTCTATAGAAGTTTCAGAAGTACTGGAAGTTCAAAATCTGAAACATTGTAGATGAAAAGGGTGGGTATCGAGCTTAAATGACATAATGGCTTTGAATTAAATAAATATAGCATGTTTTTTACTTTTAATTTTTTATTTGTTCCTTTGGGAAGGTTGATCTCTGTTGCTAGAAGGCAAACTTTTTTGCCACTGTCATTGGATCTCCTATGTCGCCTTATAGTTAGGACGATTTTTTTTTTTTTTTTTTTTTGTGCTTTCTAGGAGGTTTCTCTTGATGGACGGCTCGATTCTAACTTGTGTAGGAGTTTTAGAATCACATCATGTAGAGAATAATTGTTGTATTTTTTTTTTTATTGATTGGCTACTCCACTACTTATAGGGAGTCTAGCTCCTCTTCATACTACATTTTCCAATGTGGGACTAAGTACCTTATTAGTTCTCAACACTCCCCCTCAAGATGGGCGATAGATATTAATCATTCCCATCTTGTTACATAGCTTCGAGTTCGACAGACTTAATGAACTAAGATCCTTAGTCAGACAGTCTGCCACTTGTTCTTCTGAGCGAACATGATCAATCTTCAGTATCCCTTGTTCCAGCTTCTCTTTGATAAAGAATCGATCGATCTCGATGTGCTTCGTTCTGTCGTGCTGAACTGGATTGTTAGCTATACTTATTGCAGCTTGACTATCGCTCAGAAGACGTAACGGTGCTCCATTGTCCAGCTTCAACTCTGTCAGCAACGCTTTCACCCACAGCAACACTCGACACTCCTAAAGCCATTGCTTTGTATTCTGCTTCAGCTGTAGACCGTGCTACCACTGACTGTTTCTTGCTTCTCCATGAGACTAAGTTTCCTCTACAAAGACACAATATCCCGTGCTAGACCTTCTATCGTCTATGCAGCTCGCTCAGTCTGCATCGCAGTATCCTTCAACTTCTATACATCCATTCTTCTTGAACCATAGCCCTTTCCCCGGCGTCCCTTTCAGATATCTCAAGATCTGAAACAATGCATCCATATGACCGTTCTTGGATCATGCATGTAGCGACTTACTACACTCACCGCAAATGAGATATCAGGGCGAGTGTGTCCCAGATAAATCAATCTCCTACAAGTCGTTGATATCTTTCACGATCAACTGGCTCTCCTGCTTCTGCTCCCAACTTGCACTTCTGGTCAATTGGAGTGACCGCTGCTTTGCATCCCAGCATCCCTGTCTCCTTCAGCAGATCTAGTACGTATTTTTTCTGTGAGAGAACAATTCCTTGTTCGCCTTCACACACCTAGATACCTAGAAAGTACCTCATCGCTCCTAAATCCTTCACCTCAAACTCCTTCGCGAGTTTTGACTTCAGCTTAGCGATCTCGACTTCATCATTACCTGTGATTACTATATCATCCACGTATACAACAAGTATAGTGATGTGGCCTCTTGCATGCTGAAGAAAGACCGTATGATCTGCATTTGCTTGATGGTATTCCATGTCTGTAACAACCTTTCTGAATCTGTCAAACCAGGCTCGAGGAGATTGCTTGAGTCCATATAGCGACTTATTTAGTTTGCACACTTTTCCATGCGATGTTCCTCCGTCTGATTCTGTAGCGTAGCACCCTGGCGGGAGTTCCATGTACACTTTTTTTTGTAGGTCCCCATGGAGAAAGGCATTTCACATCTAACTGGTATAGCTTCCACCCATAATTTGCTGCAATGGAGACCAGAGTTCTTACGGTGCTCATTTTCGCTACTGGAGCAAACGTCTCATCATAGTCGATGCCATATGATTAGTGTATCCTTTTGCAACCAACCTTGCCTTGTATCGTTCCACTTTTCCTTCTGACGTCTCCTTTACTGTGTATACCCATTTGCATCCTACAGTTTTCTTCCCTTTGGGTAATGGAACCAGCTTCCACGTTTTATTTTTCTCCAGTGTCCCAAGTTCTTCCATCATTGCAGCTTTTTACCTTGGATCTTTCTTTGCTTCCTGCCAACATTTGGGCAACGAAGTAGAGTCTAATGATGCAATAAAGGCTCGATAATTCGAAGAGATGTTAGAATAAGATAGGTAGTTGGCAATATCATGTTCATAATCATCAAAACGACTAGGAGCCTTACCCGCATTGATGTGAGAAAATCTCCTTAAGGAGCAATAGGTGGTGGAGAGATCATACCATCAGAGTCAGAGAGATCCGCATCAGAATCAGATTGATTCAGTGCGGGGCAACATCTTCAAGAGTTGGAGCAGGATTAGACGAGAAACTTGGTACAGTAGGCACAAGACACTGTACAGGCACAGTACTGGACTTCTGCTGCTGTCTCCTTCTGTAGACTTGCAGCTCCTTTTCCATTGTCTGCTGCTCCCCCTGTTTAACATATGTATTCTTCATCTTCCGTATCTTCCTGCTTTCTTTCTCCTTTCTTCCTCTTTCGTCCAGTTTTCACGACCGGCATGGGACCGAATCCGACCCCAGATGGACTTATTTCTCTCCCCTCACATCTAACACCCTCTGTGTTATGTGTCACCAAACGCTGAACCGTCATCCGAACCATAATATGGTTCCAGTTCTCTAAATGTAATGTCCATGCTTACAAACATCTTCCGCTCAACTGGGCTCCAACATGCGTATCCCTTTTGAGTTGCCGTGTACCCTATGTTACCGGACTCTCCACTGTAAGGAGAAGTACCCGTGTCGACCCTTTAGGACATGGGTATGGGTATGAATCCGTATCCGATCCTCCATGGTGACAATCGGATCTTCATGGTGACAATCGAAACTGGTAGTGAGTAGATAGTTTATTTTAATGTTTTGATGTAGATAGTTTTATTTTAATGTGGTAATGGTGTAGATAGTTTTTATTTTATATGATAGACTGGTAGTTAATTAGTAGGGGAGCTGAAGGGACGGTCCCTTAGGAACTTATTCAACTAGTTGAGTAAGTTTACTATATTTATAATTACTGGTTGTCTTTTTACGAAACCTTAGTCATATCACCGTACCCGTACCCAAAATTTGGATCCTTTTTAGCCGAGTCTGTGTGTCCTTCAATTATGAGTTTGAAGGTCCGACTCTTGGATATGTACCCGTACCCGACACCCGTACCCGATCCAGGTAACATAGCGTGTACCCGACAAAGACATATTTAACCGCTTTAGGATCCAGTTTGTCAACTCCTGGCCTATTCTTGGACAAAACATGCACCCCAAATACTTTCGGTAGAACAGTGTACGTGGTTGCACCAGTAGGCACCTCCAACGGTGTCTTCCAGTCCAATACCTGAGATGGCATTCTGTTGATAGATAAGGCCGTTAACACCGCCTGCCCCCATAAGTGTTTCGAGACATTCATAGCCAGCATCATCGTCCGTGCGACCTCCAGCAGGTGTCTGTTCTTCCATTCGGCCACACCATTTTTGTCGGTGTATAGGCACATGAAGTTTGGTGTAGTATTCCATGAGTGGATAAATACTCAGCAACCTTTTTATTTGTATACTCCGTCCCATTGTCAGACCGTAAGCACTTAATTTTAGTGCCATATTGTGTTTCTATCTAGCGATGAAAGTCTTGAAACGCCTCAAAGACATCACTTTTATTCTTCATAAGGTAGACCCATGTCACGCGAGTATAACAATCAATAAAGTGACGAACCATCGAAAACCGTTAATACCGGTTGTAGGACAAGGGCCCCATACGTCCGAATGTATCATATCAAATGCAGCTGAACTTCTACTTCCTGAACTCACATACGTGCTTCTGGTATGTTTATCCAACTCACATGCATTACAAAATAATTTCTCTTTATTAGCCCTTTGGTATAAGGACGGATACATTCGACTAATAATTTTAAAAGAAGAATGACCGACACGCTGGTGGTGGAGTAGCAATTCATCTTCTACACTCTGCGCCGTGAATCTTCCGGTGGTGTATCTGCTACCAGAGATGTCAATGCTTTGTCCAGTCCAGTCCTGTCCAAGTACCACAGCCCCTTATGCCATGTGCCAGTCCCTAGTCGTCGTCCTGTCCCCTTCTCCTGAAAAGTCACCGTAGGAATGTCAAAGGAAAAAGTATAGTTAAGATCAAGAATAATGGCACTAATAGAAAGAAGATTGACAGGAAATAACGGAGCATGTAAGACATTGGTGAGAGTGAGAGAAGGGGTGCATGCGACAATGCCTTTACCCATGACAGGGCTGGAGTTACCATCAGCAGTCTGAATGCTCTCCGGCGTCGGTAGATGAGTATAGTCCTGGAACTCACCGCGGGACCCCGTGACATGGCGAGATGCCCCAGAGTCCATAATCCAACCTGGTTTGCCGGGTTGGGGAAGGAGTGGGAAAATTTTTGTGGTTATGGCTCTGATACCATGTAGAGAATAATTGTTGTATTTTTTTTATTGGTTGGCTACTCCACTACTTATAGGGAGTCTAGCTCCTCTTCATACTACATTTTCCAATGTGGGACTAAGTCCCTTATTAGTTCTCAACACATCATCATAATTAAGACATTGGAATATATTATTTGCAAGCTAATATTCCTCTCTCATAAAGGACTATCATCAAGATGTTTTCCCACTTGTATAAGAATCTTGTGGGAAGTTAGGCCTTTCTAATTGAGAAAGGTGACAGTTAGTGGTGAAGACGAAATTATTTGATAAGATGACAGGAATAGATCTTATTGAATTGTTCCTATCACATAGTGAAAAAGTTTCCTTAAATTTATTTTTTAATACAAGTTTTATGAAATTGTTTGACATCATCCACTACCATATTCCATTGCCCTGGTATTTGAGCAGTGGTATGTTGACAATTTTAATTTCTGTTACTTGAACTGGCGATTCCATTCTGCTAACTACTTCTATGTAAGCCCACACTTTGTAAATTAATGAAAGAGAGATTTTTTTTTTTTTTTTAAATAAAAAAAGTTACATTTTACGACAACCAGTATAATTGGTTTTGATGATCAAGTCATTCCACTTGCCACCTAGGTATGGTTCAATTTCCTTCTATTAAAATGTCATTTATTTAGTTTTATTTTTTTTTTCTGGGGTTATTATAGGGAAAGACTGCAATTTAAACAATATGTTGATGCACTTAAATTTCTAAAGGACATTTCTGGCATGTTCCACTATCTTTCCATAGCCATTGTTCAGCAAACTTAAATGATAACAGCACTATCCCATTGGTGTATCTTCCATAGGAAAAGCAAAGCAAGTGGTGGAAATATGGGAAAGACGATTTCGTTGCTCTCCAAGTGATCAACGAGTTTCGTTTCTCTATCTGGCAAATGATATTGCAGAACAGTCGACAGAAGGGCTTGGAATTCATCAATGAATTTTGGAAAGTTCTTCCATGCGCTGAATGATGGTTCAGAATGGCGACGACTATGGAAGTACAGCTGCACTGAGATTGGTAATTCTCACTCCAAACTTGACATCCTTTTGTTATAAATAATAAGATTCAAGTTTGCTTGAACTACCTCATGTACATCCAACCATTTTATGTTTTGACAAGTCCATTATTGGGTCCCTACTGACATTGTAGAAGTTATCTTTTTCTATATGCAACTGCATACTGACATTGTAGTGCTTACCTATTTCTTGCATACATTTCTTGTTAATGCACAATTTAGCAAGCAACGATCTTGTATATGATAGTACTGTTACGTACCTTGCAGCCGGTTTGTTTCATGTTACTCATGCTTATATTTTGAAATGCACAACTATTCCAAAACTAATGTTTTGTGTTGAAGGGAAGAATTACAACTGAACAATTTCAAGCCCTGAACTTGTGGATAAGACCTGAAAGAGAATTAAAGAAAATTAACAGGTGTCGTTCAACACACTAAGCAAACTTGTGGAGAATTGAAGCTTTAGTTGTCAAGCAAAATGTCGTAAGTATAAGACCAGCCATCTTTATGGATAAGTTTGGGCAATTAAAAAATATTTTCAGAAAATGAGAGTAGGTAAAACAATAACTCTAAGATGGATGAGTGGCACTACACTACATTATAGATGATTTATTCATGGAAAGTTGGATTTAGATGGAGGGAGGGAGGGGAGCAATAACATTTTAGTCAAGGGAACTTCTAGAACTTTGGGTAGATCTAAACACCGGATTAAGTCTATACCAAGGATGTGGTTTTGTTAATGTTACAGAACCCATGCCCTAATGGAGATTATCAGAAGAAAAGGACTCAAATAATCGACCCAAAATTTTTGGGATAAAAGCTTTGTTGATGTTGGTGTTTTTGCAGTTGTCAAACAAGTGTACCCGGCTCGTTGCGAAGATGAAATAAATACTAACCCCCCTATGTTTCATGGTACAGGGACTACGCCTATTTTGAAACTAATTACTACGGACCCCTGTCCTTTATTAAAAAAATAAAAATAAACATAGGGTGGTTAGTATTATAACCAAGGTTCATAATATCGGTATCGGACCATTCCTATGAGTATCAATATAGGCATTTCGGATCGGAGTAATGGATTTTTTTTTGTTCGGAAAACAAATATTATAAAATTATCAACATTTTAGAAATATATTGTCACGCCCCGATTCGGAGAATCTTTCGTCCTCGCTTCGATTCGCACCGAATCGTTCGTCCTCGCTAAGGCGTGATGTCGTACAAGTCTGGTGTTGCACTTGTATAAGGCACGAACGTGCACTATTTTGTCATTCAAAACATTTGAAAACCCAACAACATTTCATAAATATTGAGGACGCAATATAGGAAGAAATAACACTCATTTTATTGATAACTGTAGCCATGATTACAACTTTTCTCGGTACTATTTGGAATGCCTTTTTGGCTACATTGATTCCTGAAAAGAGTACAACTGATAGGCTGCCATGAAATAACTTTTCGTTCCATATATCATGTCCCTTTAGTACTTTGAAATATAAGCAGCAATCTTTGAAACTCTGCAATACTTTGTGCGTCTTTAGGGAAAACAACTTGAAAGTAGTAGCAATTCAGAAAGCCTTAATTCAGTCGTGCGCCGAGCTTTCTCTAGTACCTGTAAGGAGGGGTCAACACATTATAACAATGCGCTGGTGAGCCCCGTTGGCCCACTCAGCTAAACCAATATTTTGTTAATGACAAGCATTTTAAATCATGAGCTTATTAGGAACAGGCAACATTCAGAGTAAATCACAATTAAAACAACATGGTATTTCATGAAACCATGTTTACTTTACCATCGGCCGAATTCAGCTTTCCTGCATAAGATACATGATAATAATAATACTTACCGCCCGCATAAAATAATCATTAGCATGCATCCTGACTACATGGCCACTGGCACTGTTAAACCATAAGGACATTTTTGTCATATAGGACTTCAAGGTAATGCGATGACTCCAAAGTAGGTAGCTAGCCCCTAATGATGCCTTGCAAGACCCGTGCTCCCATTAGCACGCCAATGTTTCCTCCTAGGCTGAATCGGTCCTGGCGCTCCAATACCGATTCGAGGAAACATACTACCAAACCTTATGCACAAGTTGTCCATGACCATGCGAATGCGTGTGCGACTCGATAAGCATACAATGCATGGTAATATTGCAAGTAATTAGACAACTTGTTCATTTCTCAACATTTCATATCCATTTCCAGGCATCAGTTCATTACAATTCAATGTTCAAAGGGACAAGCACTATTTCAATGTTCAAAGGGACAAGCACCATTTCAATGTTCAAAGAGACAAGCATCATTTCAATGTTCAAAGGGACAAGCATTATTCATTCATTGTGTTAACAGTGTAATCAATTCAATGTTCATTCTCTAGCTTCTTAGTGGTATTAACTTGTGGCATTAACATCTTGTTATCGATCAACGGATGTTGCAAGACAATTTATTAAGTTGGCATGAAGGAGTAGCGAGAGGGACAAAACCACCACAGAGACCCACACTCATCAGTTAGAGAATTTCCGAGAGGAAGAGGAACACTTGTGCGCTTTGCCTTCCGTCACGCGTCTGTCTGCTATAGCACCAAAAGTTTGGTTAATACTCCGTCTCGTTATGTTCCCTTCTTTCAGAATTCTAAAAAATGAATGCTATGAAAATCGATGAAAACGGACAAGAATCAAATTATCGAAAACCATTCAGAAAAGCATCCATCAAAACCAAGCAACAAAACCAGCAGCAAAACATCCAGAGAAAACTCTTGGACGCATTTCAAGATAAACCAATCCATTAGTTGGAAAGGTTCTTATGCATTTGTCCGTGATCGATTTGATGCCGACGGTAAGTTTCTCCAATACTCGGTTCCGACTGGGTTGATCAAGCCACCAGCTTTACATAGTGAACCGGTAGGAGCGGGGCACTACATATATTTCATACATTTAGGCCTAATTTTAAGTATTTTCAGTGTTGTTTCTTAGTAATTTTGAAATTGAATGATATATTAGTCACCATTGGCGATTGGTTTACATGTGATATATAAGTTTTCTTGTTTTACATGCTTTTACAACCTTACTATGCATTTACACCCTTGATGATTGGTCTATTTCGTTCAATTTTCTTTGCCGAATTAACTGGAAAAGAGACCCCCAATGTCAGTATCGGTCATTATCGAATCGGGACATGCCAAACCGTATCGGTATAGGCCGTATCGGATCGGTATCGGCCGATACTGCAAACTATGGTTATAACTTCTATAGAAAATATAAAACATAGGGGTGGTCCGTGTAATTAGTTTCAAAGTAGGTGTAGTTAGTATAGTAAGTATAAAACATAGGGGTAATTAATGTAAATGTCCTTGCGAAGATAAATGCTTCTAGGCTTTTTTATTTTATGGCTTCTGCAACAAATGCCCATTCGCTGATATAAGAATAGTTTGAGGCCTATATTGAACCTCTTATTCTACTCGCTCCGGTCAAGGGCAGAAAGTAAGCACCCTTAGTTTCAGGAATCGATGGCTTCAGCATGTTATATGATCAAAGTCAGGTTTTGTTGTTTTTCTGGTCAAGTGAAGGCGACAGCCAAAACGATCCACTAAGATGGCCGGGGCACAGAATGTTGCTAAGTCCTGTAGCCTCGCCCTCGAACCGCGAGTTGGAACCAGAGGTGCCATGTTCCCTTTTCCTTTATAGGGCAAGGTGACATCTACTCCCGTAGTGAGCCCAGGGGCGGCGAGCAGGGACATAATAGCGGGGGTAAGCATGACAACGGTAGTCATGCCCCCGCGTCAGGCGCAGCGTGGCACAGTGACGGATCATATTTTAATTTGTGATTGCGACAAGCTATGGTAGGATTGGTAAGTGCCTTCGAAAGGAGGATGCTTCCACTTTTAAGGTACCTATCAAGTGGCTGAATATCATTTGAGGTTCCTTTGTGTAATTCATAGTGGTAGGTGTTTTCAATGTATGTATTTCCTTCGTTTTTCTTTCTCGGCCCTTCTCTGTTCCTTCTTGTGAAGTGGATATGGTTCGTCTTCTAAGGGATTTTAGCGTAGATTCTTATCTAGCAAGAAATAGAGATGAATGGTCTTTCTAGAGCTCCATGTGAGAGAACACTTTTAGCTTTTATTTCCTTGGCTTCTCAATATGTGAATCTATTAGAACTATGAGTTAGTTTGCGATTCTGAAGGGCTTCTTAATTGTCTTCTTAGCCTGGTTAAGAGCCTAGCTTTCAGTCAAAGTATGACATAGTACTTGGGTATAAATGTTGGTTTACACAATCCTTTTTATAAATGTTCTAATGTTTATTTTACTTGTCATATATTACCCTTTAATCTTCTTTTGACCATTTAATTTTCTTTTTATCCAACTTCTAAGATTTGTTTTTGTAGTTTGGGTTAAATTACACCCTCTCTCACTCTCTTCAAATTTATTCAAGGAATTTAACCAACCGTACACTTTATTTTCAACAATGTGCCCCTGTTTTGAAGCCAGTCACACCGTCAAGAACGAGGATTGAGATGACGAACCTACATAGAAGAGGTGAATTGTTCACATAGGAGAAGTGGGGAGGGGGTAAAGGTAAGTGGTAGTATATTTTGACAATAAGGCTAATGATGAAAACTTGAAGGGGGAGAAGTGCTAAAAGTAACTTCAAGCGTTTACTTATTCTTTTACTTAAGAAGCCCCTATGTCGTTTCAAACAGGGAACAGCCCTCCACGATCGAATTGGTGGGGTTCTGTTGCAAGCTGTCTTGGATATGAGGAATCCTAAGATGTTTATATAACAAAGGTGCATAGCTTAATTCCAGTATTTGATGAACCGTCCAATAAAGAAATACTAAAGCACCAAAGCAGTGTTTTGTTTCATGCTTTTTTTCCTGGCCAAATCAAGGACTTGATGCTTCTTACTATACTTTGCAATATATGAATCAAACTTTTAGGGCATCTTGTTATAGTTCACGCAAAAGCTTATCTGGTATATATCTTCAATATCAGATCACCAGTAGTATGATATGTCAGTACATAGTAATAAGGTAGGTTTGGTATCCCTTCTGGCCTTCTGGATTTGCAGCAAGCCCCTTGCTTATCCATAGGTTCCTTCTTGAACTTAGGTAGGTAGCTGATTGTAAGAATGCATTGGATATCTCCATGGAGCCTTCTCAATATCAAGTGCTCCATAACCGAAAAGGGTTAGATGATGTGCTATAGTTCTTTTGTAGAAAGATAGGCATTTTTTTACTTTTTCTAGATAGTTTTGGTGATGGCACCACATCGATGATGTCACATAGGCTAGCTATTATCTAGTTGTCTATTTTGTCTTTAACACTTCCTATTTTCTATATATGCTTGGCCTAGAGCCTTTATGAAATTATCCCATTTATTTCCTGTGTAGCTCATCCTCTACACCTTTAATTATGATGCCCGTTGAAAATAGTAAAAAGAGAAGAAACCATTTATATTAAATTTGGAAATGTCTAGCCATAGGTTGTTTATTATTTAATTAGCCATAGGAGGATGTGCTGCCATGTTATAGCACACACAATTATTAAAATTACTTGAACTCTGACTCTTGTAGCATTTACATGTATTAATGAAAACCTTGTTGTATGGTTGCATGCACAAGGCATCTTAACACTTTAAGTTTGAAGTTTCTTCATGGGACTCAATATGGAATCCTTAAAAGGTTTAGTAATTGAGAATTAATATACAGATCCCGTTGGTACAGCTGGAATTTTCTACTATCGCAGGATCTGTATCACATTCTCAATTAATCAACACGTGGGGCACCTGTCACATTCTCAATTAATCCAGCACATGGGACTGTATGGAAAACAAAAAGGCTAATTTTACAACCATTGGGCTTACAACCCTCTTACAACCGCCTAGATGGCAGTTGCTAATTGGGTCCCCTCTCCCCCCTACCCCACATGGGGAGAGGGGACCCAATTGGAAACTGCCACCTAGGTGGTTGTAAGTAGGTTGTAAGCTAAATGGTTGTAATCCTAGCATTGCTCTATGGAAAAGCACATAGGGGTAAATGTAGGGTAGCAACGGTTCGGTTCAAATCGAATTGAATATGTAAAAACCAGAATAACCGAAAACCAAACCGTTTTCATAAAACAGGAACAAAACTGAACCGAATTAAAATGGTTCGGTTTTGGTTGGTTCGGTTTTCGGAACGCTGATGACAACTGTGAAAGATGGTGTTAGTTTGCAGTGGAGTTAACAACAAGAAACACAGTGATGGAGGCACATGGAATACATCAAGGAACAAAATAGATAAAAATGGTGGCCAAGTAGCAGAAGCTCGATGAGCTACATAGGTTAAATAAATGAATTGAAGAACTAAATGAGGATGTTCAATCCAGAACCATTACCAAGGTTCGAGGTTCAGTTAACAAGGATAATTTTTACAAAATTTTAATGCTAAAGGTGAAGGTAACACCCAAACATAACATATCTTGATCTCCATAATAGGTGTAAGAACACAAGCAATTAAACATATTTCGTGGTCCTATGTAAAACTTAAAACTGACGCAAATAGTTAAATCAAGAGAGATCCAAAAACGCATATGCATGAGTAGAATCGCAGGAGATTATTAAAAGTGATACCAAAGCAATTAAAAATATGCTGCATCTGCTCGATCTCGACGAGAGACGGAGAGTGGGAGGGTTCGATCAGGACTCCGGGGTGCTCGATATGCTGGATCTACTCGATCTTGACGAGAGACAGAGAGAGGGAGGGCTTGCTCGATCTCGACGAGAACGAAGAAAGGGATCCCTGACACTGAGAGCTCAGAGTTAGAGGCGAGATTTGGGAGCGGTGGAAGAATTCGGAGAAAGAACCCCTAAGCGTCACTGAGCCGCTCAGAGGTTTGGAATTGAGAGAGAGAGTGTTAGGTTAGGATTTTTTTTAGCGTATATAGGGTAAACGTGTAATAACACATATATAAATTCGAATTTCGAGTCGGGTCGGAAACCGATTCCTGAAACTGTGACCTGAATCGAATATAATCGGTTTTTGGTGTTATAAACAAAAAAACGATCCGTTTAACCTAAAACCGACATGAACTGCTATTTCGGGTCGAGTTGGTTTCGGTTTGAAACTTGATAATTGATCACCCCTAGGTACATGGACACATGGGCACGTGGATTAAGTGAGAAAGCGCACGTAATCATTGTAGGAAGTTCCTAGTATGTTAGCAGATACCATATTCTCTAATCGAGATTTTAGTAAATGCTTGGCACAAAATCAAAATCGAAGTAACTTTTGTACTTTAGTCCATTTCATTTTATTTATGGTGTCCGTTGTCCCACTGGTGAGGCTTCTTCTCTGCTTGGCAGTGACACCAGTTGTATGTTTATTTCGAGATACAGATCATTTCTTCTATTTTTTTTTCTTACCTTGTTCCCTTCTCAGGTTGAAATATGGGAAGAGCGTAAAGTGTTTGGTTCTCATGGGAAAGTTTTGAAGGATTGTGTTCATAAGGCTCTACGCAGAATTGGCAAAAGTATTACTTACAAGGTGGTAAGATACCGTAGCTGTGTTTAAAAGATTGTGAACATGTAACATGTCCATTCATGGTCCTGCGTTTTGCAATTTTACGACGACTCTCATTGTTGCTTATGTTACAACATCAGAAACCACCTGCTGGGGGAAAGATGATACAAAGCTCATATCTGGATATGCCCAAGTTAATGCTGGCCCTGCTAATGAAATGCAATACTAAGAAAATGTAGAACAGCTATCAGATTTATTGAAAAGTTGGAGGAGGAATCTGGAGCTGAATTTAACTTAGGTAATTCCACCAGCTCCTTGTTTTTATTGCCACTTTGGATGTAAACATGATTTTTGATTAAAGTGATCAGTCATTCTTTCTTTCAAATATTTAGTATCAGTCTAGTTAGAGTGATAGCCATTATTTGGATACCTATGAGTATGTTTGACAACACGATTATGTAGCAAGAAGGTATTTTCTGGGGGCATTGGATCAGTCATTATTAGGGAAACAAATGGAGGATATGAGTCGAGACTCTGCATAGTTAAAGATATCAAACCTGGTCTTCTTCTACCGATATGGGGTTGGATGCTGATTTGGTGATCCAGATTACGTATCCACTATCCATGGTTCTCAAAAGAAAAGAAATAAATAATAAAATAAAATAAAATTCTGCCTATATTTCTTTGCCAACATGTTGCTTGTGCAGTTGCCAGAGAAAGCAGCAAATTGGTATATTCTCACTAAGTGTATTTTTGTAACAATAGTGTCTGTTCTTTATATTATCACTTTCTAATCTGAAACAAACATTTTTTATTAATCTTCAACTTTCAGTTTCAGTCTGATAATAGGAATGTGTGTTGCACTGTAAAGCCTGTTTGTAATGTAATAGTTTGTTTTGTTGTGGCATTTCTATGATATATGAATGCCATTTACATGGAGTAGGACTACATTTAGTTCACCTCAACTGTAGCATTTTTTGTAATTGTGGTTTAGTCAGTTCGTTTGTCTCCAGATATTGGGGTTCTCCTCTAACCCATTCGGAGGGGGTAGTCTGTGCAGAAAATAGTGGGTCAGGCTTTGGCATTTAGAATATCTTCCAGGATGTCAGTAACCTTTTTTACGAAAGACTTTACTACGTGTTTGTAAATTCGTAAATTAAATGGGCATTTTAATTATTATTCCAACATCAGTGCCTCCTCAATACATGTGGGGTGAGGCTCCTTTCGTAAAGCACCCCTCTCTTGGAGGCTCATGTCCAACTGAGGTGTGCCTTATGCAGCACTGAATTTTACATTTTCTTTTATATGCTTTATTTTACTAACCACCATTGTTGGATCATTAAGTTATATGCCTTTCAAAGAGAACAAACTGAAATTTCAACTGTTGGATCATTAAGTCAGATGTCTTTCAAGGAGAAGAAACTGAAACGACTCTCACATATCATAAAGAAAATAACCCTAGACGTTTTTCAGTTTTCTTGTGTTTCCCATACTTTGATTGTTTTATTATTATACTTTGGGTCCCATAAATATTCAGAAATTAGCATTCTGGTCATGAAGATGTCCAACTTAGAGTTTGGGTCCTGAGCTGAATGTTGACCCGTGTTGACCATCCAAAATCTGTTAATAAATAAATTGAATCAGAACTCAAGAACGGCAAGAATGTTTTGGGACCCTAAATCTAATTAACCTTAAAATATTTATTGACAGATTTTTTATGGTCAACACGGGTCAACCGTCATCTCATGACCCCAACCCTAAGCTAGACATCTTCGGGACCAAAATGCTATTTTCCAAATGTTTCTGGGACCCAAAGTCTTTTTCAGCCATACCCTCAACATTTAATACTTTTTCTTTGTTTTTCCATGCTCTCTTTTTTCCCTTCTTTACTTTTGCTTTTTTATTTGTTTGTTGTTTTCAACCCCTTCATTGTTCACGGACCACCACCATCTCCATTCTCTCTGTCACCCAATCTGCCCTTCTCTGATTTGTCTTGTTGTACTTTCCTCATGTGAAGCCATACCTCCCTTGATTTTTTTTTTGAATAAACACAAACATTGCCTTCACGGACTCGGTCTTTGCGCTGCAGTGTGCCTTGCGCCTTCAATATCTTTGTTACGGTTCAGTGTGAGCTCTGTAGTTTTACTTTGACTAGGCTGAGGTTTGAGTAATGCCCTGACTATAAGTTTCACATTGTAAGATCAAATCACATGAACAAGATCTGAATACATTTCTTTTCTCTATTTCCGTGTTGGTAACATATTTACAACTTTATTCAGGCAACATTGGTGAACCTGAAGTTTTGGAGGAGTTGAAACGGCAGCATGGATTTCTAAAAGTCTCTATTGAACAACTGAAATTAGCTGAATCCTCTAGATCAACATTATCGTCTCATCTAAGAGAGGCACTTCACGAACAGGTGAGTCAGGTGATGGTTTTTCATTTATCTCATGACTTATGGTAGTCTAGCACTGATTGGAATATGTTTTCTGTTGTAATACTATTTCTAATTTTGGTAGATAAATTAATTTGGTTTGTTTTCAGGACTATAGAATCAGACCCATCCGTAACCAGCTTCAGGTATTATTTTTACTGTGTATGAATTTATTATTTTGGCCTGATAATTTGAGTATGTCAAATATCTCCAATATTTTTATAATTATCTGAATAATATGGTATGATATTTTGTTTATGCTAGTTCCAAATATGATTTTTATTTATAGCATTTTTATATAGTTCGAATATGTAGTCCTAGATAAATAATATTTAGGAATTTGACTCTGGAGCTACTTTCTTACTCATCTTAGACAAATAGCCTGATCAATATGTCCTTTAACATTGGGATATTGTAAGGAACCATCAGTCCCAAATAGTTGGGTTCCTTGTCGAACTCATAAACAAGGTTTTATGCTGATAAATTGACGAAGATGTTTGAAGAGTTCTGCAAGTTGAAGCTATAAGAAGGATGACGAAAGGAGATGCATATGTCAATTATATTGCTATTCTCATTTAGTTTTTTTTTAACAGTTTTAAGTCTAGGATTGTTTCTGTAAGTCTCTCCATATTTGAGGATAGTTATTTTGGTCCTTTACATATAGTGCAACGTCAATGTTCTTAAGGTTTGTAAATAAAGCAAAGTGGGCCAGCCCATCTACGTGGCCGGCTTCTTCTCAAACGAGTGATATTTTCATGATCAAGATATTTCATCAAGTCGTGTCAGGAAAATCCCGATATCTCAACGTTGCTACGATGGTTGGCCACTTAGTTTTCTTGCAAGATCAAGATTTCGCTCGGGTGGGATAAACTTCACATCGAATCAGTTTACAAGCTTTCTTGCTTTTTAGGGACTGTCCCAATTCTTTTGTACCCATGCCCACCAGAACAACGTTGCTAAGAGCCTAAGAGACATCATAGACACATACTTGAGACTAGTTTTGGTCTGAGACTCTGAGCCTATTTTCACAAGTTTGTTCCTCATCGATGAGATTCTCTCTATACTTGGTGTCTCTCCTTATCAGAAGTTCTGCAACTGTGCTCCATATTTCCTCGTGTGTGCTCCATATTTCCTCCTCCTTGGTGTTTTGTTGCACTTGCTTTGTTATGACTACTACATTGGAAAGAAACAGATTATCTGCTAGATCCAGTATGTGCCTTCATAGGAAGCAACACCATTCGCAAGGGCTACAGATCATGGTTTAAAGTATCGGCCGATACCGATCCGATACGGCCGATACCGATACGGTTTGGCATGTCCCGATTCGATACCGACCGATACCCGATATTGACCGATAATGACATTGGGGGTCTCTTTTCCGGTCAATTTGGCAAAGAAAATTAAATGAAAAAGACAAATCAACAGGGGTTTAAAGCAGAATAAGGTTGTAAAAGCATGCAAAAGAAAAATTAGTATATTGTATGTAAACCAATCGGTAAGGGTGAATACTATTTCATTTAATTTCAAAATTACTAAGAAATAACACTGAAAATACTTAAAATTATGTCTAAATGTATAAAATATATGTTTTTAAACGTAAATAATTTATTAATAATTATTTGTTTTTCGATACCAAATAATCCGATACTCCGATCCGAAACCGCCGATACTACTGATATCGCCGATACCAATACTCATAGGAATAGTCCGATACCGATTTCGATACCGATATTGTGAACCTTGCTACAGATATGATTTAATCGCCAAATGTCTTCGTATTTCATGTCAATTCTCATTCTTTGAGCATATTCCCTATATATGTTCTACCTAATCATCTCTCTCCATTATCACCTTCTTCTCCGGTTATCTTATCTTCCTCGAGACGGACAACTACCTCTTCACAAGAAGCGCCCCCCCCCCCCCCCCCCCCCCCCCCCCCCCCCCCACCGAGCCCCCCCCCCCCAAAAAAAAAAAAGAAAAAAAAAAACCCTCTTTACCACCTCGACCTCTTATTACCTATATCTGTTAGCATCATAATCATTCTATTGTTAGTGCTGATACCACGTTCCATGTTTCCAAAATGATCCTCCACTGTCTCGACCAACATTGTAGATGCGACTACCAGTGTGCATGTCCCCATGCCTCTTATTATAGACGATCCTCTTCCCTTATGCAGCTTTTTCTGTGTCCGCCATCCACTAGAACGTTTAAAGTTTCATACATGTGATGCTCCTACTCTTTTAGAGTTTAGACATTCCTTGCATCTAGATTTGACAGGGGATGCCTTTGTCTCCTCATGTGTTCCTTCTGTATGCACCAGCGCAAGTTTATTATGTGCGCTAGACGATTTATGGGCCTCAAGCAGGCCCTCGGAAATTGTTCTCCAGATTCACTAAAATCGTTCATATTGTTGGGTACACCTCAAGTCGGAACGATCTGACCATGTCTATATATTACTCCAGTACCTTGTTATTTTATGTTGATGATACGCTGGTCATTACTGACAGCAATCTTGATCATAATATCATATTATACAAGTTAAACAACAATTGCATCATCAATTTGAGATAAAGGACCTTACTGTTGGTGCTCTTGCTCCTTGACATGAAGAGAGCTTGCTCTCAACATGCTTTGTAAAGTTTAGTCCCACATTGGAAAAGCACCATGAGTTATCTCAACATATATATGAGTATGTGTTGTTGGGATATGCACATGGGGTGGTGACCCTAAGGAGGGAACCATGTGGGTGATTTTACTAAGAGGAAAATGCTTAATTCCAACAGGGACGTAAGTTGATTTTTGTTGTGCGGGCTCGGACTCGACACGGACTCCAGGTTGTCTCGTGCATGCACGAGAGTGTTCGGGGGGAAGGCGTGGGCTAGCACTCGACTATGTTGATTGTGGGATGTTGTAAAACATCAAACTCTATTTTAGAGTATTGGTGTTTTAGTCCCACATCGGATATGAGAGATGGTGAAGCCTCACTCCACTCTATAAATAGAGCCCCCTTGCCTCCTTTCCATGATGCACCAAAGAAGAGAGTTAAGGGAGTCCGTAAAGTTCAAGAAGCCCGTTCAAGTCACAAATATTGACTGACGAGCGTTCCAGAAGTTCTCTTGAACTTGCTGGTTCCTGGAAGCGGATCATATAGAGGCGAATCTTGCTTTGAGCAACGGTGTTTCTACACAGATTTAATCCTCCTATTCTTCTTCTTCTGTTTCTCTGTAACTCGTTCTTTAGGTTTTAAGGCACCTACTGAGTAGGGAGGCCTAACTTTGTTCTTGAGATCTCTCATTTGTGGCGCCTACTGTGTAGGCTTGCTAAACTCCTCATTTGTGGAACCTACTGTGTAGGCTTGCTGACCTCCTGTTTTCCATCTATATCCACGCCTCGGGACTAACAATCTCAAAGCAAGATTAGTACGATGGAAAACATTAATGCATCACTCCTCCAAACTGACTACTGCAAGTTGGAAAAGTTTGATGGAGAGCATTATCAAGTCTGAAAGAGGAAGGTCTTTCTCACCCTTCAACTCCGAGACGTTGATCACGTGCTCTTTGAAGAGGAACCTACTGTTCCAGATACTGGGTCTGTTGCCGCTATAACTGCGGCTACTAAACTTCAGGCTAAATGGAGAAGGGAGAATATCATTTGTAGGCTTCTGATCCTAAATGCTATAGAAGATTCCCTGGCAGAATCCTACTCAAAGAAGGACAGTGCCAGAGAAATACGGGAGTCTGTGGAAAAGCTGTACGAGGAAGACAAAAACAGGTGCAAGATATTTTTCGTCGAAAAATATCACAAGTGGCTCTTTGAAGACTAGAAGGCGATGCTTCCTCAAGTGAAGGAGTTTCTGAAACTTCGTCAGAAACTGGACTATGAAAAGATGCCCCTCGTCGACAAGTTTGTCGTTGGAGGGATCGTCTCGAAACTTCTTGCTGGATGGAATACGTTCTATGCAAGAATGCATCGGAAGAAACTCGAGATCAGTCTGGAAGATCTCTTGCAAGAAATCCACTTTGAGGACGAGATGCGTTCTCAACAGAAGATGGACGCTTTGTCCAAACAATTGGCCGAGGCCAATCTGGTGCAGATGAGAGACTCCAAGGGGAAGCAGGCGGCTTCTCACCACAAGAAAAACTTCACTAATCTGAAAGTGAAGGAACCGTCTTTCAAACAGAAGAAGCCCAAGTCCAATGTGACTTGTTTTAACTGTGGCAAGAAGGACCACTACAAGAGTGAATGCAGATCCAAGCCCAAACAATCAGAGAAAGGTGAGCCTAGTAAAGTTTCTTTGGTTTCTAACCTCGTTGCTATGATCGCTCAGGTCACAACCGAGGGAACTGACTCTGACTGGTGGATAGACACCGGTACGACATGCCATGTCTGCTCTGGGAAGGAATGGTTCGTCACGTACCAGCCAACTTCTGAGAAGGTTGTCATGGCGAACCAGGCCCAAGCTGAAGTTCTGGGGATCGGGACTGTGGAGCTAAAACTCACTTCCAAGAACACTCTGACGCTCCAAGGAGTAAAGCATATTCCGGTGATTGCCAAGAACCTGATCTCTGGGAGCCTGCTTAGCAAAGCAGGTTTGAGAATGGACATTAATGCTGGTCAGATGGTGATGTCCAAGAAGGAAACATACTTTAGAAAGGCTTTTCAAACCGAAAGGTTGTTTAAAATTCAGCTTGTAAACCAGTCTAATGAAATAAATGCAATCGCTCTTTCTGACTATTCTCTTGAGTTGTGACATAATAGGCTAGGACATGTTCATTGTAAAAGAATAAACAAAATGTTTAGTCTAGAACTTATCTCCAAATGTGGGAGTAAGGTATAGAAGTGTGAAGTATGTGCTCAGACTAAGATCACTAGAAAACCCTTTCATCGGGTCAATCGAAGTACAGATATTCTGGAGTTGGTACACTCCGATATCTGTAACTTCAAACAATTCTCTACAAAAGCCAGAATGAAGTATTTCATAACCTTCATCAATGACTTCTCTAAGTACGCATTCGTCTACTTGCTCAAATCTAAAGACGAAGCATTCGAGAAGTTCAAGGAGTTCAGGGCCGAAGCTGAACGGCAAACTAGACAACAACTCAAGAGGTTGAGAAGTGATCGAGGCGGAGAATATCGGTCTCATGAATTCGCATCGTTCTGCAAAGAACATGGAATCATCTGCGAGACTATTGCTCCGTATTCTCCTCAATCTAACGGAGTAGCAGAGAGGAAGAACCGAATGTTGACAGAAATGATGAACTCAATGCTGCTAACTGCAGGTCTTCCAAAATGTTACTGGGGAGAAGCTGCATTAACGGCCACTTTCATTCTGAATAGAGTGCCTTATGCAACTTCTGACATAACTCCTCATGAACTCTGGTTCAAAGTCAGACCTAACTTAAATGTTATTCAAGTGTGGGGGTGTCTGGCTTATGTGAAGCTCCCAGATCTAAAGATTTAGAAGCTGGGGACAAGTACTACGAAGGCGATCTTCTTGGGATATGCCGAGAAGAGTGATGCCCGGAGATTCCTTGACATTGAGTCAAATCATATCATCGAATCTCGCGATGCTGAATACTTTGAAGACAAGTTTGCACGACACAAAAACATTGTTCTTCCAGACATTCCGGAAAATGATGTAGGTGCAAATGAGACTGAGGTCTCATATGAACCAGTAGTCCAAGATGAAGTTGTTGGTGGAGAAACAACAATTGAACCAGAACTCGTTGAGCCGTCGACGAAGCGAGCAAGGAGGCCGAAGAGCTTCGGAGATGACTTCGTCACCTATCATGTGGAAGCAGATCCGCTTACCTATGATGAGGCAATGAAGACCAGAGATACTGTCTTCTGGAAGGAGGCAATAGACAATAAAATTGACTCAATTACCTCCAATAACACATGGATGTTAGTTGATTTATCCGAAGGAGCAAAATCCATCGGATGCAAGTGGATCTTCAAGAAGAAGATAAAAGCTGATGGAACCATTGACAAGTTCAAGGCCAGGCTAGTGGCCAAGGAGTTTTCTAAAAAACAGGAAATCGACTAATTTGACACATATGCTCCAGTAGCATGGATGACAACCATCAGATTGTTGATTGCCCTTGCAGCAATACACAAACTGGTGATACATCAGATGGATGTGAAAACAGTATTCCTGAATGGCGAGCTGACCGAGGAGATTTATATGCAACATCCAAAAGGATTTGTCGTCAGAGACCTAGAAGACAAAGTCTGCAAGTTGGTAAAATCTCTATACGGCTTAAAATAAGCTCCCAAAATATGGCATGAGAAGTTTGACAAAGTTATCAGATCAAACGGCTACAGGGTCAGCGAAACAGACAAGTGTGTCTATACTAAATTTGCTGACAGAAGAGGAGTCATTGTTTGTCTGTACGTGGACGACATGCTAATCCTAGGTACGGACATAAGCTGTGTCACTGAGACAAAGAAGTTCCTCTCGACAAAGTTCAGTATGAAGGACTTGGGGGATGCTGATGTTATCTTGGGACTCAAGATCATCCAAACGGACACTGGATTGGCACTGTCACAATCTCATTACATTGAGAAGATGCTCACTCGATACGGGTATCATGATCTTCCCATAATTGATACGTCGTACCGAAGTGATCAGAAGCTGGAGCCAAACTCGAAGAAAAGCGTCAGACAATTGGAGTACGCTAGCGTCATCGGAAGTTTGATGTACGCTACTACTGCCACTAGGCCTGATATAGCTTTCGCTGTGGAAATGCTGAGTCGATTCACAAGCAATCCAGGCGTTCAGCACTGGAAAGGTGTGAAACGTGTTATGAGATATCTCAAGAAGACTCAGACATATGCACTGTACTTCAGCGGAGAGCCGCCGGTATTAGAAGGCTTCAGTGATGCCAGCTGGTGCTCAGAGTTGGAGAGCGAGAGGTCTACTGGTGAATTCATTTTCACAATAGGTGGAGCTTCTATATCGTGGAAGTCGAAAAAGAAGACTATGCTCTCGCGGTCTTCTATGGAATCTGAGTTCTTTGCACTTGATACCGCAGCAGATGAAGCAGAATGGCTTCGGGAGCTCATGTATGATCTTCCAGTGGTTGGAGCGCAGATACCGGCAATTCCGATATACTGCGACAACCAAGCGACTGCGGTGGTGGTATCAAATGATCTCTTCAACGGAAAGAAGAGAACTGTGTAGTTAAAGCACAGGGCAGTGAACGATCTTATCAAGAGAGGTGTCATTGCAGTAATCGATGTTCGGAGTCAGGAGAACCTGGCGGATCCGTTCACGAAGGACCTCAAGCATCAGCTGGTTGAAGACACAGCAGGGAAGATGGGCTTGAAGGCATTCTGATAGTATGTTTTTGTAATCCTACCATAAAATTTTATGTTATTAGTTCAAAGAGAAATCTACTAAACATCTAACTTTCGGTTCAAGGGAGGACCACTGACTGAAAAACTATCAGGTAACAGTGGGTACTTGTTCTTGGGAACATGGAAGGGTTACGAACCCATAACCAATGTTGTCTACTATGTGTTTTCTGCAAAAAATGGATCCTGTGTTGAGGTTGGCTTAAATGCCTTAATAAGTTCTCATGCAGAGTGAATATCTGGTGTGCTTTACAGGAAGCACGGTAGCGCAGCACTACAAGGAGTAAAACTCTATGCTACAGTGGGATGACTCCACCATGAGGTTCCCAGTTAGGGGTAATGCCTCGGCTTTGCAAGCCAAGTCATAGCGGCGTAGCACCGCAAATAGGCAGGTAGCCTAATGCTGTATGATGAAATTAAAGAGTTGTAGACAGCACTACAAAGGGGAGGGTGACCCCATGTTACAGTGGCACGACACCACGATGAGGTACCCAGGTAGGAGTAAAGCCTCGGCCTTGCAAGCCATGTCGTTGCGGCGTAACACCGCAAGGAAGCATTAGACTTCATGCTGGGTAGAATGGCACTACAAAGAGGCTGTGACCTCATGCTGCAGTAGTGTGACACTACGATAAGGTTCCCAGGTAGGGGTAATCTCTCGACTTTAGGCCATGTCATAGCGGCGTAGCACCGCAAGGAAGTGCAAGGCTTCATGTCATGTCTCTTTAATAAAGAACTCACCTATAGTGTATGGAAAGAGATATCAGGCCGTCTCTTGAGGGCAAACTTGTACACGCCCAAAATTATACACTGAAACCAGGCTGGCATATGACCTTTAATGTGCAGTCAGAAGCACATGTAACTTCACTTTGTGAGTGGAAAGAATTACAATTGTGGTGCAGAATTCAAGGCATAGTCCATTCTTGTATCTCATTGTTATTTAACCCATGCGGAAAGATTCAAGTCGTCAGCAACATCTATCCTAATGCAAAATGGACAGTTACTGTGGGGAACGCTCAACCCTAGACATATATATATGATGAGATATGTGGGAGATTGTTGGTGCTCTTCCTTGACATGAAGAGAGCTTGCTCTCAACATGCTTTGTAAAGTTTAGTCTCACATTGGAAAAGCACCACGAGTTATCTCAACATATATATGAGTATGTGTTGTTGGGATATGCACATAGGGTGGTGACCCTAAGGAGGGAACCATGTGGGTGATTTTACTAAGAGGAAAATGATTAATTCCAACCAGGACGCAAGTTGATTTTTGTTGTGCGGGCTCGGACTCGACACGGACTCCAGGTTGTCTCGTGCATGCACGAGAGTGTTCGGGGGGAAGGCGTGGGCTAGCACTCGACTATGTTGATTGTGAAATGATGTAAAACATCAAACTCTATTTTAGAGTATTGGTGTTTTAGTCCCACATCGGATATGAGAGATGGTGAGGCCTCACTCCACTCTATAAATAGAGCCCCCTTGCCTCCTTTCCATGATGCACCAAAGAAGAGAGTTAAGGAAGTCTGTAAAGTTCAGGAAGCCCGTTCAAGTCACAAATATTGACTGACGAGCGTTCCAGAAGTTCTCTTGAACTTGCTGGTTCCTGGAAGCGGATCGTATAGAAGCGAATCTTGCTTTGAGCAACGGTGTTTTTACACCCAGCAGATTTAATCCTCCTCTTCTTCTTCTTCTTCTGTTTCTCTGTAACTCGTTCTTCAGGTTTTAAGGCACCTACTGAGTAGGGAGGCCTAACTTTGTTCTTGAGATCTCTCATTTGTGGCACCTACTGTGTAGGCTTGCTAAACTCCTCATTTGTGGCACCTACTATGTAGGCTTGCTGAACTCCTGTTTTCCATCTATATCCACGTCTCGGGACTAATACTTACTTCCGCTACTCAATCTCGAGGTTGATCACTCTTAACATATCTCCTCTCTTAGCAAGAAGTTCATTGCCAGTGGCAGTTACTATCAAATTCTTGGTACAGACAACTGGTTAGCAGTTTTGTTTATATCACTATCAGTCAGCCGCACAGATCTCTCATGTTGTGCATATTGTGCCAACTTGTTTCGGCTCCTCACAACACTCATATGCATCCCTCCGTAGTAATCTTCATGATCAACGAGGTAGTATTGCCAGATCGTTTTTCTTCTTTGCATTTTCCTCCTTGTGCGTTTCATGGATACACAAATGCTGATAGGCTATAGTGATGTTTCTTATCAGAAGTCTACCACTGGTTTTTGTATATTTCTTGGTGAATACCTAATCACGTGGAAGTCCAAGAAACATGGCATATTTTCTCGATCTAGTGTTGAGGCTGCTGCCATGACCGCCGAGATCATAGGGCTCCACCATCTCCTCGCTGATATCGGTGTTACAGTTTTCGCAGTCGCTCCTTTTCATTGTGATAACAATAGCTATTTAGATTGCCGGCAACTCGGTGTTCGATATGGAGATTGATTTGTCACTTTGTTCAACATCACAACCTTACAAATCAACTTTCTGAAAAGTATCTAGCATAAATTATGGAGTATTCTAGATTTATTATCTGCTTCTTTATTGTCATACTCAACTTGGTATGATAGGATCTCTGCTGTCTTTCTATACTTCAAGTAAGGCTTATTGTTTTTTTCTCTTAATCCAGGTTGCGAAGTCGCGATATGAGCAAGTAGAGAAGCTACTGTCAGGGGAAACGGTGTCACGATTTCCTGATCGAAAGCTTAATGAAAAACCGCCGCCTCTACCTTCATCTCCCTTCGTTGAATCTCCACCACCACCACCACCGCCTGATTATCCGCCTGAGTCTCCCAGTGTAGATATGATATTGTCCACCCCCCCTCACTACACCCAACAGCAGCCTCAGGGTCCTTCTGGGGAGGTGGCACCAACGCTTCCGGCATCAACATCCTCGGCCCATATGCTTAGCTATGTTTGCCCCCCCTTGGCCACCGAGGGCGTCATCGGCCAATCAGTGAGTGCAGACTATCTGCCCCATGGCAATAAGCGGCCTAGGCTTCACAACACTGGCCTCGGCAGTGTGCCTTGTTACATGCCCCAACTGCAGCAGCCGCCTCCGCCCTTCCCGCGTCCCGACTTTTTCCTGCCGGCACCTCCACCACCGCTGCCCTCCTTCTCGCACGTCCCTCCTCCACCACCGGCATCTGTTACTGCTCCCCCCCAGTTTGGTCAGGCAGCAGGACCAATGGCGGGCAATATCTATGCGCACGGGCTGCCTGTCCCTCCTTATCCGGTGGTCGTGATGCCTCCATATCCGGGGCCACCGAATCCTTACCGTTACCAGGGATCTGACGGTGGCGGTCACTTCAGCCGTAGCACCACCGATGATGCGAGGCAGTAAGGGGTGGCTCGGTTAGTGGGCAAGACCATCTTGATCAGATATACTTGGGAGAGATTTCAGGCCTGGATATTGTTGTAGATTCTGCTTCCGCCAAATGGTTGCCCTGGTCGGTATAAAAATATAAAAAAAAAGTAAAAGAAAAAAGAAAAAAGAAAAAAAAATGGAATATACCCTGCGTTAGTTTCTAGTTTCTATTTTCTATTTTCTATAAATAGAGTAAAATGACAATTTATATACATATATGTGTATGTATGTACATTATGACTGGATCATAGTATGAAGGTGTCAGACTGGGGAGTTTAAAAAACTTTATTGGAAATTGGATTTTAGATATTGTTGGCTGTTTCTTCGATTTTTTTTTTCCTTCTGATCTTGATGGTTTACTTACTGGTGATGTCTTTGTGTGGCTGGCCGGCTGGCCATCTTCTTAGAAGAAGCCTATATATCAAGCAGGTCATGTTGTCGCTGCAACTGCTTCGAGATTCCCTGCAACTATTTTCAGATCTGAAGGTGCGTCTCTCGTGGTTATTGTTCAGATTTGCAGGTGTTTCTTGTGATTCTTTGGCAAAGCTTTCCAATTCTGGTATCAGTAGTATCGTTCAGGTCAGGTTATGCTGTCTTCATATCTATTTGAATCTAACATGTGATCCCACATTCAAGTAGGAGGAATTATTCCGTGAGCCGGACTTGCTGTGCACTTCGATTCTTCTTCACTTGATGGCATGGAAATGACCGGATGAGTACACTTGGAACAATACTCCTCATTTCCATACTATCAAGTTGAGGAGAATTAAGGTGCAAGATGAGCCACTAGTGTGAGCTTGAGCTTTTCTGTTCAGTCGGAGGAATTTGATATAGTCAAACCTAAGATGCTGTTTGGCTCTGTAAATGGAAATTACCATTACCATGTTGCACATGTTGCATTTGGTGTGGTAAGTAATGTTGTAATCACACTTTTTGGTTGCATGTTATTGCGGAGCTTACAAACACATTATTGGGAATGATGTGATTAAGGGTTTTTTTTAAGAGTAATTAAGGGCTATTTGGTTGACTGCAAATAAAAAAAAAAATTGCAACAAAAGTGGGCGGACATGGTTATGATTTTGTAGCCATTTTGACTATAAAACCATTTTGACTATAAAAATATTACATGTAATAGGTATGCAGGACCGGAGCTGAGATTCATAAAGGACGACTAGGTCCGATGAGATAAAGAGGCATATTCTCATATAATTTTTTTTCTAATAAAAAATTTCAGAAATTAAACTATCCAAAATTAACATTAACTAAGAAAAAAATCATTCAACTATAATATCTTTCAATTGAGATAGAAACTATTATTTATCCTATAATTATATTTTTAAGTTTCCTTGAATAATTTGGCCTATGGGATAGTAGTTATAACAAAGACTTGACTAATATGGACTAAAAGTTTTTTTTTTTTTTATGGAATAGTAATTATAAGACTTAACTAATATGGACTAAAAGTTTAATTTTCTATTATTCAGTTATATATAAATAAATATAAAATTTATAACATATACATATAAAAAAATTGAGGTCAATAAATTGGAAGATCTAGTGCGATCGCAGACGTATCTATTGTACTCTCTCAAAATCAGCCGTATTGGTACATCATTACAATGAAATAAATATTAATATATAAATGTTATAGTAAATAACCTTCACATATTTACGCACGAATGCCTTATATTACTTGCGAGTTCACGACGAAGAATGAACGATGAACGAAGAGAGTAATGAATAAAAATTTACGTAAACAATATAGGAAATGTTGCCATTAGTAGTTGGACCAGTTGGTGCCACATCTTGTTGCAACAATTAACCATTTGTATCAAACCACGTATTAAAAAATTAGAAAGGGATCGGAGAAGCAATAATAACGTCACCCTCTGTGGGTCCCACCAAAATCTTCCACGTGTCGGACTCAGAGGAATCCTATAAACGCTCTCTCCTTCCTTTTAACCGTTACAGATCAAAATTATGCAAAACCCCAACAACTCTCAAATATTTCCCCTCCGATCCCCAATATTGCATGTCAAAAGCTCACAATTTTTCCCCCAATTCCATCGACTGATCCCGAAGTTCCGAGCTTTTCGTTATTCCGAACCGGCCCAGCTAGGGTTTTGGGGAAATTTAGGGGGTTTAGATGCAGGGGGAGGAGCCGATCGAGCTCAAATTCCGGCTCTACGATGGGCCGGACATTGGTCCGGTGCGATACGCGTCCAACTCCACGGTGGCGATGGTCAAGGAGAGGATAGTCGCCGACTGGCCCAAAGGTTGGATCTTTATGTTATTGTTTGTTTCATTTCTTCTTTTTTTCCCAATTATGTTGTGCATTTATGGAGTGTACGTGCCATGTCCAGTAAGTCTCGGACACGACGACGTGTCATGGAGTCTGCGCCAATTTTGAGTGTCCGTGTTTCCTAGCGTTTTAGGAGGTTGTCAAATGCTGTGTTGATTAGATTAGGTTTAGTCGGGTTGGGTTTGAGGAATTGTTCTCCGAAAAAACCATGCCTTGTCCGTGTCTTGTCGTATTGTACCATGTAACGCACTAATTAGATTTTAGTGCCCTTCAGCTGAATAAGGGAAATTGTGTCCTGTTGAATGATGGAATAAAGGCTTTAAATCTGTTGGGGTTTACTGAATTTGGTCATTAGTGACCCGGTCCCACCATTCCATATTGTGGCAAATCCAAGTGCGTGTATTTCAATATTTTGAGTTATCATTTATTGTCGTGTACACATAGAGGTGTGTTAGCTCAAGTGGTTAGTATGGTGGAGGGTTTTCTAGTGGACAATGTTCAAATCCCACAACAAGCATTTGTTTGGCACCAATTTCTTGGAGGAAACCGTTTGGAGGCTCGGGATGGTGGGGAATTTTATAGTGGACAATGTTCAAATCCCACAACAAGCTTGTTTTGTCACCAATTTCTTGCAGGAACCCTTTAGGCATCGTTTGGTTCACGGAAAAAGGAAAGTCATTCATTTCCAGTATTTGGATGCCAAAGGAAACGAGTACGAATGAAAATTGATTCCCAAGAGGAAGAAAAATAGTGAGAAAAAATAGTTCCCCCCCACCAACCCAAGGATTCACATCCCCATCTAAAGATTCACATTCCCTCACAATTTCCTTGACATTTCCAAACACCGGAAAGAAATTGAATGGAATTGCAATTTCCAAAAGAAAAGAAAAGAGCAAAGAATAAGTTTCCTTTCCTTTCCTTTCTGTTAACCAAAGAGGTCACTCCCAAAGTGAAATGGACTCATTCAATAAAGGTTATCATGTGTCAAATTAGTGATTAAAACTAGTATGAATGTTCATCAAACCACACCCAAAATGATTTTAAGTTGGATAGAGATGACACGTGACAACCTTTGAGTGGAAAGGTGAGCATACACCCTAGTTTTGGTGGGTAAAAAATGGACTCATTCAATAATTATTATTGTTACTGATTGAATATTGCAAGTTTGATATAACTTTAATGTTGAGTGTGTGCATGCACCTCATGTTTTGTGCTTTATGAACTTTTGTTGTATGTGCATGCAATCGTCCATCTGTCAAAAAAGAAACTGTGGTGCGTGACAATCGCCTTACATTAATTTTGAGGGTTTTATGCGAATTTTTAGATTTCTAGGTACCGATCACGTGAGTGGATGAGTTATGATAGGGATGCAGTCACGTGAACTTAATCGTTGCTAGAACGATACAAATTTTGAATTCGAATTCCTATGTCAGGTTTATTGAAATTGTAGGCCTCGTTTGGTTCGCGGAATCAGGATCTTGGGAAAAGAAAGTCATTCATTTCCAGTGTTTGGATGTCAAAGAAAAATTGATTCCCAACCAAGGATTGACATTCCCTCCCAACTTCCTTGACATTTCCAAACACCGAAAAACATTGATTGGAATTGCAATTTCCAAAAGAAGGAAAGAGCAAAGAATCAGTTTCCTTTCATTTCCTTTCTGCAAACCAAACGAGGCTACTCCCAAAGTGAAATGGACTCATTCAATAAAGGTTATCACATGTCAAATTACTGATTAAAACTAGTATGGATGTTCATCAAACCACTCTCAAAGTGATTTTAGGTTGGATAAAAATGACACGTGACAACATTTGAGTGGAAGGATGAGCATCCACCCTAGTTTTGGGGGGTAAACAAAAATAAACTCATTCAATAAATATTATTGTGATTATTGTTACTGGTTGAATATTACAAGTTTGATACAACTTTAATGTTGAGTGTATGCATGCACCTCATGTTTTGTGCTTTATGAACTTTTGTTTTATGTGCATGCAATCGTCAACATGTCAAAAAAGAAACTGTGGTGCGTGACAATCGCCTTACATTAATTTTGAGGGTTTTATACGAATTTTTAGATTTCTAGGTACCGATCACGTGAGTGGATGAGTTAGGATAGGATGCAGTCACATGAACTTAGTCGATGCTAGAACGATACAAATTTTGAATTTGAATTCCTCTATCAGGTTTATTGAAATTGTAGGCCTCGTTTGGTTCACGGAATCAGGACCTTGGAAAAAGAAAGTCATTTATTTCCGGTGTTAGGATGCCAAAGAAAAATTGATTCCCAAGAGAAAGGAAACTAGTGGGGGAAATTGTTCCCTTCCCCCACCCCGCCACCCCCCCCCCCCCCCCCAAAAAAAAAATCAAGGGTTGACATACCCTCCCAACTTCCTTCACATTTCCAAACACCGAAAAAATTTAATTGGAATTGCAATTTCTCAAAGGAAAGGAAAGAGCAAAGAATCAGTTTCCTTTCCGCAAACCAAACGAGGCCACTTCCAAAGTGAAATGGACTCATTCAATAAAGGTTATCACGTGTCAAACTAGTGATTAAAACTAGTATGGATGTTCATCAAACCACTCCCAAAGTAATTTTAGGTTGGATAAAAATGACACGTGGCAACCTTTGAGTGGAAGGATGAGCATCCACCCTAGTTTTGGGGGATAAACAAAAATGGACTCATTCAATAAATATTATTGTGATTATTGTTACTGATTGAATATTACAAGTTTGATACAACTTTAATGTTAAGTGCATGCATGCACCTCATGTTTTGTACTCTATGAACTTTTGTTGTATGTGCATGCAATCGTCCATCTGTCAAAAAAGAAACTGTGGTGCATGACAATTGCCTCACATTAATTTTGAGAGTTTTATGCAAATTTTTTGATTTTTATGTACCTATCACGTGAGTGGATAGAGTTAGGATAGTGATGGAGTCACATGAACTTAATCGATAATATAATGATACCCTACTGTGTCAGGTTTATAAAAATTGTAGGCCTCGTTTGGTTTGCAGAATCAGGATCTTGGGAAAGCAAAGTCATTACTTTCAGTGTCTAGATGGCGAAGGAAATTATCCTTTCCTTTCCGCGAACCAAACGAGGCCATTCCCAGAGTGAAATGGACTTATTTAATAAAGGTTATCATGTGTCAAAACTAGTGATTAAAACTAGTATGGATGTTCATCAAACCACTCCCTAAGCAATTTTAGGTGGATAAAGATGACACGTTACAACCTTTAAGTGGAAGGATGAGCATATCCACTATAGTTTCAGAAATGGACTCATTCAATAAATATTATTGTTACTGATTGAATATTACAAGTTTGATACAACTTTAATGTTGAGTGCGTACATGCACCTCATGTTTTGTGCTTTATGAACTTTTGTTGTATATGCATGCAATCGTCCATCTGTCAAAAAAGAAACTGTGGTGCGTGACAATCGCCTTACATTAATTTTGAGGGTTTTATGCGAATTTTTAGATTTCTAGGTACCGATCACGTGAGTGGATGAGTTAGGATAGGGATGCAGTCACGTGAACTTAATCGTTACTAGAACGATACAAATTTTGAACTTGAATTCCTATGTCAGGTTTATTGAAATTGTAGGCCTCGTTTGGTTCGCGGAATCAGGATCTTGGGAAAAGAAAGTCATTCATTTCCAGTGTTTGGATGCCAAAGAAAAATTGATTCCCAACCAAGGATTGACATTCCCTCCCAACTTCCTTGAAATTTCCAAATACCGAAAAAAATTGATTGGAAGTGCAATTTCCCAAAGAAGGAAAGAGCAAAGAATCAGTTTCCTTTCATTTCCTTTCCGCAAACCAAACGAGGCTACTCCCAAAGTGAAATGGACTCATTCAATAAAGGTTATCACATGTCAAATTAGTGATTAAAACTAGTATGGATGTTCATCAAACCACTCTCAAAGTGATTTTAGGTTGGATAAAAATGACACGTGACAACATTTGAGTGGAAGGATGAGTATCCACCCTAGTTTTGGGGGGTAAACAAAAATAGACTCATTCAATAAATATTATTGTGATTATTGTTACTGGTTGAATATTACAAGTTTGATACAACTTTAATGTTGAGTGTATGCATGCACCTCATGTTTTGTGCTTTATGAACTTTTGTTGTATGTGCATGCAATCGTCAACATGTCAAAAAAGAAACTGTGGTGCGTGACAATCGCCTTACATTAATTTTGAGGGTTTTATACGAATTTTTAGATTTCTAGGTACCGATCACGTGAGTGGATGAGTTAGGATAGGATGCAGTCACATGAACTTAATTGATGCTAGAACGATACAAATTTTGAATTTGAATTCCTCTATCAGGTTTATTGAAATTGTAGGCCTCGTTTGGTTCAGGAATCAGGACCTTGGGAAAAGAAAGTCATTCATTTTCAGTGTTTGGATGCCAAAAAAAAATTGATTCCCAAGAGAAAGGAAACTAGTGGGGGAAATGGTTCCCTCCCCCCCCCCCTCCAAAAAAAAACCAAGGGTTGACATACCCTCCCAACTTCCTTGACATTTCCAAACACCGAAAAAATTTAATTGGAATTGCAATTTCTCAAAGGAAAGGAAAGAGCAAAGAATCAGTTTCCTTTCCTTTCCGTAAACCAAACGAGGCCACTTCCAAAGTGAAATGGACTCATTCAATAAAGGTTATCACGTGTCAAACTAGTGATTAAAACTAGTATGGATGTTCATCAAACCACTTCCAAAGTAATTTTAGGTTGGAAAAAAATGACACGTGGCAACCTTTGAGTGGAAGGATGAGCATCCACCCTAGTTTTGGGGGATAAACAAAAATGGACTCATTCAATAAATATTATTGTGATTATTGTTACTGATTGAATATTACAAGTTTGATACAACTTTAATGTTGAGTGCGTGCATGCACCTCATGTTTTGTACTCTATGAACTTTTGTTGTATGTGCATGCAATCGTCCATCTGTCAAAAAAGAAACTGTGGTGCATGACAATTGCCTCACATTAATTTTGAGAGTTTTATGCAAATTTTTTGATTTTTATGTACCTATCACGTGAGTGGATAGAGTTAGGATAGTGATGGAGTCGCATGAACTTAATCGATAATATAATGATACCCTACTGTGTCAGGTTTATAAAAATTGTAGGCCTCGTTTGGTTCGCAGAATCAGGATCTTGGGAAAGCAAAGTCATTACTTTCAGTATCTAGATGGCGAAGGAAATTATCCTTTCCTTTCCGCGAACCAAACGAGGCCATTCCCAAAGTGAAATGGACTTATTTAATAAAGGTTATCACGTGTCAAACTAGTGATTAAAACTAGTATGGATGTTCATCAAACCACTCCCTAAGCAATTTTAGGTGGATAAAGATGACACGTTGCAACCTTTAAGTGGAAGGATGAGCATCCACTATAGTTTCAGAAATGGACTCATTCAGTAAATATTATTGTTACTGGTTGAATATTACAAGTTTGATACAACTTTAATGTTGAGTGCGTACATGCACCTCATGTTTTGTGCTTTATGAACTTTTGTTGTATGTGCATGCAATCGTCCATCTGTCAAAAAAGAAACTGTGGTGCGTGTCAATCTCCTCACATTAATTTTGAGGGGTTTTTGCGAATTTTTAGATTTCTAGGTACCGATCACGTGAGTGAATGAGTTAGGATAGGGATGCAGTTACATGAACTTAATCGATGCTAGAACGAAACAAATTTTGAATTTGAATTTCTATGTCAGGTTATAGAAATTTTAAGCCTCGTTTGGTTTGCAGAATAAGGACTTGGGAAAAGAAAGTCATTCCATTTTTGTATGCCAAAGGAAATTGATTCCCAAGAGAAAGGAAAATTGTGGAGAAAATGCCCCCCCCCCCCCCCCCCCCAAGGATTCACTTAATCCCTCTTAAGGATTCACATTCCCCCCCAACTTTCTTGACATTTCCAAACACCGAAAAGAAATTGATTGGAATAGCAATTTCCCAAAAGAAAGAAAAGAGCAAAGAATCAGTTTCCTTTCCTTTCCGGAAACCAAACGAGGCCACGCCCAAAGTGAAATGGACTCATTCAATAAAGGTTATCACATGTCAAACTAGTGATTAAAACTAGTATGGATGTCATCAAACCACTTCCAAAGTGATTTTATGTTGGATAAAGATGACACGTGACAACCTTTGAGTGGAAGGGTGAGCATCCACCCTAGTTTTGGTGGGTAAACAAAAATGAACTCATTCAATAAATATTATTGTGATTATTTATACTGATTAAATATTACAAGTTTGATACAACTTTAATGTTGAGTGCATGCATGCACCTCATGTTTTGTGCTTTATTGTAATGCCCCGCTCCGTACGGTGTATTATAATGAGTCGTTGACTCAAAGAGTTGCGTTGACCCGATAAAGTATCGATGCCAAATGTTATGAACGATTAGATGAAAGACTTGAGTTGTGCGAGAGATAGAAAACGATTTGACGAGTAGGCGTTGCGAAAAATTGTTGCGATCGGATGCGCAACGACTTAATGCAATGCGTGCGTTAGATGGCCGGTGAGAAACTTATGGGATCGAAGTAACAGTTTTGAGTTAAGTTATATGCAGAAATGTTTGGAAGATGATCACGTGTTATGGAATAAACATACGAGAAGTATTTTGGGAATAGACGCTAAGATCTGACCAAGTCGAGTACGGAATAGCTGGTACTTGAGAATTTAAGTTGAGCCTGTTAGCTTTGTCCCGTTATCCTACAACTAAGCTTGGCTGAAATGCATATATTGGTGGGACGCCTAAAATATGTGTATGATCCAAACTAAGTTGTATGATTCAAACGATAGTGGCACGAGATCGTGAAACGATCTAGAGGAACACTTGGATTGTGTGTTGGTTTCGGTTCGAGGACGAACCTTGTTTTGAGTGGTATATTATGTAATGTCCCGCTCCGCACGGTGCATTATGATGAGTCGTTGACTCGAAGAGTTGCGTTGACCCGATGAAGTATCGATACGAATCGATGCAAAGCATAAGTCCGGTTTGAACAAAGTATTGACTTCGATTGATCTGGTGTGCATGCTACGCTTTTATGCTGAATCATAAGGGGTCGACATTTTGTCTTGTTTACTAAAGTGTCCACAAAACCAAAATATCGTCCTGCAACGGATGGAGGCATGGGCACGGTAGGCCGAATCAATCGAGTAGCTCAACGGAATGGCTAAGTCAGAAGAGTTAGCCGTGAAACCAAGTTATGGAATTGAGCCGCATCAGCTCGGCGAGACGACAAGGCGTATCGGCTTAAGGTGGGCGGATTCTTGACTCTCTCTCTCCCTACTCCTTCACATTTAATAAAATGTATCCCTTGTATGTGTAAGTTGCTATCAAGTTAAAGAGTATGACTCGAATAGAGTAAATGTCTTAGTGTGTGTCGAACATTAAGATAGAATATTGAACGTTGAACAATTGAGGTGACATGCATCAAATGCACGAGTCGCGGTAGGACGGTGATGGTAGAACGTTGAAAGGCAATATCGAGATGTGCATCACGTGCACGACTCCGAGAACATTGAACACTAGGCCTAGAACATTGATTATGGCGTTGAGCGTGCCCTTGCGCACGGAAGCTACGAAATGACTAAGTAAGCGAAATAGGGCAAGTTGTGGGGCAATGCCGCAGAACCTGTCGTAACATTGAAAAATATATTTAGTGCATCGAAGTATGCAGTTGTGGCACAATTGCTACGGAACTGCCGTTATACAAATAACTTATGAATGGAACGCATTGAGTATAAGAACGAGAAGTCTAAGCCGTTGGACGTCGTGCATCAATACGGATGTGTTGGGACATAATGCCGATGGAACTTGAGATAGAGATAACAGAATATGTTTATGGAACGTAGGATTGGTTGGAATGATATGACTTGTTTGCTTGCGCGTATTGCATGGTCAATGGACTCGGATGCCCGTGCACGGGTGCGGCTTCCCTCCAACGGTTACGACCAGGACACCGGGACCATTCAGCCTAGGAGGAATATGTTTGGTATTTATGGTGCATTTCATTAGGACGGGTTGCGATCGGCCAGTGTTGTGATAAGCTATGATATAAGTAAGTTTGGGATCCTTCGGATACTGGGCTAGCAACCTGTACTTGAGCGATCATAGGCTTACACATAAAAATGCCAAGTCCATTACGGTGCGAAACACCGTGACCTTCATATAGATAGGGTCCCTGGGCTGAGATTAGAATTAGGTGCAGGCGCAGGACCTGCCACCCTTATGCATATGTCTAGTTTGGTTGATTGCAGACTAAGCGAAACGAGATGGAAACATGCACGATCACTATGCTCATGTTCATATTATGTCTAACTGTATCTGCTGCAGGGACACGGTATTGGACACATTTATATCCAGTTGGTATGCTTGAATATTTCCATGAAACTGATCCTAAGGCTAAATAGAAAGATCACCAAATAAAGTTGCATGTTTCACTAAATGTACTTTGTGTTGGTTTGGGTGCGAGTGGGTCTTGATCAGTGCAGCGAGGACGAAAGCACTAATATTCTACTAGTTTGCTTGCAGGTTCAGGTTATGTTTGGCTCGGGGCGGGGATTGGCTTGGACACGCCGAGGCATGGAGTCCTTAGCGTTTCAAGAGGAGCTACCGTATTGGCGTTCGGACGTGCAACATGGAGATGTTTGGCCGACGACTACTTGTTGGCTATAAAGAGGCATAATGTATGGAACAATGTAATCCTTTGTGAGCTAAAGAGATCATGAGCGTTGTAGTCAGTTGTCACGCCCCGCTCCCGTAGGAGCGATCGTTCTCGCTAAGGCGTGATGTCGCACGAGCCTAAATTGCACTCGTGCAAGGCGGGTTCCATAACGGCCGATTTCAGCAGCTGCGACGGGGTCGTCGCACAGAAGTCCCATGTAGAGATATTGAATAATAGCAGCGGAATTTAGAACAAAACACAAGTTATGCAAAGAGAGCTCTTTATTGATATTGAAACAAGGGTTACAATGGGGCGCAAGGCCAAGATTACAAGTCACTCAAGCTCACTCTTCTCACATTACAAGTCACTCAGCTCTCTCTCATCTCTCAGTTACAAGTCTTGAGCCAGCGGATGCTTCGGAAGACGACATCCATACATTATGTCGCGTAAAAGTCTTGACTCCATGCGGTCGCACGCTTCGAATCGCCAAGGAACTCCGTGCCTCGACGCATCCAAGCGTACTCCGCGCCACGAGCTTCAAGCTGTGCCTGCACATGAACTATGTGGGTGTCAGTACTCAACTGTACTGGTGGAATGAACTCCTCGTCCACTCATACAAAACCGACACGTTCACTTACTTTGTTCAGCTTAGCCACTTCTTATCAATTGCCTTTCTAGTCTTGCCATAGGATTATTTTAGGACCGATGCCTTGGCCTATTTTGTGCCTCAATACCATCCCGTGCTTGCAACAACAACGTTAACTATCAAGTCGTGTTTGCCTTACGGCCCAAATCAGAGACGCAACTACGCAATAATACTCCATTCCCGTGTGACCGTGCTACAAACCATTGCTGAGGTCGTGTCTCGCAACTCAGTGAGACTCAATCATATCGCCGCCTCGCGGCCCTTGCCGACTCACGGCCCTTAGCTTCAATCACCAACTGACCCAATCAGGACTTGTGAACTAAATGTCACTCGACCGACTTTGCCTTGCGGCATCTCCTGACTTAAACTCAAGACAACTCAATCATAACATGCAACTTATATGCCGACAACATAAGACTCGACGCCACATCTCGTGCCGAAGCACGTCGCCTACGTTGCGACCAAATCTTAGGCCCAACATTGTATTCAAACTATACACACACATTCAACTCGACTCTTTGATATAATGCACTCAATACTCGACTCAATCCAAAGGCACACTCGCGGATTTCCGCCCGTGCCGACTCATCTATATGAGGTCACTAGCATGACAAGCTATCTTGGACTATAGCTTTTGTTAATCGGGACCCTTGCAGCGCAAGTAGCGAGCCCCGCTGCAAGTCCCCGCTTAACCCGTGCTATCACCCTATCACCCATCACTAGCTATACCGTATTTCCTCCTAGGCCGAGTCGGTCCCGTGGTCCCGGGTTGTCGCTCGAGGAAACTCTCCTTGTCGGCAAGTTGTCCAATGACCATGCAAGACTCGACACAAACTGATGTCTCACACAGTCATCCTCTTCCAATGTTACCATCTCTTTCAAACCAATATCAAGACTTCTATCCTTGAGATCCCTCGACGACCTACGGTCGCGAGCCTTCTCCCTTGATGCTCCTGGAGATCCCTCGACGACCCACGGTCGCGAGCCTTCTCCCTGTTACCATATCGTTTCATTCAACTCAATGCCTATTCGATGGTCCTTCCTCCAAAACTCATCAAATCAACCGTGGTTCATGCCTTAAACACTAAGTCCGTGCATCGTGCCTTAAGCCAATAGTGCTCTACGCGACACTCCTGCCCAAGTCGACGGGCCTTGAGATCGTAGGACTACTTAACTTCGACAAACCGCGGAAGAGCGGGACGGTACTTGTAATGTCTTAGGTCGATCGGCATAACTTTGCCTAACTTAACTTCGCAACAACTTAACGAGCAAAGGCTGCGTCAAGCTTTGCCTTAACGGATCGTGCCGTGCACGCATCCAACTTGAACGACCAGGTCCCTCGGGTGCCCAGACTTAGGTCACAAGCCGCTCAACGCAATTTAACTCATGGGCAAGCCAAGGCTATGCCAAGTCTTGGACGACGGGACCGTACATGCTTTATGAAGCATTCATGCGGGCGACGCCTATGACTTACATAACTTCGCCTACTCAACCAACTTTCCTTCTCCCAAGCCACGGGACGAAGGATCGAGTGTCATTTTCAAAGCACGCCGTGCACCAGCTCTAAGCCGACCGTTGGACCTTTCCATATTCTAACTCAATTCGATCCGTCGGAATTTTCTCTTTTAGCTATGTGGATTTGTCTCTTTTATTATCAAGCCTACTTGTGCGAGTTGAAAACATGCGATGTATTATGTGAAGGCAAAGATGAGGCGAGTTCACCGAAACTATCCCACCTGAGCGAGCGGTCGCCTCGACCGAGTGATGTCTCCGAGTAGCCGTTGCAAGGCTAAGTCCGAACGCCGTCGGCATTTCGATTCCTCCGATTGCCTGAGCGGGACGGGGCACTACATCATACACCACTCAGAAAAAGTTTCGTCCTCGAAACTAACTGAGTACACTTATCGACTTATCACTTTCTCAACATTCAAGGACTCTCGCACACACTACGCCTATGCGTTTCCCAAATTCGAGCCACGCTCGTGCTACTATCAATCTTTTCTTCAAAACTCCCGATCTCAAATCCTCGACACTTTTCCGTTCCTCAAGTCTCACTTGATTCAACGTATCACTTAGTTAGATCGTGCACATATTCCATGCGTCCCCAAAATACATGCATTTCAGCCAAGCCTCGTGATAGAGAATCCACCATCACCACTCGAGTCGGATCGTGCACATGTTCGGACATCCCTGATACACATGCATGTCAATCGATACTCGCAAGTGGTGCCTCCACAAATCCTACCACTTCGCACTCGGACGTCTGACTAACCGCTAGGCTATGTCTTTCCGTCAGTATTGGAATCATAGTTCCCAAACAACAATATCAACACTGACCCCATCCTAAGGTCAAACCAAATTGATAGTACGGGATTTTCTACCCAAGCTCGCATCACTCCGATTTTTAAACTTCGAGCATAGATTGCCTACACACATCCCAACATTTGTCGCACGGGGTCTGAGTAATTCAGCAAAGCCATCCTACGACAACTCACGTTCAACCAATTTCACGACGTATCAAAATCGCTCATTCAATAAGTCATTTTGTATAGTTTATCCTTTCAAACACGTTCGATATAGTTCGCCTATCAATCCTTCTCAATTCAAGCACGCTATGACGCAATTTATCGCTAACCAAAATTTTACATTCCACATTTCCTAAGTCATCTATTCCAATTCACGTAATCGATCATGAGGTCGTTTAGCTTAACAATATGTTGCGCTCCGATCTCACGCGAGTCTGATTATCCACGGTGGGCACGAATCACCATGCACGCTCCCGCGAGATAATCATTCTCATCGGAACGTAACTCTTGTTTTATGTCTAGACTAATTCATTCTCGATGCGCGGATTGGACCTACTCAACCCTCAAGTTTCATTCATTCGTCAATCTTAAGTCCTACAAATCCTCGAGTTCACCTTCGCATCAAGCCAACAAGTCAAGACAATCAAAGTTGCCGCGTCCTGATTTTTTCGAGTTCGATCATTTCCGCGACATGAATCACCATGTCAGCGCTCACGCTGAACGATCGCCCCAAATTCGACGCAACGCATGTGCGAGGCTAGAGTTGCGCTCGCACAAGACAAGAATGTCGACGCTGTGGTTATCCGCGTAACCCTCAAGACACAATCATTTTCATTCAACATTCATCTCCATCAAAATCCTAAGTATAGCATTCAACCGAACAATAACACTTGCACGATCGTCATTCGCCAAGTCAGAGTACCCCCGAGTTATCGCATATCGATCTTTGATACGCATCAATACCATCGATGATATGCGTAACCTGACGATCTTCCTTTGCAACAAGTTCTGAGTCGTGCGAATGATGCTATCGTCCGACTGGACAATCTCCTCAACATTCAATTTAAGTTCGATCATTATCCCTCGAATCATTCACAACATCCAATTCCTCAAACCCAAATTCGCGTATCGTTCACCCCTTTATCTTAAGTCATCGACCAACGTATTTCCTCAATTCGTATCATCCCTTTTACTAACTCAAAACATCGAGCAACATTCAATCCAATCCTTAGAGTCATTCTCGTAACTTCAAAATCAAACCCTTCATGCACGCTGACTACCTGTCGTGCTAACTTTTCGTGTACGATCCGTATCAATTTTCTCGATCAAGTCATCCATTCGTACACCCTAACTTTTTCTCGATTCGATTTCACCTACTCAATCATCTTCGCGTTTCATACTTGCGCAATCCTCAATCCCGTGCACGTTCCGTGCACGTCAATTTCTAGGTTGTTCGAATCCACTTATCAAACTTCATGACAACAACTCACTCAATCTAAGGCTTTGCATATGTGCGACGCTTGCTTGATAGACTCATCGGCACCCCGAATCCTCAATCGATCGACATCCCTGAGGCTATCGCATACACCACTCAGGGATGAAGTCATTCAACAAATCCTCAACACTATCGTTCGAATCAAAATCGACTTCTTCAATTATTTTTTTTTTCCGTTCGAACCATTCCTCGAATTCCAAGCACGCTCATCTATATCGCACCGACGTTATCGTCGCTCGATAGCACCCCTATCGATAATCATCTCATTTTACTCAATCGAGTTCAACTCCTCGTCCGACTCAATTCAATTCCTGCACTCGACTTTTCTAAGGTCGATGCAACTTTGGTGTATATGCCCAGCCCGACTTAGCCAACCGTGCTTACACAAACCATCTTTTCGTTTTATCAAAAACTGTTCTCCTATGTTTTGCAAAATAGTTAGACTTATTGTATGGACATCCCGTGGGACAATTGAGAGAGAGCGCACCAACGATATCAACTTTGCGGAAGCAACATTTCAGAGTTTGTGGAAACAACGAGTTAAAGAATTCAATCAATAGTCCAAGGACGTAAAGCCGTGCTCTGATACCATTATGTCAAGTCCCGCTCCCGTAGGAGCGATCGTCCTCGCTAAGGCGTGATGCCGCACGAGCCTAGATTGCGCTCGTGCAAGGCAGGTTCCATAACAGCCGATTTCAGCAGCTGCGACGGGGTCGTCGCACAGAAGTCTCATGCAGAGATATTGAATAATAGCAGCAGAATTTAGAACAAAACACAAGTTATGCAAAGAAAGCTCTTTATTGATATTGAAACGAGGGTTACAATGGGGCGTAAGGCCAAGATTACAAGTCACTCAAGCTCACTCTTCTCACATTACAAGTCACTCAGCTCTCTCTCATCTCTCAGTTACAAGTCTTGAGCCAGCGGATGCTTCGGAAGGCAACGTCCATACATTATGTCCCGTATAAGTCTTGACTCCATGCGGCCGCACGCTTCGAATCGCCAAGGAACTCCGTGCCTCGACGCATCTAAGCGAACTCCGCACCACGAACTTCTACCTGTGCCTGCACATGAACTATGTGGGTGTCAGTACTCAACTGTACTGGTGGAATGAGCTCCTCGCCCACCCATACAAAACCGACACGTTCATTTACTTTGTGCAGCTTAGCCACTTCTTATCAATTGTCTTTCTAGTCTTGCCTTAGGATTATTTTAGGACCGATGCCTTGGCCTATTTTGTGCCTCAATACCATCCCGTGCTTGCAACAACAACGTTAACTATCAAGTCGTGTTTGCCTTACGGCCCAAATCAGAGACGCAACTATGCAATAATACTCCATTCCCGTGTGACCGTGCTACAAACCATTGCTGAGGTCGTGCCTCGCAACTCAGTGAGACTCAATCATATCGCCGCCTCGCGGCCCTTCCCGACTCACGGCCCTTCGCTTCAATCACCAACTGACCCAATCAGGACTTGTGAACTAAATGTCACTCGACCGACTTTGCCTTGCGGCATCTCCTGACTTAAACTCAAGACAACTCAATCATAACATGCAACTTATATGCCGACAACATAAGACTCGACGCCACATCTCGTGCCGAAGCACGTCGCCTACGTTGCGACCAAATCTTAGGCCCAACATTGTATTCAAACTATACACACACATTCAACTCGACTCTTTGATATAGTGCACTCAATAGTCGACTTAATCCAAAGGCATACTCGCGGATTTCCGTCCGTGCCGACTCATCTATATGAGGTCACTAGCATGACAAGCTATCCTGAACTATAGCTTTTGTTAATAGGGACCCTTGCAGCGCAAGTAGCGAGCTCCGCTGCAAGTCCCCGCTTAACCCGTGCTATCACCCTATCACCCATCACTAGCTATACCGTGTTTCCTCCTAGGCCGAGTCGGTCCCGTGGCCCCGGGTTGTCGCTCGAGAAAACTCTCCTTGTCGACAAGTTGTCCAATGACCATGCAAGACTCGACACAAACTGACGTCTCACACAGTCATCCTCTTCCAATGTTACCATCTCTTTCAAACCAATATCAAGACTTCTATCCTTGAGATCCCTCGACGACCCACGGTCGCGAGCCTTCTCCCTTGATGCTCCTGGAGATCCCTCGACGACCCACGGCCGCGAGCCTTCTTCCTGTTGCCATATCGTTTCATTCAACTAAATGCCTATTCGATGGTCCTTCCTCCAAAACTCATCAAATCAACCGTGGTTCATGCCTTAACACTAAGTCCGTGCATCGTGCCTTAAGCCAATAGTGCTCTACGCGACACTCCTGCCCAAGTCGACGGGCCTTGAGATCGTAGGACTACTTAACTGCGACAAACCGCGAAAGAGCGGGACGGTACTTGTAATGTCTTAGGTCGAACTTTGCCTAACTTAACTTCGCAACAACTTAACGAGCAAAGGCTGCGTCAAGCTTTGCCTTAACGGATCGTGCCGTGCACGCATCCAACTTGAACGACCAGGTCTCTCGGGTGCCCAGACTTAGGTCACAAGCCGCTCAACGCAACTTAACTCATGGACAAGCCAAGGCTATGCCAAGCCTTGGACGACGGGACCGTGCATGCTTTATGAAGCATTCATGCGGGCGACGCCTATGACTTACATAACTTCGCCTACTCAACCAACTTTCCTTCTCCCAAGCCACGGGACGAAGGATCGAGTATCATTTTCAAAGCACGCCGTGCACCAGCTCTAAGCCGACCGTTGGACCTTTCCATATTCTAACTCAATTCGACCCGTCGGGATTATCCCCTTTAGCTATGTGGATTCGTCTCTTTTATTATCAAGCCTACTTGTGCGAGTTGAAAACATGTGGATTCGTCTCTTTTATTATCAAGCCTACTTGTGCGAGTTGAAAACATGCGATGTATTATGTGAAGGCAAAGATGAGGCGAGTTCACCAAAACTATCCCACCTGAGCGAGCGGTCGTCTCGACCGAGTGATGTCTCCAAGTAGCCGTTGCAAGGCTAAGTCCGAACGCCGTCGGCATTTCGATTCCTCCGATTGCCTGAGCGGGACGGGACACTACACCAGTTGTCATATTCAGTTGGGCTATTCAAGCCTTTGTAACCTCAGTTCATTTATCAATAAAAGAGATTCTTATTGTATACTCTGTTTCCTTCCGCTGCTTATGTTATCAATTTGAGATAATCTTATGTGAACCTGTTATTTTGCGTTGAACGAGCGCAACTCTAGGCTCGTGCAGCATCACGCCCAAGCAAGGACGATGATTCGGGTGAAATCTAGTGAGGACGAGCGATTTTCCGGGTCGGGACGTGACATTTATGAACTTTTGTTGTACGTGCATGCAATCGTCCATCTGTCAAAAAAAAAACTATGGTGCGTGACAATTGCCTCACATTGATTTTGAGGGTTTTATGAGAATTTTTATATTTCTATGTACCTATCATGTGAGTGGATGAGTTAGCATAGGGATGCAGTCACATGAACTTAATCGATGCTAGAATGATACAAATTTTGAATTTGAATTCCTTTGTCATGTTTATAGAAATTGTAGGCCTCGTTTGCTTCGTGGGATCAGGACCTTGGGAAAGGAAAGTCATTTCTTTCCAGTGTCTGGATGCAAAGGAAATGAGTAGGAAAGAAAATTATCCTTTCCTTTCCGCGAACCAAACGAGACAACTCCCAAAGTAAAATGGACTTATTCAATAAAGGTTATCACGTGTCAAACTAATGATTAAAATTAGTGTGGTTGTTCATCAAACCACTCCCAAAACAATTTTAGGTGGATAATGTTGACACAATGCAACTTTTGAGTTGAAGGGTGAGCATCTACCCTAGTTTTGGTGGGTAAAAAAATAGACTCATTCAATAAATATTATTGTTACTAATTGAACATTACAAGTTTGATACAACTTTAATGTTGAGTGCGTGTATGCACCTCATGTTTTGTGCTTTATGAACTTTTGTTGTATGTGCATGCAATCGTCCATCTGTCAAAAAAGAAACTGTTGCGCGTGACCATCGCCTCACATTAATTTTGAGGTTCTATGCAAATTTTTAGATTTCTAGCTATCGATCACGTGAGTGGATGAGTTAGGATAGGGATGCAGTTACATGAACTTAGCCGATGCTAGAACGATGCAAATTTTGAATTTGATTTCATCTGTCGGGTTTATAGAAATTGTAAGTCTCGTTCAAGGATTTACTTTCCCCCTCTAAGGATTCAAATTCCCTCCCAACTTCCTTGACATTTCCAAACACCGGAAAACAATTGATTGGAATTACAATTTCCTAAAAGAAAGGAAAGAGCAAATAATCAGTTTCCTTTCCTTTCCTTTCCCGTCCGCAAACCAAATGAGGTCACTCCCAAACTGAAATGGACTAATTCTACAAAGGTTATCACGTATCAAACTAGTGATTAAAACTAGTATGGATGTTCATCAAACCATTCCCAAAGTAATTTTAGGTTGGATAAAGATGACACATGACAACCTTTGAGTGGAAGGGTGATCATCCACCCTACTTTTAGAGGGTAAACAAAAATAGACTCATTCAATAATATTATTGTGATTATTGTCACTGATTGAATATTACAAGGTTGATACAACTTTAATGTTAAGTGTGTGCATGCACATCATGTTTTGTGCTTTATGAACTTTTGTTGTATGTGCATGCAATCGTCCATCTGTTAAAGAAAACTGTGGTGTGTGACAATTGTCTCACATTAATTTTGAGGGTTTTATGCAAATTTTTAGATTTCTATGTACCTATCACGTTAGTGGAGGAGTTAGGATAGGGATGCAGTGACATGAACTTAATCGATGCTAGGATGATACAAATTTTGAATTTGAATTCTTTTGTCACGTTTATAGAAATTGTAGGCCTTGTTTGGTTCGCGGGATCAGGACCTTGGGAAAGGAAAGTCATTCCTTTCAAGTGTCTGGATGCCAAAGGAAATGGGTAGGAAAGAAAATTATCATTTCCATTCCGCGAACCAAACGAGGTCACTCCCAAAGTGAAATGGACGTATTCAATAAGGTTTATCACGTGTCAAACCAGTTATTAAAACTAGTGTGGATGTTCATCAAACCACTCCCAAAACGATTTTAGGTGGATAAAGATGACACGTTGCAATCTTTGAGTGGAAGGGTGAACATCCACTCTCGTTTTAGTGGGTAAACAAAAATGGACTCATTCAGTAAATATTATTGTGATTATTGTTACTGATTGAATATTACAAGTTTGATAAAACTTTAATGTTTAGTATGTGCATGCACCTCATGTTTTGTGCTTTATGAACTTTTGTTGTATGTGCATGCAATTGTTCATCTGTCAAAAAAGAAAATGTGATGCGTGACAATCGTCTCACATTAATTTTGAGGATTTTATGCGAATTTTTAGATTTCTAGGTACCGATCACGTGAGTGGATGAGTTAGGATAGGGATGCAGTCACATGAACTTAATCGATGCTAGAACGATATAGATTTTGAATTTGAATTCCTCTGTCAGGTTTTTAGAAGTTGTAAGCCTCGTTTGGTTCGCGGAATCAGGACCTTGGGAAAGAAAAGTCATTCATTTTCAATGTTTGGATGCCAAACGAAATTGATTCCCCAAAGAAAGGAAAATAGTGGGGAAATGGTCCCCCCCCCCCCTCCCGCCCCCACCAAACCAAGGATTCACTTTCCCCCTCTAAGAATTCATATTCCCTCCCAACTTCCTTGACATTTCCAAACACCGAAAAGAAATTGATTGGAATTGCAATTTCTCAAAGGAAAGGAAATAGCAAAGAATTAGTTTCCTTTTCTTTCCCAAGCCAAACGAGGCCACTCCCAAAGTAAAATGGACTCATTCAATAAAGATTATCACGTGTCAAACTAGTGATTAAAACTAGTATGGATGTTCATCAATCCACTCCCGAAGTATTTTTAGGTTGGATAAAGATGACACGTGACAATCTTTGAGTGGAAGGGTGAGCATCCACCCTAGTTTTTGTAGGTAAACAAAAATGGACTCATTCACGAAATATTATTGTGATTATTGTTACTGACTGAATATTACATGTTTGATACAACTTTAATGTTGAGTGCGTGCATGCACCTCATGTTTTGTGCTTTATGAATTTTGTTGTATGTGCATGCAATCGTCCGTCTGTCAAAAAAGAAACTGTGGTGTGTGACAATTGACTCACATTAATTTTGAGGGTTTTAAGCGAATTTTTAGATTTCTATGTACCTATCACGTGAGTGGATGAGTTAGGATAGGGATGCAGTCACATGAACTAAATTGATGCTAGAATGATACAAATTTTGAATTTGTATTCCTTTGTCAGGTTTATAGAAATTGTAGGTCTCGTTTAGTTCGCGGAATGAGGACCTTGGGAAAGGAAAGTCATTCCTGTATCTGGATGCCAAAGGAAATGAGTAGGAAAGGAAATTATCCTTTCCTTTCCGCGAACCAAATGAGGCCACGTCCAAAGTGAAATGGACTTATTCAATAAAGGTTATCATGTGTGAACTTGTGATTAAATCTAGTATGGATGTTCAGCAAACCACTCTTAAAGTGGTTTTAGGTGGATAAAGATGACACGTGACAACCTTTGAGTAGAAGGGTGAGCATTTACCTTAGTTTTGGTGGGTAAACAAAAATGGATTTATTCAATTAATATTATTGTTACTGATTGAATATTTACAAGTTTGATACAACTTTAATGTTGAGTGCGTGCATGCACCTCATGTTTTGTGCTTTATAAGCTTTTGTTGTATGTGCATGCAATCGTCCATCTGTCAAAAAAGAAATTGTGGTGCGTAACAATCGCCTCACATTAATTTTGAGGGTTTAATGCAAATTTTTAGATTTTTAGGTACCAATCACGTGAGTTTATGATTTAGGATAGGGATGCAGTCACATGAACTTAATCGATGCTAGAACGATACAAATTTTGGATTTGAATTCCTTTGTCAGGTTTATAGAAATTGTATGCCTTATTTGGTTTGCGGAATCAGGACCTTGGGAAAGGAAACTCATTCTTTTCCAGTGTTTGGATGCCAAAGGAAATGAGTAGGAAAGGAAATTGATTCCCAAGAGAAAGAAAAATAGTGGAAAAAATGGTTCCCCCCCCCCCCCCCCCAAAAAAAAAACCCAAGGATTCATTTTCCCCCTCTAAAGATTCACATTTCCTCCAATTTCCTTGACATTTCCAAACAACGAAAAGGAAATTGATTTGAATTGCAATTTTCCAGAGGAAAGAAAAGAGCAAAAAATCAGTTTTCTTTCCTTTCCGCGAACCAAACGTGGCCACTCTTAAAGTGAAATTGACTCATTTAATAAAGGTTATCACGTGCCAAACTAGTGATTAAAACTAGTATGAATGTTCATAAAACCACTCCCAAAATGAATTTAGGTTAGAAAAAAATGACACGTGGCAACCTTTGAGTGAAAGGGTGAGCATCCACCCTAATTTTTGTGGGTAAACAAAAATGGGCTCATTCAATAAATATTATTGTTACTAATTGAATATTGCAAGATACAACTTTAATGTAGAGTGTGTGCATGCACCTCATGTTTTCTGCTTTATGAACTTTTGTTGTATGTGTATGCCATCATCGATTTGTCAAAAAAGAAACTGTAGTGCGTGACAATCGCCTCACATTAATTTTGAGGGTTTTATGCAAATTTTTAGATTTCTAGGTATCGATCACGTGAGTGGATGAATTAGGATAGGATGCGGTCACATGAACTTAATCGAAGCTAGAATGATATAATTTTTGAATTTGAGTTCCTCTGTAAGGTTTATAGTAGTTGTAAGGCCTCCTTTAGTTCGCAGAAAGGAAAGGAAATCAATTTTTTTTTTACTTTTTTCATTTCTTTGGAAAAATATAATTTTCATCAATTTTTATTTCCAGTGTTTGAAAAAGCTAAGAAAATTGGAAAGAAAAGTGAATCTTTAGAGTGGGAAAATGAATCTTGCTGGATGGGGGAACCATTTTCCTCTCTATTTTTCTTTCCTTTAGAAATTATTTTTCTTTTCTTCTCCTTTCCATTGACATCCAAACACAGGAAAGGAATGACTTTCATTTTCCAATGTCATGATTCTGCAAACCAAACGATGCCTAAGAGGAGAAAGATGACATTTTGGCATATAGTGGATGGATTAGGATGGTTTCAATGAACTTCATTAATGATAGAATAATAAGGAATTTGAATTTATTTGTCAAGTTTATTAAAATTAATCATGACGAGTTGGAAGTATAACCTTTGACACAGTAAATACATTGAATGTACTTGTCCCAAACCAGTCGTATCTTGTCAAATTACCAACTTTTGACAAGAGGACTATGCTACAAAATAAAAAGAAACTTATTCGCTAGTTCATGAGCTTTCATTGAATTACAAGTTACGAGCCTAAACAATTATAACTAACAAATAAATATCATTGACTTGTCTCAATTCGTGACTTGCTACTCTAAGGTAGGGTATCGCTAATCAATATGGGAAAAAAGAATATGTTGCCAACAAGGTAATGACATTAAATTGCAAAAGAGTTGAGGATATTTTGAAAGCACCCTAGAGGGGGTGAATAGGGTAAAGCTGTCTAATCAAGCACTAAACGATTGCTAATAGGCAATTTTAAGATTAAGAGTGCAAGAGAAGAAGCAACAACAATATCGACACCCGATGTATCCTGGTATCCTCCCGAAGACTCACAACTTCATATACGAGAGCTTTTATCCGAAGGCCTCTCCGACTTCAAACCGAGAGCTTTTATCGGAAGACTCTCCAACTTCAACCGAGAGCTTTTATCCGAAGACTCTCCAACTTCACTAGAGCTTTTATCCGAAGACTCTCCAACTTCTACATTTCACAAGAAAGTTTTGATCTCCTTACAACAAGATGAAGATCTCACTTTTACAACTCAAGAACACTCTAACACAATTTGTGGATAGGCAAGTGAAAGCTTTGGTGGAGTGTTTGTGGATAAGCTTTGGTATATTAGAAATTTTTAGGCTCAAAGCATCAACCTTGAATGAAGGGGTTAAGGCTATTTATAACCAAAGCAAGAGAAAGAGCACTAATGCAACTCTCTATCAGCAGTCGGAAGATCCATCGGATTTTCGCGGAAGTACATCGGATCATCCGCCTGCAGTGTGCAACGGCTATAAATATAGCCGTTGGGATCATCAATGAGACAGGATCCGATCGTTGGATTCCAAACGGTAATAATTCGTATCATCCGTTGGATTTTTGCGGACGTCCGTCGGATAATCCGAAAGTTCACAGAAGCTTTATGTCGGTCCACTCGTATCATCCTTCGGATTTCCACGAAGATCCGTCGGATCATCCGACTGCCTGTCCAAACGTGATCCAGTGTTGTTATCTACCCTAGCTTTCGATTTTGCCATCATTTTTTTGTGTTTGCAATTATTCCTAAGATTCATTACAGACTCCAGATATGCTGTAGCAGGTGTAGGCTTTTGCAGAGTCTTGAAATGATGATGACATGGTTTGGCTTCTTTACTTGATAGATGATAGCTTCTTCCCTTGATGTCAGTTGTTCAAAGATATCAAGATTGTGAAATCTGAGTACCTTTCTAGGGTGCTGCTCCCTCGACTCTCGTCCGTTGACTGGGCAGCGAAACTCCCGAGTGCGTGACTCCGGAGATGTCGTCGGGTTGTTCAGAGAAATCTTGTGGGATACTGTCGTCTTTGGCCCACCATAATTTTTTCATTGCATATGTCCATGTTGATTTTGCTTATTGCTTTTCTGCAATAAATGTCAGATGAACAGAGCAATATACATAGTAACAATTATGATAAAATTAATGCACACTAGGACTATGCTAAGTTTAACTATAATACTATAGTGATAGCATGAATATTAGTGATAATATAATGCTAAAGTTGATCGATTTACCGTATTAAAAAACATGACACAATCATTGGGCCAACATATTTGGTTGTTGATTATAATACTTTCAGATAGCAACTTGTTAATAATAATAGTATAGAGATATCAACATGGAAATCAGAACTTTTTCAAGGTATTTAAATCAAATTATTTCACTTCAATCTTGGATGGTGAAGCTCATGGATAACTTCTGGAAGTATTGTAAAAAAAACCAAAACTAAATCCATATCTAAATTAGTTTTAAACAAATATAGATATTTGTGCTATATCAATTTTTAACTAAACATATGCACTAGCTTAACATAATCATAGATGTTGTGATTCGGAATAAATCCAAAGAATCAGTTTCCTTTCCTTTCCGCAAAACAAACGAGGCCTTAGAGCTAGGCTCTACATGCTTAACTCGAACTCGACTCGGACACGAGCGAAGGGCACAAAATGATGCTTTGATTACACACTTTGCACTTAGCACGTACGAGTCGGACGCAGGGATGATGCGCTCTTGCGCGTCGGGCGCAAGAGTTGGCACAGGAGCAGCGTTGCCGCGGAGCTACGTTGTGCATCATGGCAGCAGTGGTGCGGTGCCACGAAGCAGCTGGTAGCGCGGTTCCGCAGAGCTACTGTGCTACTGGTTCCGCGGAGGTGCAGTGTTGCGGAGTTGTAGCATCGTGGAACTGTTGTTCTGTCTCAACGTCGCAGTTTTGCTGCAGCTGGAGGTTGTTTAGTTTGTAATTGTCCTATTCATTAGGCGTTATTGTTGGTAATTGTCTTACTTATTAGGGAGTTGCTACATGGTCTTTTGTCCACACATTTAGTGGGCGGCTCTCCTATTCAACTAGTTACTCCAACACTTTGTGCTGAGTTGAGACAATAGAACATAGAGGAGATGAGTGCCTTTTGTTCCGTGCCATTGTTTCAACATGCAATGCTCGTCCGAGAAAGGGTGGTGACTTACAAGACTGTTATAGTAGTTCTTCCGAACTTGTTGGTTCCTTGAAGCGGATCGACGGAGATAGTCGATTCTCGCTTTAAGAAAACAGATCATGGATGGACCGTTATGCCTAGTTCACAATAATGCCACTTGCAAGATAGATGAACTGGTAGAAGTCCACATTGAAGGCAAAACTTTTTAGTTAAAGTTAGTGAATGTTGTGACATTGATATCCCCACTACCTCTCTTTGTCATCGATGCACCCCAATTCGTTCTTAAGAATGATCCCTTGCCATTGCGAGACAATTTTGAATTCAAAGTCCAATTTTTTTTCATTTCCAACAAAGTTGTTTCCTTCAAGTAGGACGAGGATTTGCAAACCATGCATGACAAGAGAATCAAAGGGCCGATGATGGTAGTTCTGAAGCATTATACTCGACAATCCCATCCTATGCAACGACTAATGTCACGTCCTAGATCCAGAATACGGAGAGCGAGAGTATAACTCGGCCAGCTACGCACTACAGAGTACTTGAGCACTCTAACGTACAGTCACGATTGTACAGGATTAGGGGGTTAGCTACAATCCAACAGTCTCCTATGGTCCACAAGATCATACAATTAATCTATACAAGCAATATGATAAAATCAACATATGATCAGTGCTCTAAAACCGCTTCTAAGTGGCTCATATGCACTAGGCGTCCAGTGCCTGTCTGATGCTCGACTATGCTTGTTTTGGGGTTTTATGAACAATTGCTACAATTTTCGGAATGGTTTTTTTTAACCGCTTAGGCGGACTAGGCGTCCGGATGCTCGTCTAACTAGCGCCTAGCAACTTTTACATTCTTGCATAAGATAAAGTTGTAAGACGTCCCAAATGCTAAAGCTAATGATCATGAAGGTAGAGATACAAAATATACATCTAGCAGAGTGTACAAAACATATAGGATCACAAAACTAGTTGTAGTCTAGTATATACAATCATAAGTCTGAAGACGAAAACAAACTCCCAGAACTATGGCTAACACGTGCCCTTAGCTAAACGCCCAAAGCATATAGAAATATGAAGTGGGTGGAGATGAAAATACTCAGTCGTGCTCCAGGGGATGAAAAAACTCACTCGTGCTCCAGGGTCGTGGTCCTTCGAGTATGCACCATTGAGCGGAAGGTCTGAAAATTTCTCGGACTCACGTACGAGATCGGGCCAAACAAGACCAGAGGGATCAATCCCCAAAAGTATATACCGCCAGAAAAGGTTCTAGGTAACATAGAGTTGGAAGTATTTGATGCAAATTATGAATCTTAACTTTTGCTGAGCAGGAACATGCAATTATGTGAGGTTCAGGTGTCTCGGTAACATAGTTTTATGGTTGATTAAAGAATACATGTGGAAGTCATTTCATGAGTTCTGATACCAGTCAATTGTATCACTACAGGGATGATGCATATGAAAGTTAATTTAGGTGATAATGGGGAGAGTTTGAAGGATATATAGTATATAATGGGATAATCCACAGATTATAAACAAGTAAATTCACTATTAAATATGGATTTTTGTGTACTACATGAATCACTTGGTGGGTGCACTCTTATACACATTTTTTTTCCTAGTGTGATAAAGACTAGTTGGGCCTATTGTAGATCCATACATGGGTTGCTCGTAACTTCCGTATAGAATATGATTTCAAGTTATCAACTTCAAAGCCTCCTAATATGACTTAACTGGTTCAGGTGGAGATTAGTGCAATTCTCTATAGCAAATTGTATCATCATACCTCGTCGTCTAGATTCTTTATAGTTTAGGGCAAATTAAAGGGTGCTCCCTAAGTTGCATGAGCTTAGATTGCATAGCCAGAAGATAGGTTAGGTTTGTCTACTCGCAAATTGGCCATCTAGTTTCTATGGTGTGGCTCTCTCATGTTCACAGCTACCTGGCCAGGAATCCGACACCAAGATAGAGGGATGACGCCAGATTGACAGCGAGTCTTGAAAACTGTTGGGAAATCTTTTATTAAGCATTCTTATGCTTCATCGTCCCCATTTTGATAGGAGAAGGCTTAGATGCCGGTTGTTTGCAAAAAAAAAAGAAGAGGTTTTGATTTCTACAAACTGAAAAAGAGTACCAAAAAAGTACAATTGAATTATGGAAAAGTACAACTATAGGAATTTGATCAGAAGACGATCATTTTATCCCTTGGACGATGTGATATCGAAGACACGAGCCTCTGGAGAATGCAACATCACTTTTGCAGGAAATTATGATCACCTGTGATGCTTTGAGACTGATTTGAAACTCTAGTTATAGAGTTCTTGAAATAACTGTTTAGCAGTTATTCTAGGTTGCGCACATTTCAGGTTGCGCGCCTCCTGTTCACTTGCGCGAGCGGTTACACCAACTGCTGTGGACACATGACATCGTTTGATTGAGATACGCGTGGTCGTGGACAGTGTAGTGGGCACGTTCTGCGAAGTTAGTGGCTTGCGCGCCACGTCATCCTGTTCTGGATACTGTTTGATCACCTTCCGTGAGCTTCATCAGGTTGTGCGGGGGTGCAATGCAGCAACTTGCGCAAGTGGTTGCACCAACTTCTGTGGACACGTGGCATCATTTGAGTGAGATGCGTATGGTCGTGAGCAATATAGTGGACACGTTCTACGAAGTTAGTGGCTTGCACGCCACGTCACCCTGCTCTGAACGATCATATTGCGCGAGCTTCATCAGGTTGCGCGGGGGCGCAACCTAGCAACTTGCGCCTAGGTTCAACCTCGCGCAATCTGACACGTTGCGCAAACTGCTAGCTGTCATAAAATCTGCCCAAATCTCCTCGAGCACCGTGTTGCACGGGATCTGAACGAATTTTTCTTGATATACGTGTTGTCAGTTGTCAGGCAATAATGATGCCGTTACAGGCAATAATGAGCCACGTGGCTCTCGCGCAACCTGAGATGGGCGCAACCTGATGTAGCGCAACTTGATGTAGGTGCAAGCTATTGATATGATGTATCTTGATGAGATGACTTCTGGGTGAGTATCATAACTTAATTTTTAGCCTCTACAAGACCCCCTTCAAAGTTTTTGAAACTTGAAAAGACTTCAAAGTTTCGAAATACTTTGAATTAGAAATGACTATGTCTAGTTTGCGCCGTGGCTCTCGCGCAACCTGAGATGGGCGCAACCTGATGTAGCGCAACTTGATGTAGGTGCAAGCTATTGATATGATGTATCTTGATGAGATGACTTCTGGGTGAGTATCATAACTTAATTTTTAGCCTCTACAAGACCCCCTTCAAAGTTTTTGAAACTTGAAAAGACTTCAAAGTTTCGAAATACTTTGAATTAGAAATGACTATGTCTAGTTTGCGCCAGTCAACTCGAGCCCGGTTCTTCAGCGCAGGTTGCGCGGTTCAGCCTCATTTGCAAAGATATAAATAGCCGTACTCTTTGGATTTTTCACTCTTCACCATCGTTTAAGATTTCTCGAGAACCCTGCTTCCTCTCCTTCTTCCCGATCTTTGAGAGCTTCGACCAGCACCAGCCACCAATGGCACCCAAGCGCTCTGTTGCCGAGAAGGGCAAGACTGTGGCCGAGTCCTCTACGCGCGCTTCGCCTTCGTCACGCCGAGAGACGGCCAACCCGGCCATGGAAGGTAAGTATTCGACTATAGACCCGATTGTCAACCACCCTACCGATCATCGGCCACCCTATTTAGGGTTTGGCCTGATTCTGACATCGTGTGCCCGCTTTTTTTTAGAGTTGGGCACACCCCATAACTTGCGCCTCCCTTTTTAGGGTTTGGTTGCTGTCGACCCGCGTTGCGCAGCGCTTCGAAAAGTTGTGCTGTCTTTTGGACATAACTTCGATATGTTGCGCGGCATGATGCGGTGCAACCAGATTGCTGCGCATGGTCGCGCAACCTGATGGGTCGCGCAACGTGCAGATTATGCAACATAGCAAATCGTGCACTGTTAACCACACGATCAGTAAGTACTCGGTTCATTCCCAACAATGAACCTATTTATGGAGCCCTCTTTTCCGAAACATCTTTCTTCCTTCTTCCTCGTTAAACGCTACCTGCCCATTTATGGGGAATACGAAGTGTTGCCGGGGGCCGATCTCCACTGTATATATATATATATGAGCATGAAGTTCAACCTTCATCTTCATTCACTCTCATGGCACCCAACATGAAGAAGGGGGCGAACAACAATGACAACGACAAAGCTTCTGGAGAGAAGTTACACTCTGCGCCTGCGGAGTATTTGCTGGAAGCTAACCCGTCCCTGAGGGCGGAGAACTTTCTCGACTGTTTTGGCCTGACCCCAACAGTCTTTGCTCATTCCAGAGGTGGGCTATCGTCTTCTTCCGAAGAGCGTAGCGCATTAGAACATAGGAAAGGATTCCTCCGTTTGATGCATCACTCGGGATTCCATAACATGGAGGAATTGAGCACCGCCTTGCGTCAGACTGATGACGGGAAGAAGAAGTGACGTGATACGAGAGCGTCATTTTACATAATGGCCATAGCGCCTATGTCTGTAGTGTCTGTCCTCTTTTCCATTATGAAATAAAAAATTGGACTTTATTAAATCATGGCGCATTTGAGCTTTGTTGTGTAACTGTCTTGACACGTCCCACACACTTTTTTTATTTAGACTTTTCTCGGTTCTGACAACACAAACTTCTGAACGACACGTAGCGTTTCTCGTGCTTTCGTGCTTCATTCTTCCCGAAATATACGCCTATGGACGTGCATAATGTTTCAGCTTCGATTGCATATAAATAGTTGCGAGAAGAAAAGAACATTTACTATATTCTCATCTTCTTGCAGGGGATCGACTGACAAAACTCCCCAGAACTGGTATCGGTGACCTTGGATGCTATGGAGCTGAACCACCTTGACACACACATATCAGAGAGCTCAGAACTCTTCATGTTTAAAAGGGCTTCCTCGAGATGGTAGGAAGGACCTTTATACATGAGAGTTGGATGGTGGAGACACAGAACTAGGAATCGTATCACAAGGGTGATCTCATTCCTACTTCTCACGAAGGGTCATCTTTTCTCCACCAGTTGTATTGACAGCAACTTGTCTTCGAGCTGTTGTACTCTGTCGTTCTCCTCTCATCTTTCTGAGAGAGAAGACCAGAGTTAATTCCGTTGCCTTGTTCGCTGCTTCAGGTCGAGTCGACAAGGAACTGGCACCAACAAGAAGATCCAAAGATGTAATAGACCTCCATTTGTTATATTTAGAATGAAAATCCGAGATGTAATAGATTTTCATTAAGATGTATCTATGTTTTTAAAGAAGGAATAAAGAATAATTTTTCTCTCCTTTATGACTTGATTTGATGTGATGATATAGAAAATAGAATCCAGAGGTAATGTGGACGTGAACTCATTTTTTTATTGATGATCTTCAAGTCAGCTGGGACTCAAAGACAGGATATCATGTCTAAAAAGATGATATCTGTGATAATACAGATTTATCATAAAGATGAGATACCTTTTAAAACAGCTGGGTTTCAAAAGACAGAATTGATGATTTGGATGGACTTCACTAGGGATTTTGAGTATTTATTATCTGTGGCTTTATTTACGAGAAAGTAAATAAACGATAATAAATGTAGGCCTATTCGCGGAATGAATAGAGATGAAAAGATGGATGAATGAATAAGCATGCCTTTTCGAGGAAAGGTCGCTTCGATTCTCGAGACAGACAATAAATGAAGACCTCTTCACGAGATGAAAGGAGATGAATGAACGAACATGCCTTTTCAAAGAAAGGTTGCTTCGGTTCCTACGACAGACTGTTTTGACCTTTCAGTCTATAAGTAGTGCGGAACTTTTTGGAGAATGTTATCCACACCTATTCCTTCATTGCAAATGTCTTCTGAAGATGTACCTAAGAAGGCTGAGTTCTTCCCGAAGATCGAAGCTGCTACCGACACTTCTAAAGACGAGCCTCCGCCGCCTATCCAGCCAGAAGTAGGAGAAAGCTTGGCTGTTCCTGGGCCACAACAAGACTTCCTTGTCAGACTGGTAGAGACTGGAAGTACTGCCGAAGAAGAAGCTCCGAGGAAGGCTGCCTGTGAACTACTGGTATCATCGGACAATAATGTCTTCGAGCTTCTTGCGAAATATGTCTTCAATCAAGAGGGCTCTGGTTCTCGTTGATTTTATGTATTTCCTTCTGTCTGAGTTATGCAAATAAAAGGAATTTTATTTACATTCTGATTCTCTGTGTTGATATCTCTTTGTCTTCAAACATGATATTTCTTGAAAAATTTGCCATTGATAGGCATCATGGCGACTCGACCATCCATACCAGTCAATTGATAAGCTCCGTTGGAGAAAACTTTGCTTACAATGTAGGGTCCTTCCCACTTCGCTTCGAATTTGCCTTTGCTCATGTGCGTCATAGTCATAGGACGTCTGACGGTTAGAACTAGTTCTCCTTTCTGAAATGTTCAGACTTTGACTTTACGGTTGAAGGTTTTTGATAGACGAGCTTGGTATAACTCAATATGTTGCTGAGCTAGGAGCCGTTTCTCGTCAAGCGCTTCAAGCTCCCGAAGTCTCAGACGATCATTGTTTTCGGTTGTGAGTTCATTGGCAATGGCAATCCTTAGGGAAGGGATCTGGATTTTCAATGGTAAGACGGCCTCGCATCCATATACCAAAGAGAAAGGTGTGCAGCCTGTAGGAGTACGTACGGTAGTACGGTAAGCCCATAGACATTCTCCAAGCTTTTCACTCCAGTTCCATTTGTTGGTAGAAACAAACTTCTTGAGGAGTTTGATTATGGTCTTGTTAAATGCTTCTGCCAACCCGTTAGCTGCAGGATTGTAAGCTGTAGAAGCAATATTATTGATCATGTTGTCATCGCAGAATCGAGTGAACTTCTGACTGATGAATTGTGGCCCATTATCATGAATGATTCGCCGAGGAACGCCGAATCTGTAGTTCACATGATGCTTAATAAAATTGATAACACTGCTTGTCTTGACCTTAGCTAGAGGTATAGCTTCAGCCCACTTTGAGAAATAATCAGTTATGGCCAATATGAACCGATGTCCTCGACACGAGGGAGGGTTAATAGGACCAATGACATCCATGTCCCAAGCTTCAAAGGGCCATGATGCTGCCGTCGGGTGAAGAAATTTTGATGGTTGATGGATGAAGTCAGCATGGATTTGACATGCTCGACACTTCCTTGCATACTCGATTGCATCAGATACCATCGAGGGCCAATAGTAGCCCAAACGGCGAATACGATCCTGTAGTTTAGGACCAGGCTGATGTGCGCCACAAACACCGTCATGAGCTTCACGAAGTATTTGTTTTGCATCCTCTCCTGCGAGACAGCATAGTGAGTAAGCCGTCAAATGTTCGTCGGTAGAGTGTCTTTATAGCATGATTATAATAGAATCTGAGTGACCGCCGACGAATTGTTGTAGCCTCCTTAGGATCTTCGGGTAAGATATCATGGACTACGAAGTCTATGAAAGGAGTCCTCCAATCTTCACTGATAGTACAAACTTCAACCGAATTGTTGAATTCCATGTTTGAGTTGACTTCAATATTTGAGTTATTCTCGACGCAAAATAATTCTCTATTAGTGATGACGATCATTTGTTGCCTTCTTACTGGAATTGCTAACACTGCTGCAAGATTAGCGAGTGCATCGCATCAGCCTCTGTATTACACGCTCGGCGTACATGTTCGATGAAGAAGCCTTTGAATGAAGTAGCCATCCTGATCGCTGCATCATGATATGGAACCAGATCTTGATGTCGAACTTCGTACGTGCCTCTAACTTGATTGACAATCAGTTTGGAGTCTCCGTAAACTTCAATATACTCAATATCTAATTGTTTAGCCAATTGGAGACCAATGAGCAGAGCGTTGTATTTAGCCACATTATTGGAACACGACTCATCTAAAGAATAAGCTCTATGAATAGTTAACCCTTCAGGTGAGATGAGGATGATCCCAACTCCAGCGACAATAGCACCTTTTGGTCCGATTCTGGATGCACCATCAAAGAATAGACGCCATGTAAGAATTTTTTCTGAAATCATGTTGGACTCCAAAGTTTCGTCTGGAATCTCATCGTAGGGTTTAGACGTTTCGGGAATTGGATGAGCTGCCAGAAAGTCAGCAAGAGCTTGACCTTTAACAGACTTTTGAGGAACATAAACCATATCATATTGTGCTAACAATATGGCCCATGTTGTAAGCCTGGAATTGAGTGTACTGGACTTCTTCATGAAGACCCGGAGAGGGTTAACTCTAGAAATAACATGAATAGTTTGGCCTGTGATATAATGTCTCGTCTTTTGAACATCAAACATTAAAGCTAGATATTCTTTTTCTACTGGGGTATATCGATGTTCAGCTCCAATCATTGTACGGCTAAGATAATAAATAACATGTTCATGACCTTCTTTATTCTTCTGAGCTAATAAAGCACCTAATGAATGGTCCATTGCTCGAACATACATCAGGAAGGGTATTCCTAAGACTGGAGGTACTAGAACTGGAGGGTTCATCAAGTACCGCTTTATGTCTTCAAATGCTTGTTGGCATTCTTCAGTCCAAATAAAAGACACCTTTCTTCATGAGTTGAGTGAACAGTCTACAGCGTCCAGAGAGATTTGAGATGAATCTCCTGATGTACGCAAGCTGTCCCTGGAATCCTCGTAGCTCTTTTATGTTGTGTGGAGGATGCATATCTTGAATGGCTTTGATTTTCTCAGGGTCAACGTGTATACCTTTAGAGGTAATAACAAATCCAAGAAATTTGCCACTAGAGACTCTCAGGAATGACTTGGTGGAATTCATCTTGAGTTGATGCTGGCGCATTAGATCGAATATAGTTTTCAAGTCTTGAATGTGGTCTTCCTTTAGACGACTTTTGATAGCAATATCGTCTACATAGCATTCAACCGTCTTTCGCAAATGATCACGAAAGATAGTACTCATGGCCCGCTGATAAGTTGTACCAGCATTTTTGAGACCAAACGGCATGACTGTATAGCAATAGACTCCAAGGGGAGTGCGAAAAGATGTATGTTTCTCATTTTCTGGATGCATCTTGATTTGATTATATCCTGAAATCCATCCATAAAAGATATACGTTCAAATCTGCAAGTATTGTCGATCATGACATCAGTGATTGAAAGAGGAAATTTGTCTTTGGGACAAGCTTCATTAAGGTCTCTGAAGTCGATGCAGACTCGGATCTTTCCTGTTTTTTTCAAAACTGGGACAACATTAGCCACCCAGTCCAGATGTTGTTCTTCTCTGACGAAGTCACAGGAAATGAGTTTCTTGACTTCGGCTTCTATGGCGTCCATCATGTCAGGTCGAAATCGACGCTGTTGTTGCTTGACTGGCCTTGCATTCGGCAGAATGTTGAGTTTATGGGTAGCAATCAGGGGATCTAATTCCGGCATGTCTTCATAGCTCCAAGCGAATACATATGTATTCCCTAATAAGCTGGATCAGTTCTTGTTTATCCGCTTCAGGGAGGCTTTTGCTGACGAATATTGGTTTTGAGGAAGCTTCATCTCCAACATCGACTTGAACCAACTGATCTTCGGTAGGTGGCTCACGTTGCTCGAAGCGAAGCTCCCATTGAGTATCCATCCTTTGTGTCCAAGGATCAGATTCAGAGGCTTCGACAAAGTCTTCATCGTCTTCCGAGAACTCAGCAGTTACCATATTGGAATATAAAGTCACTCGATGAACATGCCCTATACTGGTGTCTGAATCCCATGAGACAGAATCAGAAGAGTTAGATCGTTCTTCTTCATCGGATTCGGAGGCTTCTAGAGTCGGAATTGGTGAAGTATAACCCAATTTCCGCTTCGTTTTGCTGTAATATTGTTGTGACTTTCTTTTTGGAGCAGGAATACGAATAGGAGTTCACCTTCCCTTACCACCATTGAGACCAGCTTTAAAATTATAGCCCATCTTTTGAATGATATCTGTTGATTGTTGACTATAACGACGTAGTTGAAGTCTTCCGTTATCGTAATTTTTTTCTTCATCATTGGGCATGATCTTCTGTTCTGTTCCTTTACTAAAAAGTATAGGAAGTTCATCTTTCTTCCTGGAAGGAACTAAGAAGAAGGAGTCCTGCATTGGCTCGAACAATACTTCGTCTTGGAGAGGTTGAACTGCCCCTATGGTAAGTGGTTCGAAGTTATCTAGCATTTCTAAATAACATCGAGTATAATAAAGAACATCAGTATACTGTAAATGAGATGCTACTTTATTGATTTGTACATCATCATTTACAATAAGATTCTTAGCCTTAACAGAAGGTTTAGTAAGATTGATAACCAGAGGAGGAGAGGAAGGATTTTTGGCCTTAACAGACGGCTTAGGAAGGTTGATAACCAGAGGGGAAGGAGGAGAAGGTTTGTTACGACGAAGGTCGATAACAAGAGGCTCAGAAGTGGTGAGCTCTCTTTGTTCCCTTTCTACAGCAGGAAGCTGTTTGTTATGAGAGGAAAGATGGATAGTCAAAGCCTGAGAAGAAGAGGGACGAGTAGTACATCCTTTGACAGGGATTATGAGAACATCTTTTGAACTATCTTTCTGATCTTCCTCACTATCCATCGCTAATACAACTTTCATGAATTTTTTTTGTACATCCGAGAATTAGTACAATATGCTTCAATGCCCTTGAAAGGATTTAGGTCAGCTACTTCCTTTTGGACCTCTCCCTTGACGTCTACATATTTGAAGCATTGGTGTAAAGTGGATGGTACAATGTTATGCTCGTGTAGAAAGGGTCTTCCCATCAAGGCATTATAAGAGCCATGATTGTAGATCACATAGAAAATAACCTTTCTACGAAGATTGCCTATTTGAACTTTCAGGCGGATCTTTCCCAAAGGTTCACTTCTTCCAGAATTAAATTCCAGGATTGTCGTGATGGTTGTTGAAAATTTATGTACAGGAATCTTTAAGGCATCTAGTAAAGTCTTTGGCATGATGCTGAGCACAGATCCAAGGTCGATCAAGATGCAATCAACCTTCATAGTATCGACATATCCTGTGAAGTAGAGGGGTCGGTCATGACGATTATCTTCCAGTAACATATCATCTTGTGTAAAGGTAATGTTGGGCATCAGCTCCATCATACTATGACAATGAAAGCAAGTTACAGGCTCCTCCTCTGGCTTCTTGAGGAGTGTTAGACAAGTATCAGCTTGCATCAAAGCTTCACTCAATGTCTCTCGAGTTTCTTTTGAGAGACGCAGTTGTTCAAAAATTGATAACCTTGTCGGGGTATTAGCCAGTTGAGCCAGTATATCAAAGTTATATGGCTTCTCGAGTCCTAGAACTTGAGTCTTCTTCAATACTTTGTCAAAGCGGACAGGTTGTTTTCCTTTGTCAGCTGTCGTTGGTTTGGGAGGAGTTGGTTCCACCGGAGGCGATGAAGCCGATGGAACATTGACAGTAGGAGAAGATGATGCTGGAGGAGTCTCTGGAGCTAAAGCAGGGTTCTCTTGGCCTTCTGAATAATCTCTTAGGTAAATTTTTCCTGACCTGGTACCAATTAAGGCCTCTTCTTCAGATACAGGTTCAAAAGATACCATATTGCAACTTTTTGCCTGGGTCTGCTTCTGGAAGGTTTCTTTTGACAAGATGAAGAGTTCGTCCTGTAATCCAAACCAACCCGAGATTGGTTATGTGAAAGGCATAGAGAAAGAGGTACTGGAGATCATTTTCCATGATTCAAGCCGGGAGCCTTTTGTAGATCATATTCCATCTTTGTCATTAATTCACAAGACTGTGGACTATACAGATGGAAAGCTGGTTGATATTTGGCTTCTGACTTTGACAGTGTTGTCTCGGAAGTGGAGAAAGAAGAAGGATCTGCAGCGGAAGTGAAAGTGGTAGTTAAAGGTGGAGGACAATGTTCACCCAACGAAGTCATGTGACATGACTTGTATTTGGTTGCTTTCTTGGACTATGTGGATGCAGAAGGTGTTTCAAAGTCAGCCACCAAATCAGGATGTCTACATAATCTCCCCCTTATCAGTAGACAGAGGAACAAGACCATCAGTTCGGGCAGGTGGGAGATTAACAATCTCTAAAGTGGTTCTTGGGATGGAAATGACGTCGTCCTGCACAAGTTGAGCAGAAAAATCGCCAAACTGTAGAGAGACGACATTAGCAGTTACAGTCTTTTTGTCTTGTTGGATAGTAATTGCGCCAGAATTAACCATCTCCTGGATCTTGCCTTTAAGCACATAGCATGCTCGAGTCGGATGTCCGATAAATTTGTGGTAAACACAATATTTGGGGTGGTCAGTTTTACCTACTTCATCTGGCCATTTTGCCTCTGGCAGTTGAAGTTTATTGCTCTTGATCAGACAGTCAAAGATACTCATGATATCATTTTCATCAAAAGAATATTCTTCTTTCGGACGTGGTGTCTTCTGTGGTGGTGCCGTTGGAGTAGGTGTTGATTGACCTATGTTCACGGCTAGAGTTTCTTTGCCTTTGATATTGATAGCCAAAGTCTCTTCACTTTTGCGATTGTTCTGACGGCCACTATTATTAGGTGAAGCATGTTCATCTTTGTTAAGATTAGGCATCCGAATACCTAATTGTTTGAACTTGTCAGCACTTTCTTCTGCCGCTTTAGCATTCACTATGAATGAAGGCCAATCCTGGAACTGTATCGATCCGGTCCACATGCTGATTATAGGCAACATGTTTGATTTGCAAGTGTCTATAGTCAGAGCATCTGGAGTTCCAAAGGCATTTTGAGTGCCTCACGGCAGAATCGTTCAATGAACCTTTCAGTTGTTTCATTGTATCGCTGTTTAATTTTAATGAGAGCAGGCATAGTCATGTCATTTGTTTCCTCATAAAATCGTTCCAAGAACATTTGTTTGAATCCAGAGAAAGAAGTTATACAACCATCTGGCAAACTACGGTGCCAGTCGTAAGCTGCACCTGCTAAACATCCGAAAAATACTCTAGTGAGTAAAGCGTCATTTGGCTGGAGTTGATCAGTCATTACCTCAAAGTGATTGAGGTATTGACTTGGCGATATGCTACCATCAAACAGGATAATAGTAGGAGGTTTATACTTGGAGAGAAATTAGACTTCTTTCCATTCTATGGGATAAGGCTGCTTAATCCCAAGCTTCTGTAAGCCATGTTTCTGTTTGAAAGCTTCAAATTGAGTACGTAAAAGTTTTACGGCCTCATTGGTATCTCCCGATAATTGTGGAGCAGTGGATTGATTTATGTTAGGAGGGGGTACTGCATGATAAGTGTAGGAACGAAATCGTAAAGCACAATACTCTAGAGGGGGGTGAATAGAGTTGAAATGATCGAAATCCTTCTCTATTTATAGGAATTCCAAAGACAGAATTCTGGCAGAATTCGGACAGAATTCGGGCAGAACTCGATGAGGAAATCTCGGTCAAATCCGCAACTGCAGGAGGACCAAGTTCCAGAGAATTCAAAAATCAAAACGGCTACCAACCGAACTCTGGCCGAACTCTGGCCGAGTTCTGTCAGGGTTATGTTAGGTATTTAAAAATAGTTTTTGGGGATTTTTGAAAACCTTTTTGAAAAACCTTTTTGAAACTTTTGTTAATAAGAATGTTTTTCAAAACAAAGGACATTTTAAAAGACATTTTGAAAACATTTTGGAATAGCCTATTTGTCAGTACGACTCGGTGTACAACGTATTCCTAGACTCAATAAAATAAAAAATACATTGCTCAAAAAAATACAGACTCGAACATGCAAACATTGCTTCGGTCTTGAACTGAGTAGATAGCTGTTCTTGATCATGTCCAAGAGTCCGATATATCCTGACTAGCTTCATATATCCAGACAGAGTTTGATCAATTATTAAAATCAGTTTGACCATGACCAATGGGCCAACAATCTCCCCCATTTTGATAATTGACAAACTATGAATGATATAACATTTAAGCTTGAAATAAAATCAAAAATTGTTCATGTCCTGCATTTTCTCAGAAGAAATGTTAGATCTTTATTTTTCTCCCCCGTTGTCATTTAGCAAAATAATTGCAAAAGAGATAAACTCCCCCGCAATCAATGCATAAATAACAGACAGTGAAGAAACACAAGAAAATAATCATGATAAATTAAATGACATCACAGGCATGTATTTGTACTCAGGCAGTTTATAATAAACAAAGAATTATTTCACAGGCAGTTATTAAAGCAAAAAAAGATGCTAAGTAAATAAACTGATGTGAATCATAAACTACGAAATCCATAAAGATGAAAAGATGTTCAGAAGACATCAATAAAATCCAGTACAAGTCCTCAAAAGAAATACTGATAATAAAGTCTAAAAAGATAGAAAAACTTGGAATGTTGGAGCATTTCCAAGTATACAGTAGATAATGTCTAAGTCTCAAAAATCAGATAACATATCACATATTCTCATCATCATCATCATCATCAGCATGACCAGCATGTCCAGAAGGACCAGCTGCAGAGGTACCCGCGCCAGAAGGGTGAGGAGGAGCGCCAGTGTAAAACTCACCGACATAATCTCGAGGAGCACGGTCAGAACGATACCAATCATATGCGTTACCGGGCTGAAAGTAGGCATGAACAGCCTCATCCTCACAGCGGTAACCAGAGAAAGCTGGATCTCTAGGAATGGAACCGGCAGAATGTCCAGTCTGGGCGAACCGAAGATCAGCTAAAGAATTTGCAATCGCCTGATAACGGGTGACGTCGCGGAACTCACGCTCGCGAGCCATGTCCGTCATCGAGATGTGCAAATCTGAAAGGTGCTGGTGTATGCCCTCAAATGTCATAGCATCCTGCTGAGGAGGTGGAGGAGGTGGAGCAGTAGCAGGGGTAGTAGGAGGAGCAGCAGCAGTCATACTGCGACGAGATAACTTGAGAAACTTGGGCTCAGGGTCTTGAGTACAAGTAGATAAATCAATGTCGAAACGCTGGAAGATGCGTGGGAGAATCATCGCATAAGAGAGATTTCTATCTCTTGCACGACAACGTCCCATCATCTGAATAATGGTCTTAGGGGCAGAAAATGGAATCCCCTTAAGAATGTGATACATAGCAGATAATTCAAGAGACGTGACATCATCTTTTGAAGTAGATTTCGGAAGGAGAGTGGAGTAAATGATACGGTGCAATTCATAATTAAACAAGTTCAAGTTGTTTGCTTTGAACTTTCCATAGCGAACTCGATCAGGTGCACAGAGTTCTGCTTTGAAACTTGTAAGTGTCGTGCCGTCGGGAAAATCAAATTCAGTGATATCAACAAGCGGTTCACCTTCGTTGGGAATACCAAGGATTTCCGCTAAGATAACATCATTGAAATTGATATCTAATCCTCCAACACGAGTGCTTACATCAAACGTGTTTAATATGATATTGCAGTAGAACAGTCTAATGGCATTAGTTGCTACTGGGAAACAGAGTTTAACAAAATATTGTAACCCTAATGCCTCAAAGAAAGGTCGGTATTCTGGAAATACAGTCCACTTGATGGGAGCGCCTGTGCATATGGATCTCATGGAAAAATATCCATACCACAGTAGTGCTTGATCTAGGGTTTGAAAGTAAAACCCGTCGAACGCGCCATCGCTAGATTGGACTGGCGAAAAGAGGGAATCCGTGGGTGGATTCGAAGATGAACCTTCCTCACTTGGGTTGGTTGTCTTCTTCCTCTTAAAGGGGTTAAATCCCTTAGGTGCCATTTGTGCAAAATAAGTAAATAGCACGAAATTAAACGGAGGGGAAATAAGGAGTTATACCTCCCGAGATTTGAGTATGTTGTAGAGAACGACGAACTCCGCACGAATCCAAAGTTTGGATTGATTTCACCACTTGGATTGGAAGAGAAGGGGTGGTGAAGAACTAGGGTTAGGGGGTTCTCTCGCGCGGCTGCTGTTGCTGTTAGATGAAGTTTAGAAGCAATGAAGAAGAAAGGCTCTCGGGTTCTGGTTATATAACCTGATACCTTCAACCGAACTCGGGCCGAATTCGGTCCGAAGTCTGGCCGAATTCGCCTGGGGTTGGTTTGAAATACTTTCTTTTTCATTGGCTCATTTCAAATATTTAATTCAAAGATTAGTAATTTTGACATTAAAATAATATAATTAATGTTATTTTATAAATTAAATTTCTTTACACAGCGACTGTTTCAGATTAGCTGTAGGAGTACTGTCCCAGCTGGCGGAGGTTCACCGGGGAACTCTTAAGTACCGCTTCGCTTCAACCATAGTTGTGGTGACAGACAGACTTTTTATTGGCTTGTCTCTAACACAGTTTTTGCATATTGAAATAAAATCATAAAATAAAATCAATTAACATTATTGATGTCCAAAATTCCTAATTCTCGACGTAAATAATTGAAACGATCTTCTGCTAGAGGTTTTGTGAAAATGTCAGATAATTGATTCTCAGTATCTATGTACACAAGGTCAATATCTCCATTTTGATGATGATCTCTAAGAAAATGATGTCGAATCTCGATATGTTTTGTACGAGAATGACATACAGGATTCTTAGTCAAATTAATAGTGCTCGTGTTATCACAGAAAATGGGAATATGTGTATAAAATAAATCATAGTCTTCCAAGGTTTGTTTCATCCACAAAATCTGAGCACAACAACGTCCTGCGGCGATATACTCAGTCTCTGTTGTTGATAGGGCTACAGAATTTTGCTTTTTACTAAACCATGAGACTAAAGCCTTGCCTAAGAAATGACATGTGCCACTGGTACTTTTTCTATCAACTTTGCATCCAGCAAAATCTGCATCCGAATAACCAGTAAGGTCAAAGGACTTAGTTTTGGGATACCATAAGCCAACAGAAGAAGTGCCCTTAAGGTATCGAAAGATACGCTTAACTGCGCACAGATGTGATTCCTTTGGATTAGCTTGAAAACGTGCACACAGGCAAACACTAAACATAATATCTGGACGACTAGCAGTTAAATAAAGTAAACTACCGATCATACCTCGATACTTACGTGTGTCGACCGGCTTGCCTTGTTCATCAATATCAAGCTTTGTTGAAGTTGCCATCGGAGTGCCAATTGGTTTGACATTGTCCAGATCAAACTTCTTTAGCAAATCTTTTGTGTACTTGGCTTGATTTATGAACGTCCCATTGTCAGTTTGTTTGATTTGCAGTCCAAGAAAGAATTTCAGCTCTCCCATCATGCTCATCTCAAACTCATTCTGCATACACTTAGAGAATTCTTGACACAGAGATTCATCAGTAGATCCAAATATAATATCATCAACATAGACTTGTATTAAAAGAAGCTTACCATTAAAGGACTTAATAAAAAGTGTAGTGTCAACCTTGCCTTTTGAAAAACCGTTGTCAAGTAGAAAAGAGCTTAGACGATCATACCAAGCTCGAGGGGCTTGTTTAAAACCGTATAAAGCTTTCTTCAACTTGAAAACATGATCAGGGTTTTTAAAATCTGTGAAACCTGGAGGTTGTGCTACAAAAACTTCTTCTTTAATAAAACCATTTAAAAATGCACTCTTGACATACATTTGAAATAATTTGAAATTATGAAAACATGCAAATGCACATAACATGCGAATGGATTCTAATCTCGCAACTGGGGCATAAGTCTCATCGTAGTCGATACCTTCTTCCTGATTGTATCCTTGAGCTACGAGTCGAGCCTTATTACGAGTCACTAAATCATTCTCATTCAGTTTATTTCGGAATACCCAACGGGTGCCAATGACCGGATGATCAATAGGCTTGGGAACAAGTTCCCAAACTTGATTCCGTTCAAATTGGTTTAATTTCTCTTGCGTAGCATCTATCCAAAAACTATCACTACATGCTTCATCAATAGTTTTGGGTTCTAGCTGTGAAATAAATGCAACACTAGAAACAATATCTCTACTGGATGTACGAGTACTTACACCTTTGGTAATGTCACCAATTACCAAATCCTTTGGATGATCAGCCGTAAATTTTAATCTTTTCGGCAGACTCTGAAGGTAGCTGGTTCCTGGATCTTCTCTAGGAGGATCAGCTAGTGCCGAGCTTGGTTGAGAATCAGCTGTTGTTGAGCTTGGTACAGTTGGATCTTCGTTATTGTCATCGATAGTCATTTGATTCAGTTCATCAAAAGTGACGTTGATTGACTCTTCGATGATCATGGTTCGTTTGTTGAAGACTCTGTATCCTTTGCTCTTGGCCGCATAACCTAAAAATATACCTTCATCGGCCTTTTCGTCAAACTTTCCCAAATTGTCTTTTGTATTAAAAATAAAGCACTTACAACCAAATATTCTAAAATATGAAACAGATGGAATTCTATCAAACCATAACTCAAATGGAGTCTTCTTCGATTTGGGTCGAATTAGAACTCTATTGAGAACAAAACAAGCTGTATTGACAGCTTCAGCCCAGAAATATTTGGGTAGACTAAACTGGTTTAACATTACTCTGGCCATTTCGGATAGAGTTCTGTTCTTACGTTCCACAACTCCATTTTGTTGTGGAGTCCTAGGACAGGAGAACTCGTGTACAAAACCGTGTGTGTCACAAAATTTCTCAAACTCTGCATTCTCGAATTCGCCACCATGATCGCTTCTAATACGAGTGATCATGTAACCTTTTTCATTCTGTACTTTCTTGCAAAAGGCGACAAATTCGGACAATGCATCATTCTTGCGTGTCAAGAAGTATACCCACGTGTATCTAGAGAAATCATCTACAATTACAAAAGCATAAAGCTTACCTCCGAGGCTAGCAACTCTGCTAGGACCAAATAAGTCCATATGTAACAATTGTAGAGGTCTAGTAGTACATACTGCGTTTACTGACTTGAATGTGGATCTGGTAGCTTTGTTCTTTTCACATTGGCTGCATACCGAATCCTTTTTGAATGTTATGTCCGGTAAACCGCGTACTAGCTTCTTTGTGGATAATCTTGAGATTGTGTCCATATTTGCGTGACCGAGTCTCATGTGCCACAGATGACTCTCATCACTTTTAGCCATTAAGCATCTACCTGAAATGTTAGTTTCTTCCAACAAATAGAAAACATATATGTTGTCTTCCCTGATACCTTCAAAGATAGTACTACTAGTTGAGCTATCAACTATAGTACATTTGTCTTTGCCAAAGTTGATGCCATAACCATGATTAGCTAGATGACTTACGCTGAGTAGATTATGTTTCAACTCGGTAACCAGACAGACATCCTTAATCACAGGATAGGGAGACTTACCAACATAACCGATACCAATAATATACCCTTTCAAGTTATTACCGAAGGAGACATAGCCTTCCTTCTTTTTCTTCGACAGTGTTGCAAATAGTGTAGCGTCACCGGTCATATGCCGTGAACAACCGCTGTCGAGGATCCATTTACTTCTAGCATGTGAAAGGTGTTCCATCTACAAAACAATTTGCAGATGAAACTTTTGGTACCCGTTTCTTGTAGGGTCCTGAAATGTTAGCCTTTGGTATCCAAGCATAAATATTTAAATCAACAAGCTTTCTGATTCTACATGCAGATGAAATATGACCAATGAGGCCACAATAATGACATTGTGCATGTCGAGTGTTGAAAGCTGAGTGGTGTGCATGGTTGGTAGGTTTAGGTTTTCTAGTATAGAAGAAAGCATGCCTATAATCCTGTTTGGGCTTAACCTTTTGGGGTAAAGGTTTGATAGGGTTAGGTCTGACAGTGTTTGGTTTGGGAATGTTCCAATTTTTCGGTAAGTGACACGTGTTAGGGAAGGAAGCAGCAGTATCAGACTGTTTTCCTAACCTAATTTCCAATCTTTTGGAAGTGTCATACAACTTAGTATAATCAGAAGTGAGTGTTTCCATTCTGATTTGTGCACTTTGAAGACTTTTCTTCTCTTTAGAAAGTTCTTCCTTGAGTTGGTCAATAACTTTGTCTTTCTCTTCAGATGACTTGGTAGTCTCGTGTAATAAGAGCTTAATAGAGGAAAGCTCACCAGACTCACTAACATTATTTCTAACCTCAGCTAGTAGGTCGGTAAGTCTTCCTATTTCTCCTTTGTACTCTTTGAGTACCTTCTTAGAGGTCTGATATTTGCTACGCAGTTTCCTGTAATCACTTATCAGTTCACTGAAGGCATCTCCTAGTTGCTCAAAGGTGAAGTCATCATATGTATCAACTACAGGTTCAGTAGGTACCTGATCGGATGCCATAAAGCATACGTTTGCAGCGTCTTCTGATTGTTCATCTTCTGAGTCGCTGACTTCACTTTCATGCCATATGCTGGTGTTGGCATATCTCCGAGATGTTGATCTCTTCAGGTTCCCTTTTTCATACCTGTTGCTCTTCTTGCTTGATGATGAGTTTGTAGGACAATCCTTCTTATGTGTCCCTTCTTCTTGCAGCCATAGCAGACAGCATCATCTTGATACCAGTTGTTATTGCTGTTGTTTTCTTTGGTTCTCTTCTCATATCTCATGAATCTTTTGAATTTTCTTGCTAGGAGTGCTTGATCTTCAGCATCAGATTCACTGCTGTCTGAGTCACCTTCAGCAGCTTTTCTGTGCTGAGCCTTGAAAGCGATCGTCTTCTCCTTTGGTGCAGGCTCTTCAAAATCTTGTAGCTCCAGTTCATGAGTGAGTAGCTTACCCATGAGTACTTCGAGGGACATAGTTGTGAGGTCGTTCCCTTCAATGATCGCAGTAGCCTTTGGAATCCAGTTCTTGGTAAGTGCTCGCAGGAGTTTGCGAATCTTTTCATGGTTACTGTATTCTTTGCCTAGGGAGGACAAAGGATTTACAATATCCAGGAATCTTTCGAACATCTGAGTAACTGTTTCGTTGGGCTTCATCTTGAACACCTCATACTCTTGAGTAAGTCTGCTGACCTTTGATTCTTTGACTTGAGTCGTGCCTTTATGTGTGACTTCAAGTAGCTTCCACACTTCATTAGTCGTTGTGCAGATAGACACCCTGTTAAATTCAGTTCTGTCTAAAGCACAAAATAGAGCATTAATAGCACGTGCGTCAAGACTGGCCTTTTTCTTTTCCTCCTCTGTATATCTGTTATGGGGGTTTTCAACTAGAACTCCATCAACATTTATACGAGGTGGCTTTTGATAGCCATCAATAACAATAGACCATAAATCAAAGTCAAGAGATTTCAAGAAGAAACTCATCCGTGTTTTCCAATAGGTATAGTTCGTACCATCAAACAGTGGAGGTCTGTTTGTGGCCTGGCCTTCACTTGTGAATTTCACAGTTGCCATGTGTTGTGCTGTGATCTATATAACAATTAATTAAATGAATAAATAATTGCAATGTTACCTTGCTTTACCTGTAACACCCGCTCTGATACCAATTGTAGGAACGAAATCGTAAAGCACAATACTCTAGAGGGGGGATGAATAGAGTTGAAATGATCGAAATCCTTCTCCATTTATAGGAATTCCAAAGACAGAATTCTGGCAGAATTCGGGCAGAATTCGGGCAGAACTCGATGAGGAAATCTCGGTCAAATCCGCAACTGCAGGAGGACCAAGTTCCAGAGAATTCAAAAATCAAAACGGCTACCAACCGAACTTTGGCCGAACTCTGGCCGAGTTCTGTCAGGGTTAGGTTAGGTATTTAAAAATAGTTTTTGGGGATTTTTGAAAACCTTTTTGAAAAACCTTTTTGAAAAACCTTTTTGAAACTTTTGTTAATAAGAATGTTTTTCAAAACAAAGGACATTTTAAAAGACATTTTGAAAACATTTTGGAATAGCCTATTTGCCAGTACGACTCGGTGTACAACGTATTCCTAGACTCAATAAAATGAAAAATACATTGCTCAAAGAAATACAGACTCGAACAGGCAAATATTGCTTCGGTCTTGAACTGAGTAGATAGCTGTTCTTGATCATGTCCAAGAGTCCGATATATCCTGACTAGCTTCATATATCCAGACAGAGTTTGATCAATTATTAAAATCAATTTGACCATGACCAATGGGCCAACAATAAGTACCACCTCCGGCACCAGATTGACTTGGAATAGCCTGCGCAGGAATGGAAGCAGTGTGAGGAGACTGTACCCCCAGTTCAATATTGATGGAAGCTGATGTTGTTACAGGTTCTTGAGTCGGAACCAGATTCACAACCAGTGGAACCGCATATTGTGCCATAATCACAGCATGCATGTCTGTCATCATCTCAGCCATGTTCTTCAAACTAGCTTCCAAAGCAGCAATTCTTTGCTCTTGATTGTTAGAACTGGAAGCATCTTGATCTTCTGTGGCGACATAAGAGTTACTTCTCTAGCTATTGAAGACGAGCTAGTGGAAAAGAAGGTCCTTCCGGAATTTTCACTATCAGCATCAAAGTCATATAAGGAATCACCCCCAGAATAAGTGATAGGGGTATCCTGTTGACTGAAAGAATCTTGGTTGGAATCAGGAAAGTTCCTTTGACCGATTGTTTCTTGGTCGGAAGGAAGATTCCTTTGATCGATTGTTTCTTGGTCGGAAGAAAAATTCCTTTGACCGATTGTGTCTCGGCTTCTTGATCTAGTATATTGGTATACTCCTTCGTCAGATTCATGAATCCGATCTAAGTATTGTTGACTGTGATTGCGGGATGCATTACGTCTCAGGCGTTTTCCACCCCCAGTGCTTCGAGATGCCATATTGACAGAAGCATAGAGTAGTTCATCTTCGTCCATTATGATGGGTCAGGAGTTTGAACATAGTTCAAACGGTCAAAGACAGACTGCTTGGCTGGCTGACAGCAGCATTTGATGACAACTTCATGATGGTAATTGCAATGATGTTCTTGCTGTTGGACCACCACTGGACGGGATTGCTTTGCAACCTTCTGCTTCTGTATCAAGAGTTCACGGAGATCACTAATAGGACGAGAAGAAGTTGCAGGAATATAGTCCTTGACGATATTCGGAACATGGTTCCTATTCTTGAGGTGTCCCGTACCTTGAGTGTACAAGGATGTGCTAAGCTGGTTAGCATAAGTCATAGGATTTTTCACTTCAGAATTCTTCCTCTGGCGCAAGTTAGCAACTGGTGCAGGTTGCGCTTGATACATCTTATGTTTTCCTGAGGTTGACCCTAATTGGCACCTGTTGATATAGGTGCGCAAGTCTGATAGGGGTGCTACTTGTGCATCTATTTGAGATACTAGCAGTTTGCCTTGTCGGGATCTTGAGATACGTAGGGTCGGTAGATCATGCCCTGACATCTTTGGAGTGGGCATAACACCCTTTTGCGTGGAAAGTTCATTCTAAATAGAACCCATCTTACTGACAGAGATTTGGTTGTCTCTGTTAAGGAGAGTAGGATTTCTATCTGAATTCATTTTTGTGCTGAGAGGCGCAAAGGCGCAACCAGCAGTACTTTTCACCCAGTCAGCGACTCGAGCAGAATGAGGAAAAGCCAAAGAGCGTTTTCCTTTATTTAGTGATTTCTCAGTAAGTTTCTGACTTGATGACGAAGAGGGAACCACTAAACAGTGTTTCCCTTTACGTTGCGCCAATGCAGAAATATGCGCAGGTTGCGCCAGAGTAAGAACAGGCACAGGTTGTGCCAGTATAGAAATATGCGCAGGTGGCGCCAGAGCAGGAACATGCACAGGTTGCGCCAGGGAAGAAAAGGCCAAAGGGCGCTTTTTCTTGTTTTGTCCAGCAGTATGTCGAGACGAAGTCTCCTTCGATTTCAGAATCGGAGAAGTAGAGGAGTTAGCCAAAAGGTTGTTTCCCTTAGGTTGCGCCAGGACAGTAATGGGCGCAAATTGCACCAAGGCAGCAGGTTGTGCCGTCGAGGACTTAGGAGTCCAGACAGAACGCGTCTTACTCTTAGCAGTGGCAGTAGTGCGCTTGACACCCCCAGCAATGATCATGGCCTCGTAGGCTGTCTGGTCGACTTGAACGACCAGGGTCTTCTGCATCTTGCTGATCGACACGGTATCACATTGAGTTGTCACTTTCTCGTCGGAGGAGAAAGTCGTCCCTAGCAGAGTCGCCATTTTGTTTGCAAAAAAAAACAAAAGAGGTTTTAATTTCTACAAACTGAGAAAGAGTACAATTGAATTCTGGAAAAGTACAATTATAAGAATCTGATCAGAAGACGATCACTTTATCCCTTGGACGATGTGATATCGAAGACACGAGCCTCTGGAGGATGCAACAGCACTTTTGCAGGAAATTATGATCACCTGTGATGCTTTGAGACTGATTTGAAACTCTATTTATAGAGTTCTTGAAATAACTGTTTAGCAGTTATTCTGGGTTGCGCACATTTCAGGTTGCGCGCCTCATGTTCACTTGCGCGAGCGGTTACACCAACTGCTGTGGACGTGTGGCATTGTTTGATTGAGATGCGCGTGGTCGTGGGCAGTGTAGTGGGCACGTTTTGCGAAGTTAGTGGCTTGCGCGCCACGTCATCCTGTTCTGGATACTGTTTGATCACCTTGTGCGAGCTTCATCAGGTTGCGCGGGGGCGCAATGCAGCAACTTGCGCGAGTGGTTGCACTAACTGCTGTGGACACGTGGCATCATTTGAGTGAGATGTGCATGATCGTGAGCAATATAGTGGACACGTTCTACGAAGTTAGCGGCTTGCGCGCCACGTCATCCTGCTCTGAACGATCATATCGCACGAGCTTCATCAGGTTGCGCGGAGGCGCAACCTAGCAACTTGCGTCTGGGTTCAACCTCGCGCAATCTGACACGTTGCGCAAACTGCTAGCTGTCATAAAATCTGTCCAAATCTCCTCGAGCGCCGTGTTGCGCGGAATCTGAACGGATTTTTCTTGATATACTTGCTGTCAGTTGTCAGGCAATAATGATGCCGTTACAGCTTCTCGAGGAGTGCGCCACGTGGCTCTCGCGCAACCTGAGGTTGGCGCAACCTGAGATGGACGCAACCTGATGTAGCGTTACTTGATGTAGGCGCAAGCTATTGATATGATGTATCTTGATGAGATGACTTCTGGGTGAGTAGCATAACTTAATTTTTAGCCTCTACACTGGTGATGATGATGATGGTTTAAGTGGAGATTCAGTAAGGGTGACAAGGTTGCTCCATTTACCTACATCTTAATGCATGTTGGGCCTCTTGGAAGATGTGCATCCTGTTTACATTGTATCTTCTGCTTGACAGCCACGTAGGTGCTGAGATCAAAACGAACTAAAAGGAGATGATGTTTAGATTTATTATGGAAAGTTTAGCTAAGGCTATTTCAAATGCCCAGCAGAATGAAATCATGGGTGAGAGGAGACTCTTAGTAGGATTATTACGCTCGTGGAAAGTCTGTGTCACGTCATTTCAAACATGTATCGGACATGATATGGACTCCAAAATAAAACAATAGGACAGACCACAACTGATGTCTGTGTCGCCTTCTTAATATTTTGGTGTGTCTTATTCATGTCCATGCAACATAGATGACGTGTGAAGGCTGGATGGGTACGTTAGGTGGCCATAAGGTCTTCTTATCTCATACCCATGACTTTTGAGTATTTAAACAAGAAAATTCTTGTCTACATGTCTCTGGTTGGAAATGGTGAAGAACTGTAAATAATGATATAGAAAAGATTGATCTTCTGTACACAGAACCTACAGAGAAAATAATCTGTAGCCAACGCTTATGTGCAGTTTTCTTGACGAAGTCTTTGCTTACGGTTTTAAGAGATTGCAATAATCTTACACACTATACACGCTACTAGAATAAAAGGTTTGTGGATGTTCCGCTTAAAGATGTACATTGCCTTCAGTTGAGATAGTTAGATATCGGATCCTTCCTATAAGTATTGAGATCGGCAATGTCTGCGGTTTTGGATCAGAGTATCGAATTGTTTGATATCTGCCAATTAAATAATTATTAATAAACTATTAAATTTTAGAATAAATATTATATATGTTTATGCATAATTTAAAAATGAAATTGTGTTGTTTCTTAGTAGGTTTGAAATTGGATGAAGTAATAGTCACGCTTTGCTGATTGGTTTACCTGCGATAAATAAGTTTTTTTTTTTTTTTTCATTTACAGACTTTTACAACCTTACTATGATTTGACACCATTGTTGATTGTTCTTTTTCGTTAATTTTTTTTTGCCGAATTGACTAGGAAATAAAATGTAGGTTTCTGTTAGTGTCGGTAGGGTCGGTATCGAATCGGGACATTGCCAAACCATGTCGGTATCGGCCGTATCATATCAATATCGGCCGATACTGCGAACTATGCCATGTATATGGCTGCCTCCTCATGATTAAGGCCATTAATAAAGGCAGTAGCCATATTGGCGACAAGTATTCATGAAAGAAGGATTTTATTTTAGACCTTTCTTTACCGGCATGTATTTGAGAGGATAACAGACGCACGGGCCAAGAGCTATATGGATGCCACTTTGATATCAGATAGTTGAACAAAATGTCTCCAAGCTAATTGTCATTCAGCTTGTTGTCAATGGAAGGAAATCTTTATCTGATAAGCGACAAGCATCCCACATGCAGATATTGGATTATTAAATGTACTTATCAAGTTACTTAATTACCATTGACACTGAAGGTGCTGCCAAAACATTGTCATTCAAGCCTTCCTTTTCAGAGAACCAGTTAATTGCTTCCTTCCCATTGATGGGTCGGCTAAGGAGCATAAGTAACTCCACAAAGAACTGGCAGTTTTCATGATCAGTTGTCGAACGGATTTCAACCCTCTATGTTGGTGCCAACTTCCTAATCAAGGTAGGTGTGAGCACAAGAGGATCGTGCCATTAAAAAAAAAAACTAGAGGTCAGTTGGACGGCAGGTAAACCTATCTTTTGGCTATGCAATTTAAACTTATGCAACCAAGAAGCCCCCTCTAAGTTCGCCTAGACTACTGAGAGTCTGGATGAAGAGGCAAGAAGTCCCCTCTAAGTTCACCAAAGAGAGAAAGAATGGCATTCCAAAGTTGCTTGGAAAACAAAGATAAACAATTCATACTTTTGAAGATAGGCTCAAGCATTCATTATTGTTGGACATTAATTCTACAGTTATAATCACAATGATTATCTTTCCCATAAAATACTCTAAACTGGAAGCATTTCTTGGTATAGTGTATAATATATGTCCATGAAAATATGTAGTTTTCGAGCTCTTGTACTATTTATCGGTCGAGTAAGTTTCATAAGTTTCTCTTATTTCTGTTAGTACTGCTCTGTTTTCCTCAGTTATAGCCTCTTTTTTTTTTTTGTTATACAAATTGCATAATGCTAAACTTTTCGTCAATCTCTCTTTTAATGAACCACCATGATTGATATAGCTTGTACTTCTATCGTATCAATTATCATTTTAATGATCAACCTCACCCATAACAATATCTATATACTACCTAGTATCCTCATGATATCAGCCAATTTCATTCTTTTAACTAGTTGAGGTATGTTTCTCTCTTATGTGTATATTGTCTATGTTGTATCATTTGACACTGTCAATTTACTGTCTCATTGTTAGATAAAAAGATAATACCCAAAGTGGCAAATGAAGTGAAACTGATAAGTGCGGGGAGAATTTTGGAGAACAACAAAACCATAGCCCAATGTAAACCACCTTTTGGCGAGCTTCCTGGGTGGCAAATGAAGTGAAACTGATAAGTGCGGGGAGAATTTTGGAGAACAACAAAACCATAGCCCAATGTAAACCACCTTTTGGCGAGCTTCCTGGAGGGAGTATAAGCATGCATGTTGTTGTGCAGCCATCATCTACAAAGACAATGACCGGTAAGTTGTATCTATTTTCGTATGTTGTAGGGTTAGGACTTCAAAGCTTGTGAGGGTCTATATCCATGTTCTTGATACAAACCCAAATCCTTGTTCTTGCAAGGGGGTATCAGCTCTACCAGTCTTCCAACTCAGAGTCTCATTGCAGTTAAGCAAGTAGTGAATAGCAGAGGAGTATAACTGATTCAGTGTTGCCAGTAACAGAGTAGAAGTTGAATGTGGCAGTTAGAGGAATTTCCACTTCAGTTAGAGCTCCTCTTCAATAAACTGGAAAGTAGCAAGGGTAGGATGGTAATTGGTAATCATGTTAGAGTTGTATAAATAGACAAGAGTGAGAAGGGAGAAGTATCAGAGAATTGAGCCCTTTTCATTTTAATTTCAGTTTCTTTACAACAATTTTCTTACAATTCCATTGTACTTCTTCTTAGATCTATCAATAAAGAAAACCCTAGAAATTACATTCAATTCATTGTCTCCATCTTCTTCTCTCTGTTGATTTCCTTTTGGATGATGGCAAATCTCCCTTGAGCTTCTGCCATGGCGGAACAGTTAGGTCGGGAACCTAACAGTTCTTTGTCCTGTAATGTTGTAGTTTCCTGTCGTACTTCTATCTCCAATCCCAAAATTTCAGGATAAAGGCTAAAGGTGTAGGGTGGACATGTCACGTCCCGATTCGGTAGAATCGATAGTCGTCCTCCGAACGTGGTGCCGTGCGGACCTAAATTGCGCTCGCACAAGACAGTTACATGAGGTTATCCGAAACAACATCTAAGAGACTACGCAGAGTAATTTGAACACATTGGTATAGAGTAACTTTCTTTTCATTGATAATACTGAAATTACATTTACATTGACACAGATACAAAAGAGAGTTGCCGCGCGGGCTTACAAACTGACTCCATTACAAAATGAACATCGATGAGATAGTCATCCCATACATCACATCCTTTTATACAACCAAAACATTCAAGACACCTTTGATGGGGGGAGTTGAGTCATCTTCTTTGGACTGAAGTAGGGTCTTCAAAAGAGTTGAGTGCGCCTTCACACTCTAGCTAGGCTTCAAAAGGTTCAGACGTCACCTTCAGTTGTTCGGCACATCTCCTTGGCTCACAACACCTGAGGAGAGCAAGGATCGATACATTGTCGTGTACTGGTGGGTGGCTAATTAAATCTTGTGCTCTTATTTGCTTCAAGAAGTTGTGTAAAGTGTGCAATATATTTATGATCTTTCTAGCCACCCTAGTTGATTTTGCATATAACATTCCACAGGCATAATGATAAAAACTACGTTGGAACTTATCCACGGCAGAGCGTGCCATTGATGTATAAAACTCACCATGTTCTTTCTTGTCATATTGAATAACATAAGTTAAACTAGTGCATATTCATGGAGGTCACTAGCATGACAAACCATCCTGGACTTATAACTTGGTTTAGACGGTGAGTCGTTCGACGCGGGTAGCGAGCCCCGCTGAAAGGCTCCAAATATCTGCGGCACAATCCAGCATAGCTATCGTGTTTCTTCCTAAGCCGAATCGGTCCCGTGGTCCCAGGATACCGTTCGAAGAAACAATCATCCTTGTGCACAAGTTGTCCATGACCGTGCTAGACTAACTAATTACTCAAGCATGATCTACGCATTCATAAGAAACTTAACCAATTTCAATGTGTCCCGCCTTATCGTTGCACATTTATTCATAGCATCAACCTTTGGTTAACACAGTTCTATGGCATATATGTAAAAGTAAGCATGTGGCAGTTCTATAGCGTGTGTACACAAGTACGCAACAGTTCTATGAAAAAATAAGTTTTTGTGCCCGTGTATCTATATTTAACATTTGTTTCGTGTTAGTATCATTGATCGATTGGAGACAAGAGGGTCGAGGGGAGAAGGGTCGAGCCACTCACTTTGATTGTTTGAGGCGAGAGGAAAAATGGTTGGTTGCGCAAGACGGTGCCTACGCGATCACATGAAATCACATAAGCAACGAATCAGCACTCTAACCTTCAATTCTGAGTTTGATATGAAATGCGAAGTTCGAAGAACGCAAGCAATAAAATCTATCGAAAACATTCACGAAAACACATTTATAAAACCAAAGCAAAAAAAACAAGTGCGGCGTGAAAACCAGAGCAACGGGAGGTCTCTTCCGACTCATGTGCAGATTCCATCCTCGAGACACAACCCGCTGAATATGGGACTTGATTCCGAAGAAGCCGACCCATACTCCCCGTGTCACAACGAGGAACGAGGCACGATTTTGGGACGGGGCACTACAGGGCCAGGGCAGGCTGATGCAATTTTCGTGTGCCAGTAAGCCCGCGTGCTTGAATGCAGAAAAGTGGATAATCCTAAGACAGTCTTAAAGTAGAGTTAAAGAGAGTTATATAATCTAAAGGATCTATACCTGGTAGAAGAAGAAATGGATAAATTTATCTTTGCAAGATTTCAAAATGGAATTAACAGGTATTACGGTTGATGGCTTGAAGGCACCTGAGGGTGATTTTTAACTTTAGTTTGATTACTGTTAAACAGTAAGACATGACTCTTCAAGAAGGTGAGATCGAAGATGTTATTGATAAATAGCAAGCTTAAAAGTTAATTCCATCATTCACTGAACAAATCCAGCTGTTATTGGCAAACAGTACGCTTAAAATCTACCTTCAAACATACGAACCTATTGCGTGTTAATTCTAAATATAAATCTGCTAATGGTCTCCTCAGAATATTTTTACAGTAAGTTTATCTTTTGAGCTTAAACTGCATACCCAGAAGATAGGCCTATCTAGCAGCCAACTGCTCATCTAGGTTGTTGAGCATGAGGTTCAACTCAATGGGATAGCTTATAAATGTGGTTTTGGGTATATATAGGAGAGCCTTGCATTAGTAGATAACTGAGTTATGGGCTAAAGAAGAACATAGGACTACTAGGTATAGATGCTTAACTCTAACATAGATTTTGTGGCATGAGCCTCTATGTAATGGAGTTGAATCCAACAACCAACAGCTAACGTGGAACAAAGTCACAAATGATTTGTGGAAAACCTCAAAGAAAAAAGTCGGACCAAGTAGGAGCACAATCTCTAATATAATCAATTGGTACAATTCTCTCGCGATCTTAGCCAAGGATTCAACTTATCCTTACAACCCAACAATAGAGAGAAAAACATGAGACAAACCTCATAAACACTCCCCTTCACAGTGAATATAAAGCGAGGAGACGCCAGGCAGTTAAGAGACGAGAACCAAAGCGCCTACGTAGGAACCTCAAGATGATGAGGCAGGGGTCCTGAAACTAAAATTTAGAAGTGTGTAGTAGATAAGTTGAGACCAAAGTTTGTAGTATCGTCTGACACTGGTATGTATGTCCATATACTGTATCGATTTTGGTTTGTCCTGATCCAGTACTGAACGCCCCTCCCCTCCCACACACACACACCCTCCAATAATCAAGGTTGTCAAACTCGAGATACTACTAAGGATCGTTCGAAGGGTGAACGATCGTAACTCGTGGGATCGTAACACGGATCGTAAGATCCCACCAGAAAGACAAAATTATATTTAATATATATTATATATTATTTATATAACATAAATAAGAAAAAGTAACCTTAAAAACCAAAATAACCTTAATATAAAAATGTCATACATGGATCATAAGTCACAAACTCGTGGGATCGTAACACGGATCGTAAGATCCCACGCATTTCCTCGCCGCGCCGGCCGCGCCGGCCACCAATTTGTCTCGAAGCTCCGTATAAAACGCGTAGGATCGTACGATCCCACGATCTATCGCGCGAGTTTAACAACATTGCCAATAATGGCTTATAGAAATATTGGAACTCGCTTTCTCAGTCAATTCGGCAAAAAAAATTTAAAGGGATTTTTAAAAAAAATAGAGTTTACATAATGATTCGATCCAGGAGAAGATTGAGATGCTATAGTGTGGAGACTAAAAGAGAGAGGCTTGGTGGCACCTAGTAGTGCACGTCAAAGTCGTAGATGAGATTTTGCGAGTTTAGTGAAGAAAACAGAAGGGCTGGCACTGAGCTCATGGGGGCCTGAGACAGACTTCCAAAATGGGACCCCAATATATAATGTAAAAAAAAAAAACTAACACAAAAGTAAATTAAAAAAATTGTCATTACCAAGAATTAAACTAAGAACCTCATATATATACAAGCCTCACATAGTAACCACTACACCATAATTATTTTGTGCTAAGTAGGGCCCATGAAACATAATAGGTCTATTTTAGATACAAAAATATTTATATTTAAACTGATTTTTTTTGGCCCTCCGGATCCATGGGCCTGGGCGGTTGCCCTAACGGAAGAGAATTGGGAGGGAAAAGTCCAAGGTTATTATTGTTTCTTTCCTCTTCATTATATTAATTATTAACAAATTCTTTTACTCTTAAGTTATTTTCCCTAGTTAGGATTCAAATTTAAACAAAACAAATGGCATGGGTCGAGTCAGATTCAAATCACTAATCCCAAAGATTGCCCGAAGGATTTGTCGGTCTCAAGACGTTGTAAACTATCTTCGTTCTCTCTATTCTTGTTCTAGAGTCGATGATTCTCAAAACCTTCTGAGAATTATATGAGAAAAGACCCAAGATTCTAATTCTAGATATAGACCCCCAAAATAGAATCCTAAACAACTTAAGTTCGGTTTACTAGTCCTACTTTTATTTGAATTTGGATAGGATGGTCAACAGGATAGATATCCTAAGTACGATGTGAACCCTAAACATTTAGGCTAGAATACAAAATATGATATAAATCCTAAATAAGATGCAAGTCCTAAGTATTCCTTCCAAATAATATATCCTTGGTGACAAATCCTAATTTCACGGGACATCCCAACATCATGCTCATAGCAAGCTTGTCTAGAACTTCGGTACCAATTCAAATTATTTACTATGCTATATAGAAGCTCCATTCTGATAGGAAATGTTGGACTATGGGGGACTGAACCCATAGGCTCGGCCAACCGAGCACAGGTTTAGATTGGGCCACATCGTGCTGGCAAACTTTGTAAACCTTCTACTCTTGAGACCCTTAACCTGCACGGTTTGAGATGATCGTTAATTTCCAGAAGTTCTTTTTAGAATGTGCTTTGGCTTGTTCAGAATTTGTATAACCAAAAGTACGTTAGCATATAATGTGGTCCAATGCGAGGTACGTCGTGGATTAAGGGCCGTGTCAATCTCGGGGTTTACAAAATTTAGGCACAGTTTTGTCTGATCTCGGCCTGTATCACGTCCCGATTTCGAGGAAGTGAAACCTGACTTTGATACCATTATGTCACGTACTATAAAATCGATGAGTCGCCCCCGGACGTGACATTGTACAAGTTTAAATTGTACTTGTATAAGGCAAGAACGTGCACGAATAATATTAATTTGAAAATAAAGTTGTAGCAACACAGCAACAAAAAATTGAAGCTAACAGTATAGGAAGAAATAATTCATTTTATTGAATTCTTGCAGCGGAGTACAAATTTCTCAGTACAAAATCGAAATGCCATTCCGGCTTACATTTTCTTGCAAAATAAAAAATAAAACTGATAGGTTGTCATAAAATAATATCTCCATTCCATACATTATTCCCATTTATTACAAGTGAACTCAAATGCTTCAAAACAAAACTTCTAATACTTCGAATAGAAAGAATTGGTAAATCTGCAGCGGAAGTCTTTTATCTCCTTGTACTCCCACGTTGTCTCTAGCACCTGTAGAAGAGGGGATCAATACATTTGGAAATGTACTGGTAAGAGGAACTAACACACTCGTCTAAACCAACAATGCTTATTCATGTGAGCAGACATTTATTAAAATGATCTTTCTATTAAGGACTGGGGTCAATTAACAGAGCAATATGTAGCATATATAAAACTGTAACATAAGCATAACCAAATCACTTAATAATGATTTCTACCAACAGTCGACTTGCATTTCTCTGCATAAAACTAAGACTAATACTTACTGCCCCTGCATAAAACATTCATTAGCATGCAGCAGGCCTATACAGCGGTCATTTGTAATTTTAGCACATGAAGGACTTTTACATGGTATTGTGACGCGCCCTTTAAAAGAAGTTAGCTAGCCTCAATGAACGCCCCGCAATTCCCCGTGCCTATTAGCACGTCCAAATATTTTCGCCTAGTATGAAACAATTTTGATGCCCTGGATACCGTTTGAGAAAATCTATCAGACCTTGTGCACAACTTGTCTACGATCGTGCAAATGCATATGCAATATAACTATAAAGTATTATATGCATGGTAATAAGCATTGAAAGTAAAGGTAAACAGATATTTTACTTGCACATTCCATTCATCGAGTCATCGTTCGTATTCTCACATTCACATTCCGAATTAAACATTTGGTGACCCATTTGGTCCCAACATTTCCAAGTTTCACTTGGTGATCCTTATCGGTTCCAACATTTTCGGCTATCACTTGGTGACCTACCGGTCCCAAAATTTCTATTTTCTTTAGTATTGATTCATTACCATATCATTTTTCCTTCAAAACTTACATTATACCATTCTGGTGTAAAAGTCCACAAATAGTTCATATTTCATGCGTCTCATTCAGTAACAAAAGCATCAAACTTTTGGTATCTAGTATCTTTTATTTCAACTAAGACATTATTGATCCAAGGACGTAGCAAGGCAACAAGAGAATTTTTTTAATTAGAACATGAAGAAGTAGAAAATAAGGGTTAGAACCACCCATCGATTTAAAGAAATACCGAGAGAAGGATAAACACTTCGCACGATCAAGCCTCAGTTATGCATCCTCATGCAATGACACCAACATCGAATCAATACACCTCCTTTATCTTTCTTTTTTTTCAGAATTCTCAAAAATGAATGTAGAAATCGATCAAAGCGAATAGTGAAAATGATCACAAAAAATAAACACAAAAACGCATCATCAAAACCAAGCAGCAGAAACGTCCAACGAAAACTGCAATGGAAAGTTATGGAAAGAAACTCTTATATAGAGCTCGTTCGTTAAGACACAATCCACTGCATTTTGGATTCACTCCAACAGAAGCCAATCCATGAATTGGAAAGATTCTCTATGCATTCATCTCGATCGATTAGATGCCGAAAGATAGAAACTCTTATATAGAGCTCGTTCGTTAAGACACAATCCACTGCATTTTGGATTCACTCCAACAGAAGCCAATCCATGAATTGGAAAGATTCTCTATGCATTCGTCTCGATCGATTAGATGTCGAAAGATTTTTCCAATACCCAGCTCCGACTGGGTCAATACTAGCCACAAGCCACACGTAGTGGACCGCCCGGAGAGGGGCACTACAACCCGTGTCGTAGCAGCATGTGGGCCTGATGGCATACAAAAATTGTGTACCGACCCAACCCACCTATAACACCTTCAATTGCACAGGCTCCATATTCAGGTCATCACCTTGAAGTTATTTATTTAGTTGTTCAATTGTTTTAGGTTGGAATTTATTGCAACATTGTCCTGTATTTTTCACTTTGAGTTCATTGTATACTGATAACTATGTTTCGTGGAAACGACAAAACGGCCTTCATATGTGTCCGAATTCGTGTGACAATGTGACTAATTCTAGCTATTTGAAAATTTTCATATCCCGTATCCATATATTGTCCTTATCCGTATCCATATCGGTGCAACATAGCTGATAAAGTTTTCGTTGATCTCCCTTATTATTTCCCCTACCAGAGATCCATGATAATGTCCCTCAAATCCATATTGTTTCTATGTCCCTAAAGAGAGTCAAGATTTTGTTAATTATTACACTCCGAATTCTTTGTTTTGCTGATCTTCTAGTTGTGTGGTGTTTAATGACAAGATGGGTCACAGCTTGAGTAATTGCTATTTTCGTTTTTCTTTTCCTTTTTGCAGAAAATAATATAGATGTGTTACGTAAAAAGAAAGGCTGTGCATGCTGCATCTTATAGAATTAAGATTATGATGCAGTCGTCTTCCATGGAGTTGCACTGAAGAAGAGCTCTGCATTCACTCTGTCGGCATTTTACCTGTCAATGGCAAGGTAGTCACCCATGTACTGTTTACTGTAAGATAGACGAACTCGGATCATATGAATATAGCATGGTTTGAGTGAAATTTCACTCATCGGTGAAACTACATTGTGACATTACATTGTTTGCTGTAAGATGTTCGACTAGCCTGAACAGCTGAACAAACTGTGAATAACTCTTAATTGCTGTGGTTCTCCACCCTATTCTGTCAGTACCTAAATTGTTTAATAACATAGTGCAAGTGAAATTTTATGTCTTTGATAAGTCAAGACTCTCTTGACCTTTTAATTAAGATGGCAAAATGAGGGTGACCAATTTAATTTAAATCATTAAATTTCGCCGGTGGTGAATTCTAAAGTCCTGTGGATGTGGGTTGTGAAACTCTTTGGCAGGTGGAATTCTAAAATCCAACACAATGACTGCTCTGAGAATTTGCTACTGCCTGCAAAAGAAAACCAAAGTCAGAGCCGAGTTTAAGAGCAACGCGTTTGGTATTTTGCTAGGGATCTCATCTGTTATGTTACCTAGGCGACTAAAGCTAACTGACATGTGAGACCGCAAGGAGGACAAAACTGAAGGGACCTTTTATGGATATGCATAATGCAGAATTTTGGTACGCAGAAACCTAAAGTGGACAAATTGGTTGATTGAATGAATGATAATAAGAGTTCTGAACAGGATAAGCTGAGGCAGGGGTGACGAGCATCATTCGGTTTTGGACCGAAAATCGAACCGAATTCGATTTGAAAAAAAAAAATTGGTTCGGTTAAAATACTAAAAAGATATTCTGTTTGGATTTCGATTTGGGGTTTTTTGAATAAGACTTACGCAATTATGTAAATAATCTCAATTTTATGCATATTTTATGATTAAAAAATGTATATTTTGTGTATATTTTAAAAATAGCAATTTTATGTATGTGTTTTAAAGTCTAACTTTGATAATTTAATAACTAGTCCAAATTTGAAATACAACAAACGTATGTACAAAATTATATTTTTTAAATATAATTTAACTGTAATTCTAACTTTTGGTCATATCCATTAAATAATAAAAATAATCCAACCGAACAACTGAATAAATCGAAACGATTATCGGTTCAGTTTCGGTTACGTCTAATTTCGGTATAGTTACGGTTTTGGATTTTTAGAAGTTCGGTTATTCGATTTTGACAATTTTCGTTTGGTTGAAACCGAATAAACTGAATCCTCACCCCTACTTTGAGGCACAATCGATCGCCAGTTGACTGACTACCCAGATCAATGGCAATAACCTGAGTTGCGAGTTAAATTTCACAACCGAGTGCAAAATATAACAAACTAAAATTGGAACATGAACTGGATCTCGAACTGCTTCAGATAGATTGGTTGGCTGGAAAAGTTCTGAACTTGATAACCTGAGGCACAGTCGGATATATTTACCTGATATCCTCTCTGATACCTAGTCATTCACACAGCTGTTGCAGTCAGCGGCGGTCGAGGTGACTGTCAGATGATCGTGGTGGTCATTGACGACGATGGTGATGAGGATACTCTTAGATTCATGAAGTGTTGTTAGTCTTTTGTGCTGCTTCATTTATCAAGCAGATGGAGAACTGGAGTAACAGTAAGAAAACAAGGGTATTTGATTGATAAAGTTAGATTTGGGGAAGAAAGAACAATAAAGATGAATAGAACCAAAATAATAAAGATGAATGAAACTAAACGATTGCAACCCGATCTAAATCAAATTTTAAATAAAATAACATCAAACTAAAGTAATTGATTAAATGCACTTGGATTTGGGTTCATCCAAAACTCAGATTGTAGATGTTTAGGAGAATTTCAGAGTAAAATAATTTTCTTCAAGTTATGTTTATATTTTTTATTTTGATCATGATGGTAGTTATTCGATGAAGGTGATTAAACTCACAAATTAAAGATATGTGTATGCTATTAAATAAACTTTTATGTCTATCTTGATATGGATTGAATGTTACAATAAGCTGATAATCTAAAAAACTTCAATAATTTTAGAAGAAGTTTAGCTACCTCAATAAATAGTTTTATTGAGTCAATGGTGTATGTGGTCACTTAGGCATATGTCATTTCTTATTAAGCAGTATCTAAATATGAATCCAAATAATAAACAACATGACCCAATCTAACTTAAGATTCCAAGTTAACGTCTATTCTATTTTAACTTATCATGTCACAATGTCATGCCTGCTCAATGTACATATTTTATTTTTGAAATACTAATGAAAAAAATTGGCATCAAAGAAATACTAGTTTTTATAAACTCATTATGTTACCACCAAATACTATTGCATAATGATTTGCTAATATGAAGATTTTTAAGAAAAAAGACTTAAATTGTGCCATATTTTTGGTGAAATAAAATTAAGACCAGTAGAAAGCCAAGTATTCTTAGTATACTAATAGCCAAAATGTATAATATACTATTCTTGGTACAATACTATTATAATGTGGGTTGAAAACTGCTAAAAACATATCAGCCATTAAAGTGTATATATATATATATATATATATATATATATATATATATATATATATATATATATATATATATATATATATATATGCCAAGGCCCGTGGACAACGCCACCCAGCCAGCCTTGGCCCGGAGGCCATGGACAACGCCACCCAGCCGCACCCGTGGGAGTGGGGGCTCGAATCCGCGCCCTCACCCCCGAGTGCCAGCGATCTTACCGGTGCGCCACTGGCATATATATTTTTTTTTTTCCTGGCATATATATATATATATATATATATATATATATATATATATATATATATATATATATATATATAGACACACACACACACACACATGCACTAAAATATAAAATATATATATATACACACACACACACACATGCACTAAAATATATAGCGGTCGCCACAATTACCTTCTTTCAAATATATATATATATATATTTTTTTTTTTATATATATATATATATATATATATATATATATATACTCCACTAAATAATAAAAAATTTCTAATTACCGAACGTATCTCCTCTCAGGTATTTGCCAAAAAGAGCATAAATGGGTTGTTGGCACTTTCTTATATTTCTCTAGACAAATTTGAAGCCTATTCAAGATGCATTCATCAAAGCATAAGATGAAACTAACTTGGAAGCGTCGAAAATGTCGTAAAATATCCATTTTTATGTAGCCTGCATTGATGGAAGTTCATTAAAATAAATTAATTTGCTATCAGGTTTAGATATTGTTATTTGTCAATTTATTTGAAATTTTCTGCAGAATACACATAACATCATTCTACTCAGCATCAAATGAAGTATTCTTGTTTGCTTTTGTATTGTCGCATGTATGATCTGTTTCCTTTCTCTATTAATCTCTTATGATTGGAGTATCTATATGTACATATATTGCCTTTTCTATAGATTATATATTAGCAATATATTAGGGAGAGCCTCCTGGCACTATGATGCAAGTTGTTAGTATTTGTGCACACTGTCTATGTTAGTTTAATAAGCAACAAACCTGAAATTAAAAAAATAGAATGCAATAAATAAACTAGTTATTCTATGTTCAAATATTGTGTAATTCATAGTTGGATGGTATACATCATCTACTGAAATAGTCCAACCTGCTCTTTGGTAACATGAAAACAATATAAATTTAGAAAAAACAATAGGCCTGAAGTCAACAGATGAGTTGTTGGTATATCACCCACTCAAGAGTTTTTTAAATTTATGTTATAATTTTACTTCAAATAACCAATATATATTTGCTAACCCAATATATAACCAATATAACCAATATAATTTTACTTCAAATAACCAAATAATTTTACTTCAAATAACCAATATATAAAATTTATTTTTTTTCATCTGTTTACTAATATATATTTGCTAACCCAACTATTAACAAATAACCAATATACAAATAAAAATTCTACTTACAAAACTACAAGTACTAGTTTATATGCTCGTGTTTTGCACGTATTTTATCCGTCTTTTATTTAGCTTTTTCTGTACTTGGGAAAACAAAAGGTACGAGAAAAGCAAATTATATTCTCTTTCTTCCTTTTTTATACGTAATTATCTAGTTTCTCTCGTTAAGTTTAATGAACATTTTTAATTAGTAAAGTTAGGTAATAACATATTTGGAAGAAAATAATTCACGGCAAGGACAATTTTTCTTATTAAATAGTAGTATAGATTATCTAACTGCCCTTGTTAAATTTAATAAGCAATTTTAATTAGTATAAAATAGGTAAGAATATATTTTGAAGAAAAATTTTTACGATGAAGGCAACTTTTGTTGTCATATAATAGTACTATAGATATACATAAAAGGAATATTGTTCTTAGTGTTAATGATCAGTGGTGGAGCATAAGCTGGGTTGTTCTGGACTGTAGTCCAGACTTGAAAACAAATAAATACTAGGAGGTACCACTACATTATTGCATGTAAGTCTTACATAGCATAATTGGTTGAGTCATTGGGTGTTTATATAGAAGTACCACCATGGTTCAATTCCTATAGCCGTTGGTTGTGTAATTTTTGTAGATTTTTTATTTTTGAGTTATCAGATGATTTTTTTTTTCACTTAGCCCTCCCCCGGCTCCGCCCTTATTAATGATGTTCATATTTGAATAATGAAAGTATGAAACACATAAACAAGTCATTATTCAAAACAAAACAAAAGTCATTAATAATTGTGTTTAGAAAAATCCAAAAAAATATGTTTATAATATAGGGATGTCACTCGGAGGTGACATTTCATCTTAAACTTCATGGAATGAGCAATGCAATATTATCTCTTAGGTCTTTGACTATATGTTTATTAGCCAAATGTACATAGCTAGGAACTTTCTTTATATATTTGACCATCTTCTAAATTTCCTTGCCACCAGGCTTCTTCCTACATGTTTTTTTTTCCCAACAGCATTTGCTTCTCATTTCTGTCTTCATAGCAAGCAACAAAATAACTTCAAGGCCTAATATTGTGAAGGTAATGAGCAACCTTGCTCTGCCTGGATCAAAACTGATGGTGTACCAAGTATATGACAGAGGTTAGATCCATAACTTGAAAACTCTCATTCATCTCACTCTCTCCATATACACACATACATACATATTATACTTTGTGTCACTTAAACCTCAACATATGAAAGGAAAGAAGGGTAGTATCATCTCCAAGACCCTAGGCCGGTGCCGGTCCCTCGGCGGCGGCGGGGGAGCCCCTGCAGGGGGTGGTTCTCCGTCTACGTGGGGCCGCAGGAGGAGAAGTTCCTGGCGCGGACGGAGTGGCTGAGCCACCCTCTCTTCCTCGAGCTCCTCGAGGAGGCCGAGACGGAGTACGGGTACGCCAAGGAGGGGCCGCTGAGGCTCCTGTGCGACGTCGAGGCGTTCCACAGGGTCCTAGGGGAGGTGGCCTGGGACGGGGCATCCCCGCCGGGGTGCAGCTCTGCCGGCCGGTCGCCGGCCCGCTGCTTCGGCAGGTCGTACCAACTCCTCAGCGCTGTGGCGGCAACAGGGAAGTAAGTAGTGTCCTTTAATTCTGTATAAGCATTGACATGGGAAGTTTGAGTTCAGGTTTCCAATCCACATTGTGGAACTTCATATGTACTTCCAACTCTGGCTTGCCTGTTCAAAGTGTAATATTTCAACATATGAACAATTTAAGGATTGTTTTTTATTATGCATTTGTACAGTGATATATTCAAAAGTTGTGAATAATCCTAGCTATAGTTCTCATAATTAAACAAAAACTAAGTTACAATATATGTAACAACAATAATAAGGAGAAAAATCAAGTTCCGTTACCTTATTATTAATTCATAATGGCCAAATTATCAATCTATTAATTCCTATTTACCACACCATTCAACCTGACATTTTATTGTCCTTAATGGCTCATTAAAACATTTTAATACCAAGGATTGGCTCATGGCTTTATATATTCCATTCTTTACTCTCTTTCAAAAGGTACAAAAATATATACAAGAAAAAAATCAAAATGATCATATTTTCTTATTCTCGTTACCCTCAGAAAACTATCATTCTTCCCATATCCCCTCAAATTGTTCCTACTTCAATTTTTTGGACAAAGATAAGTTCCGGTCGTTCTTCCAAAACTGTTGCGGTGACGGAAAGCCGGTAATAAGAAAATTTTACCTCTAGGAGGATTCGATAAAAAGTTTGCACATAGACCTCAAATATTCTATTAAGACAATGCTTCGTGTATGACTTTCCCGTAGACTGGTATTTCTAACTTTTTATTATTTTGCATCCTCCATGCATCCCCATGATAACACCCATTGGATCTTATTTAAGTCATCGATCAGGGGATGCAAAAGTGAGGGGATGTGGATCCCTCTACCGGAAATCGATCTCCTGACCACTCGAGCCACATGCCTCACCACTACCACTAGGCTAGAGGGTCATTGGCATATTATATTATATTATATTATATATATATATATATATATATATATATATATATATATATATATATATATATATAATGAGGCTTCAAAACGGCTCAAAAGTGAGCCGTCTAAGCCGTCATTATATCACGGCCCATTTTATTTTTAAAGAAATAAATTATGTAAATTTTTTTTAAAAAAGTTTAAATTGTCAAGATGGAGAATCGAACTCAACCAAACATGAAAAATATCTCACACCTTAACCACATGAGTTAGAAAAAATATTTGAATATAATTGGATAATATTTTTATTATGTGTCAGTATACGTGCAAAGCACGTGCATTGCTAGTATATATATATATATATATATATATATATATATATATATATATATATATATATAATATATATATATATATATATATATATATATATATATATATATATATATATATATATATGTGTGTGTGTGTGTGTGTGTGTGTGTGTTGAATTTATATGTTCTGTTAAATTTACATGCCACTAACCATGATGATCTCTGGAATTGGAAGCCACTACAGCAGAATAATAGTCCTTAAGTATCGGTGTTGATAAGATTTTCATCACTGAGTTCTATAGAAAAATGGAACAAATATATGCCACTTATATATTTCAAGTGGAAATTCATTTTATTCATGAGGTGTACTGATTTTCGAAATTTTTTAAGTTATGCTATTAAGTACTATATCATGATACAATATTCAATTTAATAGTTTTCTGGATGATATGTACAATTTCTATCGAGAGTACGATATTATAGAGAAATCATTAGCTCTCAATTCTCGTAAGTATATTAGAATACTATTCACATGTTTATGCATGTAATAACCGCACAATGTTGATAAATGTTAGAGCATCTCCAACCCTTGTATTGTTTTGTGTTGTGATTCTTATGTGGCATGTGACACAAGACAATGTCTTCCCTATGTGGCAAGGTAATATTCACATAAGACAATGAGATAAAAAAGTGTTCTCCAATGCAAAAGTATTGAGAAGACAATAAAAAATATTTTTTACAACTTCCAAGACAACTCCTCTACTTCTTTATTTTTTTATAAATATTTCTATTCATAATTGATGATGTGAAGACAAAGTCACTGTGAAATGCATTGTCTAGATCTAGACAACCAAGTTCATATTGTCCTTACCATGTCATTGTGATGTCAACTTCAAGATATATTTTACATTTGCATTGGAGAAGGTTTTTTGAAATAAAGGCTTGTCATTCCTATGTGGCAACCATTTTTTTCTAAACTCACAATAGGGTTGGAGATGCTCTTATTCAATACCATCCAGTTATAATATCATGTTCTGATTAACATTATTTTATTACTCTTTGTTAAAACTGTACATAAGTTTTATATATTATCATCTACTCTATAATTTTTTGTTTTTTCAAATTCTTTTGAATATACATACTATATTTCACACACCGTTTTAATGCCGTCAAAGTTTGGTTTAATTTTCCATCCATCTTAAATCCAAATCAGTTTTGTAGCATGGTTATGAATGTCACGCCCCGACTCAAAATTACCCGAATCATCGTTCTCGCAGAGGGCATGATGCCGCACGAGCCTGGAGTTGCGCTCGTGCAAGGCAAGATGACAAGTTCTCAAATGGTTATCTTTGATTTGATATTAACAATGAAAGAAAAACAGAGTATACGAAACAATTCTCTTTATTGATATTCAAACTGAGATTACAAAGGCTTTTGATAGCCCAACAATATATGCCAGATTGGTTACAACACTCAGGTCCTTTCTTGCCCACAAAGGAGTTCATCGTTCCATACATCATGCCTTCTATATCTCGGCCGCATCAATCCTGTTGCAAGTCCGAGCGCCAATACGATCGCATGCTTTAACGTTACGGCATTCCATGCCTCTGCACGATCAAGCAAAGCTTCGCCACGAGCAATCCATTTTCTACACCCTGCATAAAAGCTGGTGGGAGATCAGTACGTTCGTCCTCGCATGTACTGACGAAAAGACCGACTTTCTAAACCGACATTTTAGTATTTATGTTCAATCATGCAACTTACCTTATGATCTTGCTATATTCTTCTTAGGGTCAATTTCATGACATATTCGAAAGCGGTAAAGCATGTTATCATGGCAAGCATGTTATTCGAATTGAATAGGCAAGCAGGCAAGCAATCTCGTGTTTGTTTTGTGGTGCGACTTCTTACCAAGTCGACGCACTCGCCCTTGCACTGACGCAAGGTGAATACGCCCCATTCCTTTTCTGTCATGTTATAAGTGCTCTGTATGCAGGATCTATGTGTGCGGGACACATACATACCTGTACTTTTAATCCATCATTCCTTAACTATATGATGGTCGTTGGCGTATCCGTGCCAAAATAGACTAAAGGCGTTTCTTTTCTTTCTTTCCTTTCTTTCTCTCTTTCTTTTTTTTCTCGAATTTGGGTAGTCCGGTGTTTCACGGGTTGAGTTGCTATCCCAAACAACCGAAACATACCGCTGTATACCATCATTTGTAGTTTTTCACATCTTGCTAAGCGGTTGCTAATTGTCTTACGGATGTGCGCCTATCAAAGATTATATCCCTCCTAGGCCGAACGGTCCCGGTGCCCCGACGCAGCCCGTTGGAAGGGAACATTCCGTGCACGGAAGATTATCATAATTATCTCAAGTCCATTCGACCATGCAACACCCTATTTTCAAACAACCAAACATAGTCTTGAGTCCGAGACTCAGACTTTATCATCTCGTATTTCTTCCATTAACTTTCTATGTTCTTACATTTCATACTTCGTTTCAATGTTCAATGGCATCATGCCTCAACTCAATATTCGTCAACCGAATGACCCGAAGGTCCCGAACACCTTTCGAGGCATCATGTCATATCTGACAGTTCTGCCACATTCATGTCACAACTGTATTCTTTCGCAACGAAGCCATCTTTTATGATCTCGTGCACGTAGGCATGTTTCAACACGTTTATCATCTTTTCCCCTCGCGTCGTACACTTGGTGCACGCATCGAAGCCGTATTTCCATGTTCTATGACTTAGTGTTCAATGTTCGTGGCTTACACGCTAGGGCGCTCGTCTATTGTCTTTCAATGTGCTAGCCTTTCTAACTCGTACACGAAGGCACGGAATGGCTCGTACACGAAGGCACTCGCCAAATACAGTTATCCTATTGTCTTGCGGCTTCTGCACCGAGGCACTCGCCTTTGCGATATCTAATGTTCCATAGCGACTCGTGTATTTGATGCATATTTTATTTCAATTGTTCTAACTAGTGTTTGACACACACTACGATTTATCTCCCGGTCGGACCACGCCCATGGCGTCGATAGGTTAACTTAGCATACAATGATATATTCTGACTTAGGCATGAAGGAATAAAAAGAAGAGTCAATCCTCCCACCTTAAACCGATAAGCCTCGTTGTTTGCCGAGCCGATACGGCTCGACTTCATATCTTTGTTGTATGGCCAAATCTCCTGACTTAAGCCATTCGAGCACTTCGTGCTTCATTTTACTACTCGACCGATTTTGGCCTACCGTGCCTAAGTCCCAGCCTGTTGCGAGGCGATGATTTGGGTTTTGCGGACCCGTTGCGAATGAGGCAAAATGTCGACCTCTAATATTTCAGCGTAAATGGATAGCCTGCACATGAAACCAACTAAAATCAATACTTGCATCGATTCGAACTTGCTTCTTGGTCGATTCGATTTCTTAGAATCTTCGAGCCGACTTAACGCACTTATCCTTCGGGGCAATGCGACGCTTCGCATCGATTCAACTCGATACGTTTCTTTGGGACAATACAACTCTTCGCATTGACTTACATTCGATGCATTGCTCAGGATAATGTAACTCTCTTATCGTTTTGGATCGATACATTTCATTCGGTCAACGTGACTCTTTGAGTCAATATGACTCTTTGAGTCAACGTCTCAGCGTAATGCACCATACGGAGCGGGGCATTGCAGAATATACCATTCAAAATAAGGTTCGTCCTCGAACCAAAACCAACACTCTGATTAAGTGTTTTATAGATCGTTCCACGATCTCGTCCCACCAATGTTGTTCAGTTTCGTACTTTCTTGTAAGCTTTTCATTAACATTTCAAAGTCTTTCCTGTAGCTCGATTTGAATTCGTATACAACTCGATTTGGATCCGTACCTATATTCAAGGCGTCCCAAAGATATATGTATTTCGACCAAGTCCAATGGTAGCAAATTGGAACAAAGCTAACAGGTAATTTCAATCCTATGCTTGCCATCTCGTACTTCTTATCGGACTTATCTTTAGCAACTGTTCTCAAAATTCCATCACATACATATATTCGATACATATGTGATTCATTCAATAAAGTCACTGCACGCGACATGATTCAAAATCGCATTCCTCATTTCGTATGTTTCATATGAACTATCAATCCAATACGTTGCGTCGAGCTGTCGCACATCCGATCGCAACGATCCTCCGTAACGCCTTGCGTTCGAATTCGCCACCCAACTATTTCCGAAGTCTGGCTATGCCACTTATCTCGATACGATTTTCTTTGTTGACTTACAAATGTATCAACATTCAGGACTATGCCCGCTAGGTTACTTAATTAGACACCGTGCTTAAATTCTCCCGACGCAACTTTAAATTAACATTGCACAAAGGCCACAGTCTATCCGACACAAAAGTTTACGTCAAGGCGACGGTGCTCAAGGCAACAATCGCTTTGACTCAAAGTCTCTACGATGCATCTTATGTTCGACTCCTAACGAGTAGGAATTTACTAGCCAAATTCTCAACTTATCCGTCTCGCAACGATGAATATAAGTTCGATTCATGCAAGCTCAATTGCAAGGTGAATCCAAATCTAACGACATAACTCGTAAGTCATTCCCTTATCATTCTCTCTCGTGCATAGCACGATTCTCGCAATCGCCTATCCGAATCACCAAGTTCGTTGGTGAATTTCTAGTTCGATCGTCGACCAACATAAATATTCAAGCATTCATTCGACGAATACTCAAAATCTAATTATATCATTCTCAATCGAACGTTGTTCCAACAATTCTCGATCGCCTAGACTTATCGTCAACATGCACCACATTATATTTGTTATCGATGCAATTTTATATGCGATATCGCATGGGTCATCTTACGGTCTGCAACATTCAATTTGATTTGGCGGTCAAGTCTTCTAGGGTCAGCTGCCCCGAAACTACGCTCGATAATTGTGGATCATCACCGAAGGACAGTTTACTACGAACCATGTAATATCTTATTTCGGAGCCAAATCACGTTCCGACAATTTCTTTGCGACTACCCAATTTCGGACAAAACTATATCTATCGACGCAACTGATGCGCAACTATCCTCCGAGTAAAGTCATGCACTACCGTCGATGATTCTGCTATTCATGAAGCATCTCCTCGTATTGAGTTCGAGTCTATCTTATTTGCGGTCGACACACGAGATGCTATACGCATCGAACAATCGTCGATGACTTATAGTCTCGTCTTGGTCAATCACAAAGTTCATGATCAACCAGTTCATTCTTCTCGTATTGTTATTTCCAAAATTTGATCACTACTAAAATTTGCTTAATTGGCGACGTAAATTTAGCGACGTTAGCAAAACGTCGCTAAACTGTGGACATTAACGACATATAAATGAAACGTCGGTAACCGTCGCTACTAGCGACACAAATAGCGACGTGACAACGACGTATATTAGTTACGTGAGCTAGTCGTCGCGAAACATCGCTACAACGTCGCTAATTGCGACTGATTTAGCGACGTTAATAATAACGTCACTAAATTCTAACTAAATTAAATTCTTCCCCCCGATTCATTTCCCCACATCCATTTTACTCTCTCACTCTCTTCCTCCGGCGCTCTCGCTCTCACTCTCTCCGGCGACTTTACTCTCTCCGGTGACTCTCCTCTAGTACGTGACTCCCTCTCTCTCTCTCTATTTATTGTTGGTGGTTGGGGGGGGTGCTTGTGGCTCGGAGGGAGGGGCAGGGGGTACGGGTGGTTGGGGGTGAGGAATGTTTGGAGGGTGGCTGGAGGGTGGGGCAGGGGGGCGTGAGGGCGGCTGGGGGTGAGGAGGGGGGCTGGGGGAAGGGGAGGGTTAGGGTTTGGGTTAGGGGGGAGAGGCGGGGGGTGAGGGCGGCTGGGGGATGAGGGCGGGGGTGCTTGGGAGGGGAGGGGGGATGGTGGGGGAGGAGTTGGGGATAGGGGTAGGGGTGGTGTAGGGGTTGGGGGGCTGGGGAGGGGAGGGGGCTGGTGGGGGAGGGCTTAGGGATAGGGTTCGGGTTAGGGTTAGGGGTGGTGTAGGAGGGTAGGGGTACAGGGGCGGCTGGGTCAGGGGCACCGATAGTGCCAAAAAATCTGATAATTTAGTAATACTTATTTGTTTTCCAAAACCGAAAAATGTAATACTCCGATTCGAAACCACGTACCGATAGTGCCGATATTTGTAACACGTAGTTTTGTTGGTTGGTTAATTTGTAACACGATAGTGCCGATATTTATAACATGTACCGACAGTGCCGATATTTGTAACACGTAGTTTCCTTGATCCCGATACTCATAGGAATGGTCCCGAGTCACGGCCGTAGTATGTAGTATATTCGTTTTAGTTTGTAGTATATTCGTTTTAGTTTTGAAGTTTTAGTTTTGAAGTTTATTCGTTTTAGTATGTAGTATGTAGTAGGAATGGTCCCGACTCATAGGAATGGTCCCGAGTCACGGCCGTAGTATGTAGTATGTAGTATATTCGTTTTAGTTTTGAAGTTTATTCATATTTGCAGATATCTAGAAATGGCTATATCCATGTATCTGCTAGACCGTTCGTAGATGTACTGTAGCCCATCTTCCCAAAATTTTTATAATATATTTTATTTTATTTATTTGAATTAAATGGTAATTTTTATATTTTATAAATAATTATTTAGTTAATTATTACGGTGGATGATTTTAGCCATGATGGAGTTTTGGAGTGCATGGTGACTAGAAATTATGGCACGGGTAGTGCAAAGGTGTGCTCTGACTAGTGTATTAGCCCTGGTAGGGAAGGCCGAGCCATAGTGACGTTCTAATTAGGAAAACCAGGCCAAGTTGTGACTTAACCCTCACCGAAGACTTATTTATTTATTATTTATATTATTGAGCTTTAGGGAACCCGGATGTACCGAATTAGTCCAGATAGGACCCAAGACAAGCCAAGCCCATGTAGTCATGCGGGACGTTCAATGACAGTTGTGTTGATGGAAATTGGTATGAGTATGTGGTATTTCCGTTTTATTTATTTAATGAATATTTTCTAAGTATTCATATTTAAATATTATGAATATTATTATTAGTGCTATTCAATGACTTTTGCATAAAATAGGTCTTCGTACATTTCGGGATTATTAGACTGTGCAAAATGGTATATATACACCATTAGTTGTTTTATTAAAATTTTGTTATTATTATTATTATTATTATTATTATTATTATTATTATTATTATCATTATTATTATTTATTGAGGATATTGTTATATAATATTATTTTATTATTAATGGTTATATTATGTTTGGCGATTAAATAATATTATATATAGTCATGTATATATAAATATATACACATAGGGTCTACCCTAGGAATTGATAAGATTGGGATTATTTAGAATTTATGGAGAATATTACATTAGTGTGTGTATATATATATATATATAGTTAGTAGTATAAAAGAAAAAAAACCAAACACTAATAACCACCACCAGTACAGTAAGGGAGCTTCCCCGTTCTGCCAAAGAAGCCCAACCTGATTTTTTTGCCAGCAACCCAAACCCGAGAGCCCCGCTCGGGTTCGACCACTGCTTATGTATATAAATGTCGAGAGAGGAGAGAGATTGAACAGAGCGACGAAAACCAAAACCCTAGCCTTCGACTGACGCCGCCACCCAGACGCCAACACAGCCGCGCGCGCCTGAGCATCGCCGACGGCCGGCCAAGCCGCCATGGCCGCGCGCGCGCCGGTGGTACAGTACAAAGAGCGCACAGCCGCATGCAGCAACCAACCCGACTTCACAGCGTAACTGCGCGACGCTCGGTTGATCGTTTTCCGATCTTCCTCCGCTGGTATGAAGTTAACATATACGCCCTTGTATTCTTTTAATTACTTTAATCATAGATGCGCTAGATCGGCCGAGAAATCGACGTGAAGTCGATGGAAAATTAGTCCAAAATAGGACACATAATACAGTCCAATCACCCAAGTTTGACGATCGATTCTGATCGATCCACTACCATATTAGAAAATCCATTTGAAGAGTCTTTTAGACAACATATAGGACTGCACGACCCTTTTCGTGGATTTGGAAACCATCGACTAGGATCGAGAAATCGAATCCCGAACTTTGACGAAAACCTGTTTTCGTAAACATAGAAAACCATCCACAGGACGTACGTCCCGCCAAACCGGGCGACGTGGTCGTGAACCGAAGGCATCGAAAGCTGCGTAACGACTTCGTGGTCGTGTGGGCTTTGACGGAATTTAAATTGGTCGCGTGTGCGCGACGAATTTGATACGTATCCGTCGAAATTTACCGTATCGTGCACTTTGTAAATTCCCCAATTACTTTGTGCACGCTCGTCAGATCGAGACAAAACTTGCACCAACAGGACCATACCATTTTTCTGGTCCTGTATGCCAAGTTTGGTCCAATTCTGAGACAGTTGATAAAATCACTATTTTATGGGCCCCACGGTCCGACTCAACGGGCGATTTTGTGCACGGCCCGTCGAAATCCAACTTTGGACATACGGTTGGGTTCGTATCGAAAAACTGGATTCGTAGGCATATAGTTTGATGACTTTAGAGACCGTTGACTCTGGCACGCTTTACGGTGCAAAGGACAGATATCGTTTTTGCCAGAAATTACCGTTTTGCCCCTGTGTCCAGAATTGGACTTAAGGACAGGCAATCCTAGCTAATTTAACTATTCTGAGAACATTGGTAATGTTTATTTCAGCTTTCGGGGACTGTTGTACGGGTTTTGACTATTGGGGCACATTGAGTGGTTCAGATTGTCGGTTTTACCAGCAGAGGACCACAGGCGAGTACAGTTTATTGTCTGCATTTCGATATTGATCTTTACTATATTTTATTTATTAGTCATTGGTTATGTGATTTTTATACTCTATTATAAATTGTTGAGTCGGGAATGAGAAGTACCAAGGATGTGTGATCCGACCGTAGATCGTGTTTATTTTCATGCAGTAGACCTCGTAGACCGTATTTATTTTCATGCAGTAGACCTCATAGACCGTGTTTATTTTCATGCAGTAGACCTCGTAGACATTATTTATTTTCATGCAGTAGACCTCGTAGACATTGTTTATTTTCTGCAAGTAGACCTCGTAGACATTGTTTATTTTCTGCAAGTAGACCTCGTAGATATTATTTATTTTCTGCAAGTAGACCTCGTAGACATTATTTATTTTCTGCAACTAGACCTCGTAGACCGTGCGGTGTAGTGTCCCAGACTGATCACATATCAAAGGTACTTCTAACAGTTGGGGAAAGTAGTTTGCGTCTATTTATTTGCTACTGGTTTTCTGTATTTTTTGTTTATTTTCAAAACTCATGATTGGTGTCTAACCTTTGTTTTATAGTCATTTTCTTTATTGAAATTGCTTTCAGTGAATTGTGCTCGTTCCATTCCTGACTGGAAACCAACATTTTCAGGTTAGCCGTGGATTCACTTAGCTTGGGGAGTGACGGGAATACTTGCAGACAAAAGCCTAGAGACTAGCTAGATAGTTGAGTTGTAGTCATTCATTTATTTGTACAAGTTTATATTTTTCTATAAATGTAAAACTTGTGATCATTGTAAGTTAAATTAATTATGTGAATGAGCATTATTTGTGATTTTTGATCTTCATGGCCGTGACAGCGTTCTACCGCCGACACTGCGGCGTAGGTTGGCTTGGACACGTCTCGTATCCGTTTAAAAAAAATGGGTGCGGATCGTGACAAGTTTTTGTGGTGGCCCATGCAGGTCAGTCTTTACAAATCATGCGAACTCGTGATAGTTCTCAAGTTAGTTGTACTATTGCGAGCCTGCGACTAAGAAATGACTCATTCACGAATTAGGAATTAATTTAATTTAAGAGAATGACTAGGACTAGGAGTTCCTTATACAAACTTACCGATGGGTAGTCTAGGCCATGCAATGTAGATGAGGGTTATTGATTTTGATAGTTTGTCAGATCCCCATAGGTACAATAATATCTCTTGATATGACGACACGATCCAATGTGGATAGATTATTCACTTGGTGAGACAGGGCTTCATAGAAATAATGACCTAACATTGATAAATTGTGCAATTCCTCATCCTTATCTGTTAGACATCATCCTCATGTCTTAGCCCCAATTTACCTATTTAGTTCCTATTTTGCCCAAGAATTATTATTTTATATAATTTCTGATTATGTTATCCATATACGGACCTTGAGTTAGTTTCGATTCAAATTTTTCCCCAATGGTTTGAATACATATAAAATGGATACTAGGATGTTTGTATTTCTTTGTCTTCAGTTATTCACCTCCATGTTCACCTTTTATTTTAAGGGTTGTGACTGATAATGCTTACGCTTTATTTTATAGTCAACCTGTTTGAATTTCTAGAAACCCATGAATTTTACAGATATAGTTAAAAGAATGTTGATTAACTCGTACTGGCAGAACAGCAGCGCACTGTCGCCATTTATTTAAATTTTAGAGACTATGGATTTACTGCAGCCAGCAGCGCACCGGCGAGACACGACCCCTAGAGTTGAAATTAGATTAGGAAAATATCGGTTATAGAATTTTGCTAGAAATATAACTAGTGGTCCACTCTTGATCGTAGTTATCCTTGAGCCAATATTGGATAGAGTTAAGTAATGTTCGATTTGTATCATATTTGAGTTACGAAACCAAGGGTTTACCACAGCCCGATTTTACGGGCGAGGCGTAGTCCTCGGTAAAATGACTTCAGACGTGATTACAAATTAGGGATACTATAGAGGATAGGACGGTGCCCTGTATGTTCTATAAGATCCGAAGCCAATAGTAGTGGAAGTTCTGCAAGTTGGGTAGTATGTCTCCCGACCTAGCATTCCATAGTCCTTGTGATCTATTGACGAGAAAATTGATTTACGCTAATAGGTTTACCGGGAATATAGAATGTAGAGGTCCATAACCCATTAGTCGACCAAGGCCTTGGACAAGAAGATAGTAGGAAGACTGTATAAGCAAGAACACTTGGTAAATTTTTGATTCTCACAAAACTCGAGCTACTTGTGCCTTTTTTCAAAAATCTCGCATAATTGTATTCGACTATCTTAACAAACGCTGCTGTTACAGCTTAGTTTTGCAAGCTCACTCTGTTCTAGAGCTTGATTTGAGACATATGTTTAGTGGGGACGCCTGCTAACTTATTGTCTAATTAGAATCAGTGTATTATGGCTGATCAACCATGATGCATTTGGTTCACTCTTCGTTTAATTACACTACATGGATGGAGATATATAGGTATCTAGGATCTCATCCGCGACTGCTTTGACAATTCCTCTTGAATTATACGTTCGCCTTTGGATCAAGTGATTGTATTCAGTAACATCTTTCTTGAACTCTTTATTGTTTTTGTCTTTCACTGATTTGGAAAGACAGAAGCTCGTAATTGGTAGAGAGATACCGAGTATCCCCATGGCTATGGTAGTTGTATACACAAGGGTAATTATCGTCAGCCAGCCATGTGATTGAGTTACTCGTTCTCCTCTCGAGCCCAAATTGTTATCGAGACTTTCAAGCCATCCGAATTTGAGAATGAGTAGGGTTTTACCCTTAGTCATAATGCCAACCCAGGAGACTATCTATTCTCAAGAAACAATTCATTATGTCTCTAAATATTTTCTTGAATATTGCCTTTACCTTCAACCCTTATGTCTTGACTCAACCGTCCCTCGACCAAAGCCCACAGTTTAGACATGAGATGAATTGACAAGGCTAAGGACAATAATTTACTGTAGCTCCCCTTCCTGGAATTTTGAAATATTTTTATTTATTTATTTATTTGATTTAAATGGTAATTTTAGAATTTTTGTAAATAATTATTTAGTTAATCATTACGGTAGATGATTTCTAATCATGATTAAATTTGGAGTACAAGGTGACTAGAAATCGTGGCACGGATAGTGCACTGACGTGCTTTGACTAGTGTTTAGCCATGGTAGGGGAATGCCGAGCCATAGGTGTGTTCTAACTAGGAAAACCAGGCCAAGTTGCGAGTTAACCCCTATAAATAATTTAATTAGTTATTTATTAATATTTTGATTTTAGGAAATTCAGTAATGCCAAACTAGTCCGGACTGGGCCCGAACCGAGCCCAAGCCCGTATAGGCTTATAGTGAGTCCTAAGACGTCCATGATGATATACTTTGAGTGTATACTTCTACCTTGTTTTAAGTATCTAATAAATATTTTCCTGGAATAAATTGTTATATATATAATATCAATATTCAGTTATTTGGAGTTAATATTAATTCTTGGAAACATTTATATTACCCTTGTGCATTTTTAGAGTTTTTAAACTATATAAATGTGTATATATAGATTTATGGTGCCTATTTAATAATTGAATATATGTTTTCAATATTATTATAAAGGTTATATTTTTTTTTCAATATTATTATAAAGGTTATATATATATATATATATATATATATTTTATATATATATATATATATATATATATATATATATATATATATATATATATATATATATATATATATATCCTTGCTGAGTGTATGTATATAGAGGTATACGTATATGTGTATATACGTGAGCGTATATATGTGTATACATACATAATAAGCTTTAGAGAATATTGCTAAGATTTATTTGGATTTTTGAATATCTAATTATGGATATACATGTATATTAACTGTTATTATGTATATAGATTTATAGTAATCAAATAAAAAGCACACATATTAACCCAGCCAGGCCCACATGCCAATCAGAGCATTGGAACGCCTACTAGAGATGATAATGGATAGTGCTTGCTGAGCAATATTTTTGGGCCAACAAAAGTTGGTCTGGACCTAGTCTTGCAGAGTAGGCTCTGATAGGCTCTTCGGCCTTCAAGCCATCCGACATACTTTTCAGGCCAGCTCATATGTCCTCATTGCCATTTGTGTAAGGGGATTTTAATTGTTGGAATTGAGTCTTGGTGAGTATCACAGTTTTTTTTCCCAAAGCCAACCAATGGGGCTCGGTCCAACCCGTCGAGCTAGGGCCCGCTAGCACTATTTCTGAATCCACACACAGCCCATTTCCAACTGACCAGGCCCGACCCAGAATGGGTTTCCAAGCAATTCCGCTCGGGTGGTTCAGCATCCGCTCGGGTGGTTCGGGTTCATCATATAAAAATATGCAGAGAACCGAGCGAGAGAGAGAACAGCGGATGGGGGGATTCACCAAAACCCTAACAACTCACCGACACGGCGCCCCTTCCTGTTCCCCGGCGACCTCCCCCAGCCAGGGCACCGCCGTGCGCGGCCACTGGCCGGCCACGGTAGCGCCGACGCACGCGCGGGTGCGAACCAACAACAGCAGCAGTTGTGCATAGAACGCGCGACTTCGCGAACCATTTTCTCTGTGCGTAGTTGATCGATATTCGATTCGTCTTCGCAGGTATGAACACAACCTATACGTCTACCAATCCCTTCAACTAGTTTTATTTATTTTGCTTCGTGTACGACGAAAACCGAGTTCCAAAACCGAGAAAAATCTCGATTTCCTGAGTATAAAAACTGCCCCAACGCCCAATATTCGCGGTCGATTTACGACAAGAACAACGCGAATTTTAGAAAACCGCCTGAACAGACTTCTAGACAACCTAACCAAGATGAAAACCCTATTTTTTGATTTAATTCTTGTGATTTATTTTCTGTTTTAAATTAGGACGAAGTTGACGAAAAATCTATTTTCAAAATATCGAAAACCATCCACACGACGTGCGTCCCGCCATTCCGGGCGACGTGGTCGTGCACCGTAAGCATCGAAAGCTGCGACGGTTTCGTGGTCATGTGGGCTTTGGCGAAATTCAAATTGGTCGCGTGTGCGCGACGAATTTGATGCGTATCCGTCGAAATTCACCGTATCGTGTACTTTGCAAATTCTTCAATTACTTTGTGCACACTCATCAGATCGAGACGAAACTTGTGCCAACAGGACCGTTTCGTTTTTTTGGTCCTCCATGCCAAGTTTGGTCCGATTTTGAGACAGTTGATAAAATCACCGTTTTGCGGGTCCCACGGTCCCACTCAACGGGTAATTTTGTGCACGGCCCGTCGGAATCCAACTCTGGACATTCGTTGGGTTCGTATCGGAAAACCGGATCCGTAGACATGTAGTTTGACGACTTTAGAGACTGTTGACTCTGGCACGCTTTTCGGTGCAAAGCGGGTCCAACGGCGGACATCGTTTTTGCCCAAAATTACCATTTTGCCCCTGTGTCCAGAATTGGACTTAAGGACAGGCAATTCTAGCTAATTTGACTATTCTGAGAATGTTGGTAATGTTTATTTCAGCTTTCGGAGACAGTTGTGATGACTTGGACTTTCTGACTTATTGATTGGAGTTACATTGTTGGTTCTTCGTGCAACCCCCAGGCAAGTATACCTTGCCTTTTTACACAGCTTTATTTACATGCACTATCTTTATTTATTATCCAGTTTTCTTATATTATTGATATGTATCTTTCATATCCTGTTCATATATTGGTACCATTGATTTGTAGACCGTGTTCACAGTTAGCCTTGTGTCTTATTGGTCGTGCCTTGATTGAGCCGTGCCTTTATGTCTTGAACCTTGAAGCTAGCCTGCGAGTCCACACTAGGGACGAGGATTAGTAGTAGATGCTAGCCTGTGAGTCCACATTAGGGACGAGGGTTAGTAGTATAGGGTTTACGCCTGCGAGTCCACACTAGGGACGAGGGTGATGCTAGCCTACGAGTCCACACTAGGGACGAGGGTTAGTAGTAGATGCTAGCCTGCGAGTCCACATTAGAGACGAGGGTTAGTAGTATAGGGTTTACGCCTGCGAGTCCACACTAGGGACGAGGGTGATGCTAATCTGCGAGTCCATACTAGGGACGAGGATTACTAGTTGTTCAAACCTGCGAGTCCACACTAGGGACGAGGGTTTGAGTATTCGTTTCGGTTATCCGTTGACATCTTGACATGAGTTCTCTAGTCCTTGTTCAGCAGTTCATTTTCGTGTAGACAGTGTATAGCTTCGTGCTTATTCATTACTCAGTTTTACTTGTTTATCCTGTATTGTTCTCCATGCATAATAAACTGTTAGAAAGACTCGTTTTTATGTATCTTGCTAGTCCTCTGAGGACCTGATGATCTCTTCAGGTTTAGCGACTACATGGAGTTAGTTAGCAGAGCAGGATGATAGAGGATTGCGATGTATAATACAGGTATTTATTTGTGTTATTTTTTCATTATCTTCTCGTGCTTTATATTCCATACCGTGATATATTCTGCTTATTTATAGGCTCATATCATTCTTAGAGTCTAATCGAACAATATGCTAATGGGCTGCAGACCATGACCCATACTTGTTCATTCTTGTTTATATGATTCATGTGGATTGAGATATAGTTTAGATTAGACATGATACCTCGCCCTGGACAGCTTATACGTACTCGAGTCGGGCTGGAGTTCGCTCGATACGTAGCTTGCTTGCTCACGAGCTCGCATCCGAAAAGCGGGTGCGGGTCGTAACATTTATCGTGACTATGGTAGACACTCATCCCGAGATTGGTTTTCCACAAGTATTACCCTAGTCACGTAAATTTTATTATTAAAGCCTAACTAGTATGGGAACCCCACAGTCACTAGCTTAGCCAATACCGTAGCTTAAATACCCTGTCATATTATAACCTACCAGTTGTCAACAGCAATGCATGATCACTACAACTCATGTATACTGTGGACAAGCATATCATTCTATTTTAGCGACCATGTGTCATGGTACACACTCGTTTTCTATTTAGTGAGGAACGATCTTTGACTCGACTTATAACCATCGTACCCCGTTACGCCGTGCTTGATTCTTTATTAACAAGAGTCGAGGTACAATACCTGGATTTTGGAATTCTTCTGACCTCATTATTCCTAAGACCATGTCCTGGCTTCTAAGGTGGGTAGACCGTAAGCCTTCAAAAATTTTAGGATACACGAGGATTACCGATTGATAAGAATAACTTCCATTAGGATGATGATTAGTGCCATTGGACTCCCACTTTTCATTTAGATCATTTTGTATCCCCGGCCGTGTCATTAATATTCGGAGCACGAGGCCAGTTGTTACCTTCCAACAAAATTCACATGCATGACCTAGACAAGTCCACCTTCATCTAGGTATATCATGTCCCACTCAAACACGTTCCCATGTACTCTATTTTTATGATACGACTTTCAAGACGAAATGACTAGCTATAACCCTTACCATAACTCTCGTATACTTTTCGACTCCAAATAGAGACTCAACCTCGACTCAAACCTTTCGACCTAGTATATGGTTGTGATCTACTCGAAGCCCACTATGTACATATCACTAGTGTGCCACTCAATTGTGTCTTCTCGTGCCACTTAAACACAGAAGTCACGGAAGACGCATTTTGGGCTTTAGGGACCTAACTAACCAACCTGCCTGATAAATTGCTCAACCACTTGGGTAGAAACCTATTCTAGGTTTCCTTAACCTAGTAGAAATAATTTTATCATTGAGATCTTGTCCAGTCCATGTGGATTGAAATCCAAGATTCATTCGACCAACGATTGATGTCCAATCAGGAAACCCATTAGGACACGGTAAGGTCCATCCAGGCATACCACCCTATTTGGACTATAAAACCGAACTACTTGAAATAGGTCCCTATACCTATTATGTAGTCTCCATCCCTTAGAATGTGAGGTCATTCGTAACCCTTAATCTATCTACCTGGAAGTTGCGATACGACCTTGCATTGCATTTATAACCCTTGCTCGTGTGTTTAAATAACCACGGAAAAGATCACAATATTGATTTCTCAAATTTCGTCCTATTATGAAATCTTGTTCAGATAAAATTTTGAGAAAGGAATTTATGTATTGCATGGATTACAAGCCCTCTGGAAACGAAGAGTCCTTCGATTTAGCAAGTGACTAGACTAGAGTAGCCCCATCTAGCAAATAAGTCAATGGTTCATAGACTTTCTTTCCATCTGCATCATCGGGTATTCTCTACCGCTCATGGAAATTCATAAATGCTCTCGATTTTTCTTCCCTATCTTCCTGTCCTTCCTATTTCAGAGTGACGAATGGTCACGCTTATTAGAATTCAGCAATAATTCTTAGCTACTTGTGTAAATTTGTTGCATGTTAGATTTTGGGATGGTTTGATAGATAGGAAAGGACTATAGATACCATAAGCAGTAGATATCTATTGGTAGAAATTTTAGCAATTAGTTGGAAGTTATAAAGTTTAGCTACAAGAGAATTGAGGGAGTAGTGTGACCAAAGGTGGGTAGAAGTCCTCGGAGTTTCGTAGTTACAAAATGGCTAGGAGGAGAATATAAACTGTTTTTGAGGAATTAAAATTTGAGGAGATTAAGGTAATGGTAGATTTTCTTTTTGAATTTAAGGAATAAATTACGAATTAGAATTTCGAGGACGAAATTATTTTTAAGGTGGGTAGATTTGTAGCCCCTCTTCCCGAAATTTTTATAATATATTTTATTTTATTTATTTGAATTAAATGGTACTTTTTATATTTTATAAATAATTATTTAGTTAATTATTACGGTGGATGATTTTAGCCATGATAGAGTTTTGGAGTGCATGGTGACTAGAAATCATGGCACGGGTAGTGCAAAGGTGTGCTCTGACTAGTGTATTAGCCCTGGTAGGGAAGGCCGAGCCATAGTGACGTCCTAACTAGGAAAACCAGGCCAAGTTGCGACTTAACCATCACCGAAGACTTATTTATTTATTATTTATATTATTAAGCTTTAGGGAACCCGGATGTACAGAATTAGTCCAGATAGGACCCAAGACAAGCCAAGCCCATGTAGTCATGCGGGACGTTCAATGACAGTTGTGTTGATAGAAATTGGTATGAGTATGTGGTATTTCCGTTTTATTTATTTAATGAATATTTTCTAAGTATTCATATTCAAATATTATGAATATTATTATTAGTGCTATTCAATGACTTTTGCATAAAATAGGTCTTCGTACATTTCGGGATTATTAGACTGCACAAAATGGTATATATACACCATTAGTTATTTTATTAAATTTTTGTTATTATTATTATTATTATTATTATTAGTATTATTATTATTATTATTATTATTATTATTATTATTATTATTATTATTATTATCATTATTTTATTGAGGATATTTTTATATAATATTATTTTATTATTAATGGTTATATTATGTTTGGCGATTAAATAATATTATATATAATCATGTATATATAAATATATACACATAGGGTCTACCCTAGGAATTGATAAGATTGGGATTATTTAGAATTTATGGAGAATATTACATTAGTGTGTATATATATATATATATATATATATATATATATATATATATATATATATATATATATATATATATATATATATATATATATATATATATGAATATATATATATGTATAGTTAGTAGTATAAAAGAAAAAAGACCAAACACTAATAACCACCACCAGCACAGTAAGGGAGCTTCCCCATTCTGCCAAAGAAGCCCAACCCGATTTTTTTGCAAGCAACCCAAACCCGAGAGCCCCGCTCGGGTTCTACCACTGCTTATATATATAAATGTCAAGGGAGGAGAGAGATTGAATAGAGCGACGAAAACCAAAACCCTAGCCTTCGACTGACGCCGCCACCCAGACGCCAACACAGCCGCGCGCGCCTGAGCATCGTCGACGGCCGGCCAAGCCGCCACGGCCGCGTGCGCGTCGGTGATACAGTGCAAAGAGCGCACAGCCGCATGCAGCAACCAACCCGACTTCACAGCGTAACTGCGCGACGCTCGGTTGATCGTTTTCTGATCTTCCTTCGCTGGTATGAAGTTAACATATACGCCCTTGCATTCTTTTAATTACTTTAATCATAGATGCGCTAGATCGGCTAGGAAATCGACGTGAAGTCGATAGAAAATTAGTCCAAAACAGGACACATAATACAGTCCAATCATCCAAGTTTGACGATCGATTCTGATCGATCCACTACCATATTAGAAAATCCATTTGAAGAATCTTTTAGACAACATATAGGACTGCACGACCCTTTTCGTGGATTTGGAAACCATCGACTACGTGTCGAGAAATCGAATCCCGAACTTTGACGAAAACCTGTTTTCGTTAACATAGAAAACCATTCACAGGATGTGCGTCCCGCCAAACCGGGCGACGTGGTCACGAACCAAAGGCATCGAAAGCTGCGTAAGGCTTCGTGGTCGTATGGGCTTTGACGGAATTCGAATTGGTCGCGTGTGCGCGACGAATTTGATGCGTATCCGTCGAAATTTACCGTATCGTATACTTTGTAAATTCCCTAATTATTTTGTGCATGCATGTCAGATCGAGACAAAACTTGCGCCAACAGGACCGTATCATTTTTCTGGTCCTGTATGCCAAGTTTGGTCCGATTCTGAGACAGTTGATAAAATCACCATTTTGCGGGCCCCACGGTCCGACTCAACGGACAATTTTATGCACGGTCCACCAAAATTCAACTTTGGACATACGATTGGGTTCGTATCGAAAAACTGGATCCGTAGGCATGTAGTTTGACGACTTTAGAGACCATTGACTCTGGCACGCTTTACGGTGCAAAGCGGGTCCAACGACGGACATCGTTTTTGCTCGAAATTATCGTTTTACCTCTGTGTCCAGAATTAGACTTAAGGACAGGCAATCCTAGCTAATTTGACAATTCTAAGAACATTGGTAATGTTTATTTCAGCTTTCGGGGACTGTTGTACGGATTTTGACTATTGGGGCACATTGAGTGGTTCAGATTGTCGGTTTCACCAGCAGAGGACCACAGGCGAGTACAGTTTATTGTCTGCATTTCGATATTGATCTTTACTATATTTCATTGATTAGTCATTGGTTATGTAATTTTTATACTCTATTATAAATTGTTGAGTCGGGAATGAGAAGTACCAAAGATGTGTGATCCGACCGTAGACCGTGTTTATTTTCATGCAGTAGACCTCGTAGACCGTGTTTATTTTCATGCAGTAGACCTCGTAGACCGTGTTTATTTTCATGCAGTAGACCTCGTAGATATTGTTTATTTTCATGCAGTAGACCTCGTAGACATTATTTATTTTCTGCAAGTAGACCTCGTAGATATTATTTATTTTCTGCAAGTATACCTCGTAGACATTGTTTATTTTCTGCAAGTAGACCTCGTAGACCGTGCGGTATAGTGTCCCAGACTGATCACATATCAAAGGTACTTCTAACAGTTGGAGAAAGTAGTTTGCGTCTATTTATTTGCTACTGGTTTTCTGTATTTCCTGTTTATTTTCAAAACTCATGATTGGTGTCTAACCTTTGTTTTATAGTCATTTTTTTTATTGAAATTGCTTTCAGTGAATTGTGCTCGTTCCATTCCTGACTGAAAACCAACATTTTCAGGTTAGCCGTGGATTCACTTAGCTTGGGGAGTGACGGGAATACTTGCAGACAAAAGCCTAGAGACTAGCTAGATAGTTGAGTTGTAGTCATTCATTTATTTGTACAAGTTTATAATTTTCTACAAATGTAAAAACTTGTGATCATTGTAAGTTAAATTAATTATGTGAATGGGCATTATTTGTGATGTTTGATCTTTATGGCCGTGACAGCGTTCTACCGTCGACACTGCGACGTAGGCTGGCTTGGACACGTCTCGTATCCGTTTAAAAAAAAAATGGGTACGGGTCGTGACATGTACAACCGCATTCGAGATGACAGGTACGGTGTGCGAGATGAATACATCGTCGCAATAGAACAATTTCTTCAATTCGCGAAGGCGTTTCCTCAATCCTTGGACGGCATGGACATTAAGTGCCCGTGTGCAAAATATCGGAACATGAAGTTTCAACCAGAATTGGATGTGACGTATCACTTATACACAAAGGGTTTCCTTCCGAATTACTACCAATGGACCGCACACGGAGAGCTTGTACCTTTAGCATTCCAAGCGGAGCCTTATGTGGAGCCTTATGTGGAGCCTTATATGAATGTCCACAACCGAACTGGTGTCGACAACGAGTACGTGAACATGGTCTTCGATACTGCGGGGCCTAGTTTCGATCCATACAATCGTGACGCAGCTAAGGAGGTACCGAATACCGATGCCGCGAAGTTTATGGAGTTGTTGAAGAATGCAAGGACTCCTTTATACCCTGGCTGTGAGGACCATTCACCGTTAGAGGTGATCACTCGGCTCTTGAGCATAAAGTCCGACTTTAACATGTCACAAGAATGCTACAATAGAGTGCTCGAGTTGATTACTGATATCTTGCCGGAGGGTGCCAAGTTACCGAAAGACTTCTACCGCTCTAAGAGGATGGTGAGATCCCTCTGGATGGGATACGACAAGATCGATTACTGTCAGAACGGATGCATGCTTTACTACAACAATCACAAGGATGCAGAAGTGTACAAATTCTGTGGTGTTGATCGCTACAAGCCAACTGCTGCAGGCAAGTCTAGAAGACCGACTGCTTCAATGCACTACTTGTCGTTGGTGCCGCGGTTGCAGAGATTGTTCATGGTGAAAGAGACTGCCAAAAATATGAGTTGGCACAAGCGACAACAGACCGAAGGAGTGTTGGATCACCCATCTGATAGAGAAGTGTGGAAGCACTTCGATCGAGCATATCATAATTTCGCTTCTGATGCACTTAATGTAAGGTTGGGACTCTGCTCTGATGGTTTCACCCCATTTGCTCTTTCAGGCTCCCAATATTCATGCTGGTCGGTAATCCTCACTCCGTACAACCTACCACCTTGGATGTGCATAAAGATACATTACATATTTTTAACTATTATCATCCCCGATCCGAACAACCCGAAGAGGAACATCGACGTGTACTTACAGCCGTTGATAGATGAGCTGAAGCAGCTATGGGAAACAGGAGCGTACACGTATGATGCTTCAAAAAAATAGAATTTTCAGATGTGGGCAGCACTAATGTGGACAATCAACGACTTTTTGACTTATGGAATGTTATCTGGATGGAGCACTCATGGTCGGCTTTCATGTCCGTATTGCATGGACCACACTAAGGCTTTTCGTTTGAGACATGGAGGAAAGCCATGCTTCTTTGATTGTCACCGGTAATTCTCGTCGAAAGACCATCCGTACCGTAGGAACAGAACTGCATTCTGTGTCGGAGCTATGGAGAAGTGCGATCCACTGCCAATGTGGTCCGGAGAGGACACATGGGAGCAAGTAAAAGAAATTCCAAGTGCTATTGAAGATCCTACAACGAGCAGCCGTTGCGAGGGATTTGGCGAAGATCATAACTGGACCAAAAGGAGTATATTCTAAGATCTGCCATATTGGAGCACAAATCTGATTAGACATAACCATGACGTCATGCATATCGAGAAGAACGTGTTTGATAACATAATTAATACTGTAATGGACGTCAAGAGAAAGACAAAAGACAATCAGAAGGCTAGATTGGACTTAGCCGAAATATGCAGACGCCCTACATTGCATATGATAGACAACGGGAAGGGAAAGCTTTTGCGGCCTAAGGCAATCTACTCGCTGGACAAGGAGGACAAAGTGAGACTTTGTAAATGGATCCATGTCACGCCCCAGTACCGAAATACGGGGACGGACTAGGCCAGCTACTCCATATGAGGTACGTAACGTCATACGGTGATCGTGGCTGTCGAGAGACTAGGGGGTACATGCTACAATCAAGTCTCCTATGGTCCCACAGAGCTCTATGTCTCAATCAATTAAGTCAAATCAGCAATTAAATGAACATTAAAGATAAAGCAGTAAGGCGTCCCTGACGCTTCATCAAAATGATCATGAGAGACTAGCTTTATAATTGAGCTATCTCAGAGAGTCAGGAGTACAAAATTATACACAGCTGCAGTCTGTTTAATTACAATTATGTACTGACACAAAATATCAAGTAATCCGGCTAACAGGTGCCGGTGGCTAAACGCCGCAAAAGTATAAGCAGGAGTGGTGGAGAAGAAACCCACTCGAATTCCCGAACCGCCATGCTCCTAGTATGCACCATGGATGTCAGGGAGGAAGATCGTGTCCTCTGGCTCTGCTACGAGATCTGGCCAAACAAAACCAGCGGGGTCAGCCCCGAATAGCAAGTACCGCCAAAGGGACACAAGAGTTAAGATTAAAAACCCAACTAATAGAATGACTGATAATAGTAATACTTATGCTACTATTATAGGGTAGCGCAACATCCTCGAACCCATATGGCACCCTTACAACCAAACAAGGACAAAAGGTGCCGCATGGAGACGGGACGTGTCGTACTCTATAACTTTCACATAAGTTAAAAAGGTATAAACCATAAAATCTCCTGATCGTGACTTCGATCGATAGCCTATCGCAGCACAATAACCAACCCAACAATCAAACAAGAACATGGGTTGGATCATGTACCATGATAGACCATGTTCCTCAGTCATTCACAAAAGTAGCACTTCACAACCAGAATAAGTCTTCCGTTCATAACTTCGGTCCACAGCCTGTCATAGTACGATAACCAACCCAACAATCAAACAAGAACATGGGTTGGATCACGCACCATGACAGTCCGCTTCCTTCAGTTATTCACGGAAGGTCAATAGGAAACATGCAAGTCATTTTCACGGCCAATCAAGTCTACGAGTTTCTAGTGGAACGAGGTTATCCTCGCGTCATGTTATTAGAAAATCCTCAGATCGTATCTTTCCAGCAAGGCTAGCCAACCCAGGGGTTCGCGTAGACAGGTGTCATGGAGCACAGGTCCCTCGTGAGGCCACCTTGCCAAGACATGTAATATATAGCAGGAATTAATCGGATACAGTCATCCACTCGTTGCGGATGACACAGTATCCGTGGAGACCAGCCGGCGCGCCAAGACAATATCTCAGGGCGACTGGTGTAACACGATCTCGGGACTCTGCCCTCCCCATGTATCTAGTATATTCAGTTGCCTAGTTTAACCCTAGGTGAAATCTTGGACTCTCATGCTGTGGCCTGTATGATTATCCTCCTAAAGTCGTACTTTAGTATGAGTACCCTAAGTGAGGATCCATGTCAATCAGTATGTCAACATGTGCTACCCTCCTTAGTGTAATGCATCATTACAAATACGCCACGTGGAGTTACGAGTCATTTGTCGAGCATGAACAAGAACTGGGACATTCAGGTGCATGTATCAGGTAGGAACACTTTGTTCTCCGGGGTCACATCAGTGCTCATATCATGCTCGGGACAAAAGGCGTAAGGATATAAAATGGGCATATAATATCTAATAAAATATCAAAAGCATACGCACAACAAGGCAGCGTGCGTGAAAAGTCACGCAGGCTCAAGGGAAAGAGCAGCGTGAAAAGTCACGCAAGCTCAAGGGAAGAGCAGCATGAAAAGTCACGCAAGCTCAAGGGAAAGAGCAGCGTGAAAAGTCACGCAAGCTCAAGGGAAAGAGCAGCGTGAAAAGTCACGCAAGCTCAAGGGAAGAGCTGCGTGAAAAGTCACGCAAGCTCAAGGGAAGAGCTGCGTGAAAAGTCACGCAAGCTCAAGGGAAAGAGCAGCGTGAAAAGTCACGCAAGCTCAAGGAAAGAGCTGCGTGAAAAGTCACGCAAGCTCAAGGGAAAGAGCAGCGTAAAAAGTCACGCAAGCTCAAGGGAGAGTGCTGCGTGAAAAGTCACGCAAGCTCAAGGGAAGAGCTGTGTGAAAAGTCACGCAAGCTCAAGGGAAGACACGCTTCCAACAGGAAGCGTGCTCAAACAGGAGCACACTATTCACTGTCTTCTCCAAAACAGCAAGAACGCCATGGCTGAACCCAAGCTTCAAAGTATCATATCTTGGCCATCCGAACTCCAAATCCAGATTTCCAAAGCTCCAACTTGGGTAAAACTGAATGCTCTTCCACATGGAAGCATCAAAAACCTATAAAATCCAACTAAAGTAGATCAAACCATGCAAAATCCGAAAATGATTAAAACTTAGATCTACAAAAATCAAAGCTTCAAAATAGAAATTTCCAAGTTCTAAACTAGTATAGATTGAGGAGAAGAACATGTTTTGGCAAATAGTTTTGTAAGAATCATTAACAAAATAATGGATCGTTCTCTTGAGCAAGTTGGTACTTGCCTTGGTTGGTGGAGGAAGTAAATGAGAAGAAGTAAATGAGAGGAGAGAGAAGGAGATGAGTTATATATATAGAATTCTTGGACCCATGGGTTCATGATGAACCAAAGGGTTCATGATGACCCATTGGTGAACCAAGAATAGGTTACCCAAATGAGCCAAAACTGTAGGCCCAAATGCAGAAAATAAATTAAGAAATAATATTTTGTCGAATATTTTTGGGAAATGCATGAAGAAATACAGCATAATAAATATAGTATAATTTCAAGGTAGATACAATTTATCGGTTTACGTATTAAAATACGTATTCCAGGATTGGGGAGTGACAATCCAGGACTTGAAATTTTTGGACGGATACGTCTCTAATCTAAGAAGATGTGTCGACATAAAGGAGTGTAAACTGACCGGAATGAAGAGCCACGATTGCCACGTATTCATGGAGATGTTAATTCCTGTTATATTTCGAGAATTATTACCGCCGGTAGTCTGGAATCCATTAACAGAGCTTAGCATATTCTTCAGAGATCTTTGTTCTTGCAAGTTTCTCGTCGATCGTTTAGATAAGCAAGAGAAGGATATTGTGGTAACACTTTACAAACTTGAGAGAGTTTTTTCCTCTTGCATTCTTCGATTCAATGGAGCATTTGCCGATTCATCTTATCCATGAGGCTCTTATTGCTGGACCTGTCGGTTATCGTTGGATGTACTCGTTCGAGCGACAGTTGAACCACCTCAAGAGAAAGGTAAAAAATAAGGCACGGGTGGAGGGTTCTATTTGTGAAGCATATGTCCTTGAGGAGATTTCAAACTTCTGTTCCATGTATTTTCAGCCTCATATTGCTATAAACAGAACAAGGGCTCCCAGAAATGACGACGGCTATGAAGTTGGTATTGAGGCAAAGCTAAAAGTATTTACTGCCTACGGAAAACCATCTGGTAAAATAAAAAAAAGATATCTAAATGACGATGAGGTTAGCGCTGTAATGTTATATGTATTGCTCAACTGCGACAAAAAAGAAGTGGACAAGCTAGAGGGGTAAGTAAAATTATTTTGCGTGCTTCGTTGCTTCTGAATATAACTAATATACCTATGCTTCGTTGCTTTTCAGCATGTTTAAGGATGAGGTAACGTCCAACAATCCGTACGCAACCGAGGAGGAAGTAGAACAGCAAATGAGACTTTATTTTCCTTTTTGGTTGAGAGCATATGTACGGACGTAGTCACAATTTACTTTTTCTGTACATTTATACTTGCACATAATAATTAAGTTAGCATCGTTTATATAGTATTTAGGTTGATCGTCCGGAGGCAATCCTTGAAAATGAGTATATTAAAACTCTAGCCAAGGGGCCAATTTATCAAGTGAAGACCTGGCCAAGTTACTGCGTAAATGGTTTCAGGTTCAAGTCAACAAATGCTCGAATAAGAGACGACTTCTTGGATTTGGATTCTACAAAGAATAGCTGTTTGTGCATAAAATCTTCAAACTACAAAGACGTCGACCCAGGCAATGACTTCTTTGGCATCTTACAGGAGATTGTGGAACTGACATACAATTATGCTATAGAACCTTGTAAGATCGTCTTGTTCAGATGTGACTGGTTCGATCCGATCCAAGGTCGAGATTGGAGCGTTGACAAACATGGTCTTGTTGACATAAATTATCGCCGTCGATATCAAGCTTATGAGCCGTTTGTTCTAGCAAGCCAGGCTCAGCTAGTTTACTTTACCAGCTATCCAAAACGAGAAGTCGGAAGATCAGATTGGTGGGCAGTCTGTTAGACTAAAGCTCGGAATACCTTCAATGTCGACGAGATAGCTTATCAGGAAGACGAACTACCTCTTATTACAAATATTGTCGATGTGGACCCAACGGAAGTTCCTCATGACATGTTTTATCAATTAGAAGAGGTAGAAGTATCAGAAGAGGAAGAGGAAGTTGATAGAAGTGAAGAGGAAGAGAAAGAGGAAGAGGAAGAGGAAGAAGAAGAGGAATCGGAACAAGATGAATTTTTAGAAGAGGATTGAATATGTTTAATTTTCAGATGTAGTATGGTTTACTTTTGTTTTTTTAGATGTAGTATGGTTTACTTTTATTTTAGTGACGTAAATAAGCGACGTTTTCAGATATAGTATGGTTTACTTTTGTTTTTTTTCAGATATAGTATGGTTTACTTAGCGATGTTTTCAGATGTAGTATGGTATACTTTTGTTTTTTTAAGATGTAGTATGGTATACTTCTGTATTTTTTCAGATATGGCTCGACGTGGATCATTTGGTTCCGGTGCTGGTGGGAGTCGACGACCCCGACAGTCTCCATCTACCACTCCTACCGACTCCTCATCCTTCTGCACTCCAGTATACACTAGCGGTCTAGTCGCCGGCAGTGTCTCCATACCCGGCTCTAGCAGTTCGAGGCTAGGGCCTTCTTTTTCTATGCAGCCAGTACCGTCGAGTATTTCAGAGGTCGACCCCACTACTGAGGAGCAGGCCGAGGCCGAGGCCCACGTCGAGGTCGAGGGCGATGGCGAGGCCCACGCCGAGGGCGAGGACGAGGCCGAGGGGCAGGCTGTGGACAGGGGCAGGGGCAGGGGCAGGGGGCGGGGCAGGGGCATAGTGCAACTCCCATTTGAGACAGATCATCCGTGTCACCCGGTAGGGGATCTGAGGTTGGAGATTTAGGCCTGTACTCGCACCAGGCGGTAAGTGAAATTATTGCATTTAATTAGTTTAAATTTATTATAAACTTGTTTAATAAATTTTAATTTTCATTTTACAGGTATCATCCCTCCTCCGTACACCGGTCGCTGGGTATATTCCTGCGACAGAACTAGGGGGCCCTGGATCAACTGGAGGGATGTCACGGCCGACAAAAAGGCCTTCTGGTTTGAGAACTTTTCGGTACGTGAAAGTTTATTTCCTTTTAACATTTAGTATGTTATGTTATAACTTACGTACTTCTATAATTTTTTCAGCGGACTTACTTCTTCCCTCCCCACCGTGTCGTTGCTATCGAGGCTATATTTTCTAGCGTCGCCAGCAAGCTCATTAGGGACGCGATCCTCGACCAAAAGGATCGCGACCGCCGGGGAGAGCCTATTCAGGGTTGGATCTCTGCCGCCGACTGGGCGGTAATGAAGAGGAGATTCGAAGAGGAAGCTTACAAGGAGAAGTTCGCGAAGTCTAAAAGAGCGCGACATGCGGGGTCGCAGTGGTGTGGTGGATTACGGTCCATCATGGATTTCTTTACCCATATGGTACGTATCTCGCCGTATACCCATAATTAATACTTTATAGTAATATATTTCTTTCAACTTAACTGACAAATCATATAATAATTTCGTAACAGGTTGAATCGGGAGAAGACCCGAATATGGTGACCTTGTTCCTCGCCACGCACATGAAGGGGGAGCGGTTCGTAGACGACAAGGCCCGGGACACCTACGTAAGTTTTACTTAATGCTAGTTCATTAATATTAATTTTTAGTTACGTAGAAAATTCATATAGATGTTATTTCTAGGCCGAGTTTTAGAAGTTTTACTTAATGCTAGTTCATTAATATTAATTTTTAGCGACCACGTGAGAATTCATATAGATGTTATTTCTAGGTCGAGTTTTTGAGGCTTAGGGAGGCCGAGCCGACACGGTCAGAGGGAGCTGGTGCTAGCACTTTCCAGCAGCCTCCGGCCGCCGTAGCTCAGTCAGATGACGAACTGTGGATAAGGACCGTTGGTGGCATGCATAGGGGTACGTACTATGGTATGGGCTCCTACGGTGCCTTCATTGTGTCACAGGCCTCTGCGACCGCCACTAGTGTGCCCGACCCCACACAGACTGAGGAGTCGCTCCGCCACCAGCAGAGTGTCGATGCGCAGATCGCAGCTCTGCGTGACGAGATGCTGCAGAGGATGGGGGCGCCGCATACAGATGATTCTGCGCTCATCTCACGTTTTGAGAGGCTGGAGGAGACTATGGAGGCACTGCGACAGATGACCCGCGCTACGCAGGAGGCTACGCAGCGGTTGGTCGAGCAGATACAGCAGTTCCAGGAGATGGCTATGGAGCGACCGTCTGCTGGTATGTCGGAAGCATCGTCTACATCCGATGGTGCATGGGAGGACATGCTCGTCCACCTGTTGTCACCGGAGGAGTATCAGAAGATCCTGACGTTGCGACGACAGTCATCTGGTGGCGCTCCTCTTCCAGCTCCGGCTCCAGCACCGGGTCCAGCTCCAGCTCCAGGCGATCAGTAGTTTCGTTTTTGCATTTTTGGACTGTACTATATTTTTGACTTTGTATGTATTTGGGGATATTTAGTTTTTTCGTTGAGGATAATGAGTTTGTACGTATTTGCGGATATTGATTTGGTTTGTTGAGGATATTATATATTGACATCGTTCATTGCGGATAGTATTTTTTTTATATTTTTTGTATATTCTGGAATGTATTGTGCGTGCCGGTGTTGAGTGTTCCACCGAGGGGGTCGGCAAACCCAGGGATTGGATTCTGTATTTTGTATTTTGGCTCAGGCTCCAGCTCCATTTGTATTCTAGAACCTGTTTTTTTATATATTTTTAACTTAGCGACATTTTTAGCGACGTTAGTATTCGTCGCTAAATAGTAGCGACGTTAATAAATGTCGCTAAAAGCATCGCTAAATGCTGACGTGGCAACACGTGGCACCAAATCTGATGTCAGCATGTCGTCGCCAAAATGTCGCAACAGTGTCGCTAAACGGCGACCACACAACAACGTCGCCTTTTACGTCGCTGATTAGCGTCAAACGTTAAAACGTCACAAAAAACGTCGCTAATTAGCGACGTTAATAACATCGCCCTAGCGACATTTTGCGACGCTTTCTCGTTTAGCGACACATTTTTTCTGTCGTTTCGAAAACGTCGCCCAAAATGTTGCTAAATTTACTTAGCAACGTTTTTACTGAGGTTAGCGACGTTTTGAAACGTCGCTAACCTGACAATTTTTTTTAATGGATAGTGCGAGGCACACTCCATTTTGTATTCTCACATCGTGCTTACGTTTCCTTACGTATCGATCTCGATACGTCGTATCGATTTCGATAGCATGAGGGTCAACTTTGATTCTGTTTCAACGTCGAGAACTTGCATTGCATACATCCAAGTTCTCCACAAACATTTACGTACGTCTCGAATCATTTCTCGATTCGTTGCATTCCGTTATACTTCGATCGCGTAACCAAGTTACCGATTTTTTGACGTTGTGCCCTCGAGTCATGCAATCGTGCCCTCTAAGTTTTTGCGTATTTTATTCGTACTCAAATGAGTTTCGCCGTAACGTAACCAACTATCTCTTAGGCACTATTTACCCGCATCAACCAACTCTTCAACGAAGTCGCACATCGTGCGTTCCGATTATAATTTGTTTCGTCCAACATTTCTATCGAGATCGCAAGTCGTGTGATTCGATTCACCTCGCCCAACATTTCTATCGAGATTGCAAGTCGTGCGACTCATTTTTAAGTTTGAGATTTCTTTTCCCGTCGATCCGATTATTTCTTCAAGACATAATCATTCCGCTAGTCTCGGTCGTCTGACCGACTTATAATTTTCGTCCGACGTATTATTCATTGATACGAGTCTCGCCTTATCGTCCCAACCAATTTTCGAAGAACACTTGCATCAACATATCGTCATACAAATTTCCAATTGAGTCTCGGTACTCTCCCGTCCGTTGCGGATAAACCTTCCGCAATTCTCATAACGCGTCGATGCAATTCATCGCACAAATGGTATACCATATACCACTCGGAATCGAGTCATTCATCGCGTAAGTGGTATGGCATATACCACTCAAAAATCAAGTCATTTCCCTCATATTATACTCACTATGAACCAACAATCTCTTCCGACTCACGATTTTCGCAGTGATCGTGCATGATCACAACCGTAACTTTGACTAATCAAATCTGACACAACTCGGCCAATGTTTTTATTTGCCAACACAAGTTCGGTGTGCAACCGAACGATTCATTGTAACGATTTATAATTTCAGTTCTTTTCGTTGTATCTCGTGCAACGATTTATTTTCAATCTTCTTTGCACTCCGTGTAACGATTACTTTGATAAGCGTTGCACCACGTGCAACAATTTATTTTCAACATCTGTTGCACCTCGTGCAACGATTTATTTTCAACATCTGTTGCACCTCGTGCAACAATTTTATTCCCGACTTTCAAAGTCAATGCTCAAATTCGTTCAATACATTCGATATTGACTTATTACTTTCATTTCAACGCACGTTCACAATCAACTCGTTGCACTTCCCGTAACGTATTATTTAAGCTTTCGTATTGGTGCAACCAATATTCACAACCCATTGCACGTCATGCATCATTTTATTTCTCATTTAATATGATACATTGCAACAACATCTCAAATTGTATTTTATAATTTGTTGTACTTGCAGCAACTAACATTTCGTGGCTCGTTGCATTCAATGCAACGAAACGTTTCACGACTTTCTCCGTAACATCATATAAATTTGAAGTACTTGCGGCAACGTTACCCGACTTTGTATTAGACTTATTGTATGGAATATCCAGTGCGGCATCGAGTAGAGTCAAGAGTGATTTCGATTGGTGGTGGGCAACTCTTTAGAATTGAAACAAGCAAACGTCCAAAGAAAATTGAGCCTAGAGCTTTGATACCAATTTGTCACGCCCCGACCCAGAATTACCTGAATTATCGTCCTCGTAGGGGACATGATGCCGCACGAGCTTGGAGTTGCGCTCGTGCAAGGCAAGATAACAAGTTCTCAAATTGTTATCTTTGATTTAATATTAACAATGAAAGGAAAATAGAGTATACGAAACAATTCTCTTTATTGATATTCGAACTGAGATTACAAAGGCTTTTGATAGCCCAACAATATATGCCAAATTGGCTACAACACTCAGGTTCTCTCTTGCCCACAAAGGATTTCACCGTTCCAATATCATGCCTTCTATATCTCGGCCGCATCAATCATGTTGCAAGTCCGAGCGTCAATACGATCGCACGCATCAACGCTACGACATTCCATGCCTCTGTGCGATCAAGCAAAACTTTGCCGCGAGCAATTCATTCCCTACACCCTGCATGAAAGCTGGTGGGGGATCAGTACGTTCGTCCTCGCATGTACTGACGAAAAGACCGACTTTCTAAACCGACATTTTAGTATATATGTTCAATCATGCAACTTATCTTATGATCTTACTATATTCTCCTTAGGGTCGATTTTATGGCATATTCGAAACTGGTAAAGCATGTTATCATGGCAAGAATGTTATTCGAATTGAATAGGCAAGCAGGCAAGCAATCTCGTATTTGTTTCGTGGCGCAACTTTTTACCAAGTCGACGCACTCGCTCTTGCACTGACGCAAGGTGAATACGCCCCATTCCTTCCATGTCATGTTATAAGTGCTCTCTATGCAGGATCTATATATGCGGAACACATACGTGCCTGTACTTTCAATCCATCGTTTCTTAACTATATGATGGCCAATCCGCGCCAAAATGGACTAAAGGCGTTTCTTTTCTTTCTTTCTTTCTTTTCTCTCTTTCTTTTCTTTCTTTCCTTTCTTTCTCTCTTTCTTTTCTTTCTCGAATTTGGGTAGCCCGACGTTTTACGGGTGGGTTGCTATCCCAAACAACCGAAACATACCGCTGCATACCATCATCTGCGGCTTTATACATCTTGCTAAGCGGTTGCTAATCGTCTTACGGATGTGCGTCTATCAAAGATTATATCCCTCATAGGCTGAACGGTCCCGGTGCCCCGGCACAGCCCGTTCGGAGGGAATGTTCCGTGCATGGAAGATTATCATAATTATCTCAAATCCATTCGACCATGCAATGTCCTATTTTCAAACAACCAAACATAGTCTTGAGCCCGAGACTCAGACTTTATCAAACAACCAAACATAGTCTTGAGTCCGAGACTCAGACTTTATCATCTCGTATTTCTTCCATTAACTTTCTATGTTCTTACATTTTATACTTCGTTTCAATGTTCAATGGCATCATGCATCAACTCAATGTTCGTCAACCGAATGACCCGAAGGTCCCAAACACCTTTCGAGGCATCATGTCATATCCGACAGTTCTGTCACATTCATGCCACAATTTTATTCTTTCGCAACGAAGCCATCTTTTATGATCTCATGCACGTAGGCATGTTTCGACACATTTATCATAATTTCCCTCGCGTCGTGCACTTGATGCACGCATCGAAGCCGTATTTCCATATTCTATGACTTAGCGTTCAATGTTCATGGCTTCCATGCTAGGGCGCTCGCCTATTATCTTTCAATGTGCTAGCCTTTCTAACTCGGGCACGAAGGCACGGAATGGCTCGTACACGAAGGCACTCGTCGAATACAGTTATCACATGTTCTTGCGGCTTGCGTAGTGAGACGCTCGCATTTGCGATATCCAATGTTCCATAGCGACTCGTGTACTTGATGCACGTTTCATTCCAATTGTTCTAACTAGTGTTTGACATACGCTACGATTTATCTTCCGATCGGACCACGCCCGTGACATCGATAGATTAACTTAGCATACAATGATATATTCTGACTTAGGCATAAAGGAGTAAAAAGAAGAGTCAATCCTCCCACCTTAATCTGATACGCCTTGTTGTTTGCCGAGCCGATGCAGCTCGATTTCATATCTTTATTGCACAGCCAAATCTCCTAACTTAGCCATTCGAGCACTTAGTGCTTCATTGAACTACTCGATCGATTTCGGCCTACCGTGCCCAAGTCCCAGCCCGTTGCGAGACGGTGATTTGGGTTTTGTAGGCCCGTTACAAATGAGGCAAAATATCGACCTCTAATATTTTAGCGTAAATGGATAGCCTGCACATGAAACCAACTAAAATCAATACTTGCATCGATTCGAACTTGCGCCTTGGTCGATTCGATTTCTTAGAATCTTCGAGCCGACTTAACGCACTTATCCTTCGGGGCAATACGGCGCTTCGCATCGATTCAACTCGATGCATTTCTTTGGGACAATGCAACTCTTCGCATCGACTTACATTCGATGCATTGCTTGGGACAACGTAACTCTCGTATCGTTTTGCATTGATATATTTCATTCTGTCAACACGACTCTTTGAGTCAACGTCTCAGCGTAATGCGCCGTACGGAGTGGGACATTACAATGAACCCTTAAGAATAAAATCCATATGAAGGAATGTCCATGATATATATATTAAATTCGTTATCATTTTTTCCACGAAAGTACTAGCTTAGTGGTAGTGCGGGAGAGCGTCCAAGCACAAGTCTTGGGTTCAAATTTTTACCGAACTCGAGTGGCTCTTATGGTTACCGAGAAGATGTATAAGATCCTGACTGGGTAGGCGTATTATTTCTTTGATTTATTTGGTGGAAATTGGGGGGCAGTGGGCCCAACAGGCATGCAATGCAGCATGCACAAAGTTCCGCACGTATCACCGGACATCTAAAAAAAACCTTTGTTGAGCTAACTCTAGAAGTTACCGATGTGTAGTTTTAGATGGCATAACTAACATCTTCTAACGTTTTATTTTTTTGGGAAACTCTTGCTGTAAATTGCTTCGATCATATGGAAAGGTAATTTTCATATTTATAACCAACATTTTCTAGTCATTTTTATTCCTAAATTTAATTGAAAAAATATATTGTTGAAATCTATGAGCCAATTATATTGGTTTATATATATGGTTCTGTATATTGTTGCATTAAAGTGATATTTTTTCCATGTTAGTTTTGCATGTTTGAACCTTAGTTAATTATATTAGAATTTCTTCTCAAACAAAGAAATCACATACTTGGATTATGTTAGACGAGCATTGGTTTACATATAAACTATGACATTATAATTTTCTTTGACACGTTCAAACAATTTAATCAAAAGAAAATAGTTTAGTGATATTACAAATTTCTATAAACCTAAAGTTTTAAAAGTTGAGATTATTTTGGATACAAGTCGAAATGGTACTTATGTCAATCGGGCATAAATAGTTTTAAGCGACACAGTATTTAATCGTCCCCTTGTGGACCTCCGCTAGCTGGGAACCGTCCCCTACAACTAATCCAAGTCAATTAATACTTGATAAACTAAAGATTTGATAAGGTCAAATAGCAAAAATCACTTACTTAACTATTATTATAGTACTTTAGACTGTCATTTTTTGTAAACGTGGCTTGTAAAGATAAATCTTTAGAGCCAAGGTTGAAAGTTACTGTGTCTTACTTTAAGAGGTGATAAAGCCATATGAGTTTTGGCTCACTATCCTAGGACTTATATTAGCAATTAGTGGAATCACACATTTTGATTCTGATGACACAGAGTATGATTTAGGAGTAACCTAAACATCTAGCTTAGTCAAACCAAAAAAATCCTAAAGAAATGGACTACAATTAGTTTCACAGAATTTTAAGTATTTTTCTGAGTTATTATATGACATTTTCTTCGGATATAAAAATATTAAATATACTAATATCCAGTGTAAGGTTTCAGATGTGGAATAACTTAGATACTCATATGTTGATAGTCCATATGACAAACAATCATAGCTAGGAGTATCAAAGAATTTGAAATAGTATATTTAAACATAGCTTGTGCTGAAGCGAAATGGCTCAGATATCTTACTATGTATATATCAAATAGATCCAGACCCAAATTTCACTCTTACTATGACTTCATGAAGTATTAAAACTGAATAGATCACGCATCTTATTATGCATATACATGATTTACATATTTATGTACCTGTCATTTTTTATAAATTATGCTAAAGAACTGTTAAAGCATGATCTTGTGAATTCTAAGATAGATAAACAGGCACCTGCAGCTGCATCAAGTCATTAAAGAGCCTAAAAGGCGAAAATGTGGTTCTTGAATATAGAAGTCATAAAGAACTTTACAGATCTCTTGACGAAGAGTTTGCCTAGTATATTAATCCTAGTATCATCAAGGAGTGTGGGATTAAGCCCATAAGTAAGTCATCAGCAGTGGCAACCCATGCATCCGAGTCTGATTGGAGATTCCAAGAAGCCGGTTCAATGGGTAGAAACAAGCTGGAGTTAGGTGGCTATTATAGAACACTGATCCGAGATTAAATTCTCATAAACTAATATCTAAGAGGCTGTACGATGTTGTACATGGATACCACATCCCTATGGTGATAGTGTTTCCATGTGATTTGGTTAGGATGAGTTTTAAAACTCTTTATAGGCCCAAGTATGATTATGCAGGGTTGACTCCAATCACCAACCCTTTGAGGACTTACCTATGTGAAAGGTTGTGAAGGCCGCGACTATGGCGATCCCAGACAACTCTCATAAATTAGAAAAAAGTGTGCATGGCCAATCAAAAGCCCACCCCGATAGATCCAAGAATCTCTAGCATATTATGTGTGTTATTGTTTGAATTTGGTTCAAGAAGTCTGATTCAAGGTATAGTCCATCAAGCACTTCACAGATAAAGACAATAGTCACTAAGTGAGATTTAAAACTGTAATTCATCTCATCTATACATAGTATATAATTGTCCAAAAAATTTCATCTTTACTCCTTTTGAGTATTGTTCTCTATTTTCAAAAAAATAATTTGGGGGGGGGGGGGGGGGGGGTGGTGGTATTGTTGTATATATCAGAAAAATCAAGTTTCGTTACCTTATTATTCATTCATAATAGCCAAATTATCAACATATTAATTTCTATTTACCACACCATTCAACGTTCCATTTTATGGCCCTTAATGGCTTATTAAGATATTTTAATACCAAGGATTGGCTCATGGCTCTATATATTCCATTATTTCTTCTCTTTCAAAAGGTACAAAAATATATACAAGAAAAAGTCCAAAATGATCATATTCTCCTCTTCTCGTTACCCTTAGAAAATTATCATTCTTCCCATATCCTCTCAAATTATTCCTCCTTCAATTTTCTGGGAAAAACTAAGTTCGGGTCCTTCTCCCGAAACTGTGTGTAGTGACGGAAAGCCGGTAGCAAGAAAATTTTACCTTTAGGAGGATTCGAGACAAAATCTGCACATAGACCTAAAATATTCTCTTAGGGCAATGTTTCGCGCATGACTTTTTCATAAACCGGTATTTCTAACTTTTTATTGTTTTGCTACTCTACTTTTCATGATGATAAAGGTAAGTTTTCCAGCACATACTTCTTACTTTCTGAGTCGACGATGATTAGCACATCAAATGGTCTTACGAGTCTCGAAAACCTGATGAATTTTCTCATTTTTCTTTCAATATATTTAGATGTCGGGTGCGTTTGATTACAAGGTATAAAATATGGGGAAAATAAATTAATTTCATAGAATGTTTTTACTAGAAAAAAATTCACGAATTAATTTGGGTATTTAATTGTCGTTATTTTTCATGAAAATTGATATTTTCCTATGGACTGGTCTAGTTTTATTTTTCACCATTTTGGAAGAAAATATGAAAAATATTGGATTTTTGGAAAATATTTCCATGAAAAATATGCTATCAAACACTACAATTGGTGGAAAATTTGTGATAAAAATATGTTTTCATAGAAAAAAGCTCAATCAGACATAGTCATAATAAAAATGATATTCCGTGAGTTTTCAAGGAAAATCATGAAGGAAAGGCAGAGCTTTAATTTCAAGATTAAATGATGCTTAATCACTCCTAAACCGAAAGAGGTAGGAATCACACGGTTGAGCACTTCAGTTGGCCTATATATCTTCTACTATGTAATGCGACTCGGAAATGGCTCAAAAGTGAGTCATCCAAGTTGCATATATATCATCATCCATTTAAATAAAAGTAAAATAAAAAATAACTAAACAGCTACCTAAATACTATAGTAATTACTTTAAAAAACTTAACTAATTATTAACTATATAATATAATTTATTTATAATTAAATAATTTTAACTCAAGTGGTTAAGATGTGACACATTTTTCTTTATCGTTTGAGTTCAATTCCTGGAAACGACAATTTTTTATTTAATTTTCTTTAAAAAAATTTGTGCACATTACTATTTAAGTTAATTTGGTCTACAAACAAAAGTTATTACAAGGCTTTTTGGCTTTTTCTAAGGGCACCACACAAATTACTAGGGGCTATCACTTACTAGGGGACAGCCCAGGTTTGAGGAACTTTTACTTGGGACGTCCCAAAAATTACTTGGGGCTATCCCACCCTCCCAATCCCTCTCTTTCATTTCATTTTCATAAAAAATTCTCTCTCTTCAAAACTCTCTCTCCAAAACCCTACTCTTCAAAACCCTCTCTCCAAAACCTTACTCTCCAAAACCCTCTCTCCAAAATCCTACTCTTCAAAGCTCATCAATGGCACGAAAGAAGAAACCCTCCTCGCAAGCTAGGTATGTTTTCCCTATTTTTTGTATATTTTATTTTACAATTCAAAGAATTTTTTTTTAAATCTCTTAAATGTTATGATAAATTAGGTTAGAATAATTCAAAGTACATTTTGAATTCGACAATGCTCCGTTTTTTTCATTTAAACCTAACCTTAGAATACGAAATGGCCTGCTCGTGGTCGTCATCCCTGAGGACTGCCGAAGAACGGGCAGTCCTGCTGCCAAAATGGACTGCCGTGTTCCAGACAGTCCTATTATAAAATAGGACTGCAGGAAGGCTTATAGTCCTGTCATAAAACAGGACTGCCATCTCTCCGGCAGTCCTGAAAGAATGATGGACTGCCAGGATCAAGGCAGTCCTTAAGGCTTGCTTGTCTATTTTAATTTACATCAATTATTTAATGACTCTAACCCTATAATATTAACCCTATGTTGTCATGCAGTCCTGTGGCCGCTCCTAAAAGAAAGCGACCCCCCACCGCATCCTTACGTAGGGAACGTACTGAGCGGCCTCGTCCTGTTGAGAGACCAATCCAAATTTCAGAACCACAACAACAACGGGAACAACCACACCCCGATACTCGTTCGAAGCAACGAGCTACTCCTAGTCCTCCGTCTTCTTTCGATGACGAGGACGACGTACCTATCAGCCAAATTCTAGCACGAGGTGGTTCTGGTGCCGGTCCTTCTGAGGATCCTGTACGTACGCCGGGTGCCGGTCCTTTTGAGGATCCTGTTCGTTCGCCCGATGTCGATCCTTTTGAGGAGCCTGTCCGTCTGCCGGGTTGCTCAATGTTGTTGTCGTTCAACAACCGCATTGCTTATGAAATATGGAAGAACCCGGTATGTACATTATGTTTGTAAGTTTCCGTTTATATATATATATATATATATATATATATATATATATATATATATATATATGTATTTCATAATCGTATTTTTATTATGTTGTCCGACATACAGGAGAGCTGTCGTATTCTTAGGGCCGTGAGCCGCGGGAGGAAGTGCGTTGCCTGGTCTTTTAACCATTTACCCGAGGACGTCTAGAGCAAAATATTTTCTACCGGTTTACATAATTTGGCTAAATATGCCTACAAGACGCAGGACAACGCTCTCATATCGGCCTTTGTGGAGAGATGGCATCCGGAGACCAACACATTTCATCTTCCAGCCGGGGAGTTGACCATTACCCTGTACGACGTCTATCAGATACTGGAGTTGCCGGTGGAGGGGCACGCCCTGACAAATAAATATTTATGTACTGAAAAAGATCTCGAGTGGTACAATCGTATAGTTGATTTTGTAGAAGAAAACCTTGGGGTGGAGGCCACTACCTTTACAACCCTGTCGGGCTTCAAGAAGTCCTACGGAATTCCTCTGTCATGGTTGGTGGAGAATTTCAAAGGCCCGCATGAGACGGATGATGAAACCGTTGAGAGGGTGGCCCGTGTAGAAGCATGGAAAATACTAAAGAAATTGACTCATGCGGCCAAGAAAGACCCATGCGGCTCCGAAAACGCATACGGCTCAGGGAGTCATGCGGCATAAGGAGCTATGCGACCGGAGGCATTCCATGCGACTCAGAAGACACGTGGCGTGACAGTGCTCCCCTCCATGCTGCATTAATCGCTTTGACGGCTGACCCCTCTGAAAAGTTGACAGACCTGACACCAAAGCAGGTAATTATGACTCTGTCATGATGATGAATCTCTAGGGAAGAGAAAGAAATCTCTGACACAATCCCCCGAGAACAACAAAATGCCATGTGGCCCTGCCACGTGGGTGTGCTTATGCGGCTCGAAGTGAAGACTTCCCATGCGGTTCAGAGTGAAGCTGTCCCATGCGGCTCGAAGTGAAGACTTCCCATGCGGTTCAGAGTGAAGCTGTCCCATGCGGCTCGAGTGGAATCATCCCTATGCGGCTTAAGAAGATCATGCCCATGCGGCTCAAGCAGACACACCATTATGTGGTTCATGCGGCTCATCATATGGTTCAGAAGTCTGAAGGAGGGGGCCACTGCCCAGACAGTCCTGACACGTGTCCCAAGTCTTATGCGGCCCAAAATTCATGCGGCCCAAATCTCACGCGGCCCAATCTGCACGCGATTCCAGTCTCACCATTGGCTCTCAGGACACGTGTCCTCAGCCGATCAATCTCCCAGATTTATGGCAATCCAAGATCGGGTCGAATCCCAATGATCTGGGGCACGTGGCAGGAGAATAAATTTGATTTATTTGCAGATATGAGAGAATCATTATAAGGAAGATTTATGCCAATCAGCATTGATTGCTAATGGGGATTTGGTGTAATCTACCCTTAATGGTTCTGATTCGTCACAATCCGAAACGAACGGCCTGGATTGATCAATCCCCAGGCCGCCGCCATCTCCAAGAGCTAATCATTGGCAACCCTAGCGATCACATCCCACTATTATAAATAGCAAGGTGCCATTCCCTTGTAGCATATAGAGAGATATACAAAAAGAAACCAGAGAAGAATACGTATACACAGAGAGACTTCCCCCATAGTCAGAGAGAGAATATACACAGAGAGAGAGAGAAGCCAGGAGAGCAATCAGAGAGAGAGCAAGAAGGCATTTCTTCGTCAACGACCAAGCAGATCTTTCCCGAGTCAAGGCTGCGTACCGATCGTCCAAGGAGTAAGGCAGAGCGGCCGTCGCTTTCCCGAGCCTCTATCGTCACCCCCCAGAATTTAAAATAAACAATCGTACTTAGACTGCTGTACCTAGGTTTTCGTCCCTAGGCTTTCTTTGTACGAGCGAGTTTGTATTGTGAGTCTAAGTTCAGTCCTCCGATAATTGTTCTGTACTTTTACAATCAATGGCAAACACGATGGCGACTCTGCTGGGGAATAACTTCTCCACGGTTGAGGAGTTGGTGACGCAATCGGACGCAGCCAAACTTGGCTCTACACAACAGAAGATGGTCGTACGCTTCGACCAACAGGCGTTCGAAGAGATGCTCTCTGAAGGTAGCGCTGGCCCGGTCCAGAAGCGCACCCGTACCATAAAGGCTCGTAAAGAGTGGAGGCCAAAATCATTTGCTCCTCCGCAAGCCCTTGATGAGGTGCTCTCTATTGCTCAAGATGGCGAGAAAGACTCCCCTGCGGCCCCACTTCAGACCGTAGACAACTCTGCTGTCCCCAAGTCCGGCAGAAGAAAACACTATGATGCTGGACTTACAGGGGCAAAGAGGAACTCTACGCACTCCGAGCCGTAGAAGAATATTAACCGCAGGAAGAAAACCCATGCGGCTACAACCGCCGACCGCATAAAGAAAACTCATGCGGCCACATCTGTCAGCCGTATAACTTATGCGGCTACAGTTGCCAACCGCACGGATGAGACTCATGCGGCTATTAACGTCAATCGCTTGCAGAAAACCCATGCGGCCACAGATGCCAACCGCATACGGTCAGCCTGCACGGTCGTGACTCCTAACCGCATAAAGACTCATCCTACAACAAAAGACAGCCGCATGCAGACAGCCTGCACGGTACACAATGCTAGCCGCATAGCATCCGTCCTACGCTTCTCTCGATCAGTCTTCGACCGGCTCTCATACGGTCCTGACTCTGATCATTATCTGGATGATAATCCAGACTCTGTGGTATTCGACTTAGACTCCTCCTATTACGCACCCACAAGTGCTAAAAGGAGGAAGTCTAGGGCAGCGCGGGCTCATCAAGTCCAGACGACTGCCCCAACCTCTGACTATCGGGGCGTCCCGCTGATTATCACGCGGGCCTCTGATGGGAAGTTGTATAAAACCACTCAAGTCCAGCCCCCGGCGGCAAACAGACAAAGTGGTTCCTCTGACCTGCGCGAGGTTATCCTCCACAAACGCAAGGAAAGAGAAGGAGCTTCGGGGTGTAAAGAGCCCTCACACGGACATCAATGCACCCAGATCATCGTCAACTGCTGCTGCAGCAGCGCGGCGGTGACAGAAGACCGGCCATCCGTCTTCCAAAGACTACATCACCCGAGCTCAGAAGACGAGACACCTCCTGTTGTCTCCTGCAAATCCGCGCAGAAAGTTCTCGCCAAGGGAAGAGGGAAGAAAACGAGTATCTCCAGCCCAAAGGTGTCAACTACTACAGCTAAGAAACCGTCGTCTAAAGGGATATCCTCCACTGGAGTATTTCAACACACCCGTTCGAAGACGAAAACTGCTGCAGTAGGAAGTTCGTCATCTGCAACATTGGGGGTCGTCGAAACTGGGGGTAGCACTCCTCCAAACATCCACGACAATCCGACATTCCAGGAATACGGACTGGAGGAAGCAAATCCTCCGACGGATACAACAGATACCGACGTCCCTAAGGACATCCTAGACGAAGCAAGCTCCGATGCCGGGGGTAGTGTTCCTTCCGAGTCTGAACCTGAAGAAAACATCCCCACATATCCTGATGATTTCTCGATGCACAGGTACAACTCGGAGGGTACATCCTCCACCACTCTTTCTGTCACTCCTCATGTGAAGACGGTGTTCATGACAGACAGCAATCAAGGCAGTTCCGGTGATCGCCAGCACATCGACACTTTGGAGGCCATATTGCACACCTTGGTCAAGTCTGTTGACGAGATCAAAGCAGCACTTCCTAATCTGCAGGGGGTGACACCTGGCCAGACAAATATGGGTCCCCCAATCAACGTAGATTCAAATTCGGCGGCACCAAACCCGGGCAATAATCCTCCCGAAGTAACGGCTCCGACTGCGACAGATGAGACCCGAGAAGTAAGGAGAGAAGTTCAAGAGCTCCGAGCCATGTTCCACGCCAGAGAAAACTCTCAAGACTTCAGAATACGGCAACCATATCCTGCTGAATGGAGGGATGTTCTATTCCCACCAAGATATAAGCCGTTCAATATCAACCCCTATGATGGCATGACCTCAGCAAGTCGGTACATCACTTACTTCAAGGTCACTACCGACCATCTGCCCCATGATGACGCTATCCTGATACGGTTATTCATTGGGGCATTGGAAGGAGTTGCCTTCGATTGGTACCGCAACCTGCCGGACAATTGCATCCATTCCTTCGCTGGCTTCAAACGCCTATTCTTGGAGAGGTTCTATGAGGTAGGGCAGGACGTCACGATGTCTACCCTCATGGACGTCATTCAAGGAGAAAAAGAGCTGACGAGGAATTACATTGAGCGGTTCCGTCAAACCGTAATGAAGTTACCATCTGGCAACCCGGACTCCTCCTTGATCAAAATTTGCCAAAAGAGACTACTCCCAACAATCAGTCTCTGGATGGGCGAGAGTCAATTCAAGGACTGGAAGGCTTTTATCATTAGTGCTACAAGTGCCGAAGAACGATTAAAGAAGGCTCGCCAACTGGGATTACATATCTCAGAGGGAGAGAACAAAGGCAAGCGTCCCAGCACCACCAACGACAATGGTGGTAGCCCCTCCAACAACCGGGACAACAGAGGCAAGCAGGCTATGGTGGCCGATACAGCCCAGAAGCCTAAGTCGCAACCTGCGGACAAACAATGGCCTCAAATCACTTACTCTTTTGAAGACGGTCACGTCAAGCCTATCTTAGACATGCTCATACAAGGAGATAGGATTCAGCTTCCTCCACCAAGACGGAAGCCTCGGTCGGCTGATCTGGAGAACCCAAAGTTCTGCCATTACCACCGCTACGTCCACCATGCTACGCACGACTGCTACCAACTGAAACGATATATCCAGAACCTCATCGATTCGAACGCTCTAGCCATCGATTTCGAGGAGGTAACTGTGGCAGCCAACATGGTGTCCGTATAATTCGACAGCTTCCCTCCAACAGAGACCCAGGACGGGGTTATACCCATCCCTCTGGCAACGATGGAGATTGCTAATCTCCCGCCTGCTCAAGCTGCTGGTTTAGTACCCCTCACCACATCACGAGGGGAAATCATGTGGGTCCATCCGGACCTAGTCCACGAGGTAACTCAGTCCACTCCATCTTCTAAAAAGAAAAGTGGAAAAGTCAGATCCTGCCGTACCACCTCAGCAGATGAAGAGGAAGTCACGGCCGTTGTTACTCGATCCGGAGCACAATCTCAACCTGTGGCTGAAAACTCGACTGATAATCATCCGCCCACTACCACGGATGCTCCGGGACCGGCTCAGCCTTCGACGACCGACAAGCCTAGGCCGAAGGAGACTCGCTTCGACAAATTCCTCCGAAAGGAAACATCTCAGGGGCTAGAGAGGCCCTACAACTTCGACATCTTGGCGCAATTGGCCAATACACCAGCTAAATTGTCCTTATATGAACTCCTGAGGCTCTCAAAGGATGTCCGCACAGCTTTGAGCGATGTACTTCAAAATGCCGACGTGTACCTGGCTCAGGTCAACCTCACGGGAGAAAATCAGCCCGCAGACCTCCAAGACAGTACCTGTACGGGAGCAATGCCCAACATCGTCTTCACTCCACAAGACATGCTCATCAAGACTAATCTACACGATCGCCCATTATACTACACAGGCTACATCGGCGACATAAAGGTGGACCGGATGCACATTGACCCTGGGTCTTCCATAAGCATCATTCCAAAAGGACTACTGCATCATCTTCGCATTCCGATGCATCGCCTGACCCCTACAAACACCGCCATCAGCGGGTTCAATTCGGGCAGGAGCTACCCAATCGGGAAGATCCGTCTGAAATGTCAGATTGGCGATCTCCAATCAGAAGTCACTTGCTACGTCATAGATGCCGACACTTCATACAACATCCTTTTGGGGCGCCCTTGGATACACGATTACATGATCGTGCCTTCCACGCTACACCAATGCTTCAAATATGTCGACAAGCACGGCTTCGTGAGGACAGAATTTACTGACATCGATCCCTTCAAAGGGGTCGAATCTTATTACTCGGACTCCTGCCTATACGAAAAGTCGAAGAGGTACCTTGAAGGAGGAAATGAACAAACTGATGTTGAAGCAACCACGGGATCTGAAGAGCCTCTGACGATCCACCTCCAGGCTCGCAAACCAGGCAATTCCGCACCCCTTACGGCCACGCTGCGTAAGGACGCGATCAGTCTCTCGGCACAGGAAGAGCAGTTGAGAATCCGGCTGCCAAGGTCCGGCCAGGAACCGAGACCCACGACAGGGCCACTTACCATCAGATTGCCGAGAGTCGGTCAATCCCAAACAGAGAAGCTCAATCCCTCCGATAGGCCTCTGACGATACGCCTGCCTAAGAAAGGTTGTCACCTCGATACGAGGTCTGACACTTCAAGCGAACCAGCCACCCCTCGCTCCACATCAAGTGCCAGACTGGGGGTTGCTAGTCTACCGACAACCCCACGCTCCGCTCCGTCAGTTGAGCCTCTGAAGATCAAGCTGACTAGGACGCCCTCTCAATCTTCATTCACACAGGGGGTAGCCGAAGAGGAACCAGAGCTAGCCAAGTATGTGGCTGCCCACACTGACGCTCCCTCCGCAGATGATGTAATTCCTCTAGAAAAGATACCTTACTTCATCAATAAAGGGTTATCTTTGAACTACACCGAGCTCAATAAGCTATATACAATGTATGCTATGGAACACGGTATAGGCACTCACCTACATACACAGGTGACAAATGTGTACACCGCTATCCAACTTACTCCAGTAAAAGACGCTTACCGAATAATCGAGGGAGGGGACCACCCAATCATCTTCGGCCGGACGAACAACCCGCATCCCCTCGCCATGGAAGAAGTCGACTCCGGGTCAGATGCTGGAAGACTGCCTCTGTATCTCTATAGCCCTCAATCCAAATATCTCATGCAGAAACAGGGGTATGATCTAGAGACAACACCAGGACTGAACTACAACACTGGACGACGATTACCTTTGAAGACGCCAGCCCCGGCAGGCAAACCTCGGAACTACTATAACAAAACCCGATACGGTTTAGGGTATGTAATGCCTACGACGACCCCTGAAAGCTCAAATGAAGAATGCGACTGGCAGTCACATTCAACCGGATCACCGACTTCTGACTCAGATACCAGCATCGGAGATGTGTTCAGACAAGTCATGTCAGTCAACATGGCATTCACCGACGCTTACGAGGAAGACGAAGACATCCCCGAAATCCTTGAGCTAGAGCCATGGGCCCAGCAATTAGACGCACAATGGGAAAAGTGGTTCGAACTGAGAGAACCTCCTACTGAAGATGAAGTCATACAAGTGGATCTCGGCAGCGAATCTTCTCCAAAACCGATCTTTATCAGTAAAAGCCTAACTGACGAAGAACGAGAGTCGCTGTTAGAACTTGTCAAAGAATACATTAATGTGTTCGCCTGGAGCTATGAAGACATGCCGGGGTTAAATCCTGACATCGCTCTCCACAAACTCAATATACGGCCAGATATAAAGCCAGTCAAGCAGCAACAACGACGCTTCCGCCCAGGCGTCATGGACGCGATCGAAACTGAAGTCAACAAGTTAATAACCAGCGGCTTCATTCATGAAGAGCAATATCCTGATTGGGTCGCCAACATAGTACCCGTCCTCAAGAAGAATAGGAAGATTCGAATCTGCATCGACTTCCGCAACCTGAACGAGGCATGCCCCAAAGATGAATTTCCCCTTCCTATCACAGACATCATGATCGACAATACATGCGACTTTGAACGTATGTCATTCATGGATGGATTCTCGGGGTACAATCAGATCAAGATGTCTCCCGACAACGAAAAGCATACTTCATTCTGAACCCCGATTGGCACATACTGCTACACAGTCATGCCATTCGGTCTAAAGAATGCTGGCGCTACATATCAGCGAGCCATGAGTATCATTTTCAGAGAACATTTGTGCAAGACAGTGGAATGCTATGTCGACGACATCGCCGTCAAGAGTCGCCATAAGGAGGATCATCTGCAAGACCTGAGAACGATGTTCAACTTAATGCGAGTCCACAATCTGAAGATGAACCCTACAAAATCGTTCTTGGGCGTATCCAGCGGGAAGTTCTTGGGCTTCATCATCACTGCACGGGGTATCCATGTAGACCCCGAGAAAACGAGGGCAATCATGGAGATGGGTCCCCCGAGAAATCTCCGTGAACTTAGAGGCCTCCAAGGGAGGCTAGCTTATATCAGGAGGTTCATTTCCAACCTCTCCGGGCGATGCCGACCGTTCACCCACCTCATGAAGAAGGGAGTCTCATTCGTATGGGACGAGGAATGCCAGCGCATTTTCGATGACATCAAAGAATATTTATCAAATCCTCCAGTCCTGGTGGCCCCGGTCCCTGGAAAAACCATTCCTGCTCTATGTACGAGCAATGGAACACTCCTTCGGTGCCCTGCTGGCACAAAACAACGACGCAGGCCACGAGCAGGCCATTTACTATCTCAGCCGAATGATGGTTGGGCCCGAACACCGATACACCGCTGTGGAGAAAGAGTGCCTCGCCCTGGTATTTGCCATTCAAAAGACGCGACACTACGTCACGGGGCAAACCATACATGTGATCTCACGAATCAACCCTCTCAGGGTCCTCATGACCAAACCAGGGGCACTCAGCTCCCGCCTCGCTACATGGGCGATATTGCTGTCCCCCTATCATATGGTCTTCGTCCCGCAGAAGGCTGTCAAAGGTCAAGCCCTGGCAGACTTTTTGGCGGCCCATCCAGGATCGGAACCATCCAGAATATACGAAGAAATCTCAGATGAGGTCGCCGATTCAAATACAACCACCCACGATAACATATGACGGATGTTCTTCGATGGCGCTTCAAGAACCGGACCCAAAGGAAACATCGTCGTCGGAGTCGGAGTAGTATTGGTCTCTTCTACCGGGCTAGTGATCAATCGCGCCTACTCTCTCACGGAACCCTGCTCTAACAATGTGGCCGAGTACAACACTTTGGTCATTGGCCTCCAACTCGCAAGAGAACTGGGGGTAGAATACCTTGAAGCATATGGCGATTCGTAAGCAGTGCCAAACCACTCTCATCATTCGGTCGATGTAATCGGCCATGAGCTGGTCTGCCCCAAGAACAACGTTCAAGCCATGGCGAGTTATTCTGCTCAGATGATCGACGAAGCGCCAGACTGGAGACAACCATTCATAGACTTCGTGGTCTACGACATCCTACCCGAGAACCCGAAGGAGGCTACTTCTATCAGACGGCGTTCTCTCAGATTCTTCTACGATACAGAGACGAAAATGCTGTATCGCCGCTCCTACGACGGATTACTACTTCGGTGCTTGTCGAACGCAGAAGCCAAAGAAGCCGTACGAGAGGCTCACGATGGTGTCTGCGGGGCCCACCAGCCCGGCCCAAAATTGCAAGACCGCCTTCGACGAATGGGCTACTATTGGCCTACGATGGTGGCAGATACGATAGATTATGCGAGAAAATGCAAGGCCTGCCAAGTCCACGCAGACTTCATTCACCAACCATCCGAATTCCTACATCCGACAGTGGCGTCCTGGCCATTCGAAGCATGGGGAATGGATATCATTGGTCCAATCACCCCACCTTCCTCCCAAGGACATCGCTTCATACTGGCGATCACTGATTACTTCTCAAAGTAGGCAGAAGCTGTCCCACTCGCCGAAGTCAAGACTTCGAACGTAATCAGCTTCCTGAAGCACCACGTCATTTACCGCTTTGGACTGCCCCGAAGGATCATCCATGATAATGGTCCGCAGTTTATAAGCCACGCATTCTACCGATTCTGCGACAAATACCGCATTCAGAATGTCGCTTCGACACCATACAACCCGGCAGCAAACGGGTTAGCAGAGGCATTCAACAAAACAATCATCAAACTCCTCAAGAAATTTGTCTCCTCCAACAAACGAGACTGGAACGAGAAGCTCGACGAGTGCTTATGGGCTTATCGCACCATGGTTCGAACAGCCACCGGGAATACACCATTCTGTCTGGTGTACGGGAGTGAGGCAGTTCTCCCATTAGAGACTCAGATTCCCTCACTCCGAGTCGCCCTCACTTATCAATTGACAACAGATGATAACTACCGACGTCGACTACAAGAGTTAGAGGCCTTAGATGAAAAACGCCTCCTAGCTCAGCAAAGGATCGAATTATACCAAGCACGCATCTCAGGAGCCTTCAACAAAAAGGTCAAAGTCAGAACATTCCAAGTGGGCGATCTTGTTTTGGCAGTCAGGAGGCCAATGGTCATGACTCACAAGACCACCGGCAAGTTCCAGCCAAAATGGGAAGGCCCATTTATCATCGAGGCCGTGTTCTCCAATGGTGCTTACCGCCTCGCCAAGCAAAACGGAGACTTGCTCATGTTGTCCGTCAACGGCAAGTTCCTGAAGAAATACTATGTTTAAACAACATTTTCCAGAGTTTTGAGTTATGTGCCCGCTGGTACCACTGAACTCAACCCCCTAATTTTCCAACTTATTGAGTCACGTACCCTCTTGTACCGCTGAACTCATATCCCAAATTCCTAAGTCATGTACCTGCTGGTACCTCTGAACTTACACTTTGATTCCAACATTCACAGATTTTTGAGTCATATACCCGTGTGTACCGCTGAACTCATGCCCTTCTTCCATAAACATACCCCAAATTCCTAAGTCATGTACCTGCTGGTACCTCTGAACTTACACTTTGATTCCAACATTCACAAATTTTCGAGTCATGTACCCGCGTGTACCGCTGAACTCATGCCCTTCTTCCATAAACATATCCCAAATTCCTAAGTCATGTACCTGCTGGTACCTCTGAACTTACACTTTGATTCCAACATTCATGGATTGTCGAGTTATGTGCCCATCGGTACCCCTGAACTTACATCCCGGTCACTCTTTTAAAAGAAAGTCATGTATAATCATACCGTTGAACTTTCTTCCTACAAGAGATCCTCCCTCATGATCTAATACCTCACTTCCAGTGCACAACGAAGGTAACGGATCCACGAATTTCCAAGATGACCATGTCCTCATCACCTCTGAGTCGTCCCATTTCTGCCAAAAACAAATCACCCCTACATAGAATTTCCATGTCCTCATTACCTCTGAGTTATTCTACGTACCCCCCTTCATTGAGCCCACTCCTGTCATGTCCTCATTACCTCTGAATGGGAAGGCTCCGTCGAAAAAACCTTCATACGTACCATGTCCTCATTACCTCTGAGTAAGTATGATAATCCCCTTTCGACCTATTACCTGTACCCACCACCGGAGTACGCCAAGGGTAATGGGTCCACAAATGTCCTCTGTTGACCACAAATGTCCTCTGTTGACCACAAATGTCCTCTGTTGACCACCAATACCCTCCGTCGAGTTCGCTCCTGCCATGTACTCATTACCTCTGAGTAGGAAGACTCTACGTTCAAAAAACTTTCCTACTTGCCATGTCCTCGTTACCTCTGAGCAAGTATGTCAGCTCTCTTTCATCCTATAACCCGTATCCTAAACCAGGGTATGCCAAGGGTAATAGGCCCACAAATATCCTCAGCTAAGTTTCTTAACACAAACCTATCACCTCGTCATGCCCCAGGAGCCCAGCTGCTCTACGGCAATTCTTTTCTCAATACCAAGAGCACCCATGACCACTTTGCTATGGCTGCTTCAGGTATCCTGACCGAAACTTGTTATCTCTACCTAAAACCAAGGTATGCCATGGGTAACAGGTCCACAAATATATCCCCCATGCGGGGGAGAACATCACCACAATATCACAGGCACAACAAGCAATACAAATGAAGGGTAGAATTGAAAATACTCTTTATTTGAAGGAAGAAAAGAAAAAGCATTACATATTTCGGGACCACGTCCCTTTCAAAAAAAGAAAAGAGAAAGAAAAAGAAGGGAAAAGAAAAGGCCAACTACATTTCAGTGTTACTCAATTCTAGGAGGCGGTCTCTCACTGAGGTGGTCTCCCGCTCAATCCGTTGCCGAGCGCGACGCTCGGCCTCCTGGAGTAACCGCTCCTCATTGTCCAAATCCAGGAGCACCTGACAGTCATCTTCCAATTTCTTCAAGACAGCCTCCAGGTCAGTCGAAGCTTGAGTAACCCAGTCAGCTTCTTGAACAATTAGCCCCCTGTCATTGCGGGCGGTCTCGAGTTCAGACTCCAGGAGAGTCAACTTCTTCTGAAGTGCAAGGATCTGCTCCCGCGTCTCGGTAATCTCACGAGAGACAGACTCCTCCCGAGCCACAATGTTTTCGGTCACATAACTCAATTGATCATACCGATCAGCTAAGTCACTGAGATCCTTCAGTACGGCCGGTCTGGTCTTATCTCGAGCCGCTCTGGTCCTTTCTATAACAGCAATAAGAGAATTCCGCTCCTCGTTTATAACAGCAGGTAGATCAGCCTGCCACAATACTCGAAGCTCGGACACCAGCTGATCAGCCTCCAGCAATTTCGCCTCTAAAAGCGAAGCCATTCCTGCATCATCAGGAAGATCCCTAAGGATGTTTATTTGACCATGGGCACATCTTCGGGCCAAGGTAAAAGAGGTCCCTCTTTCTACAGCGGCCTCGATTCCCCTCTTCAAATGACGATGGAAACTGGCAACCACGTCCTGCAACGCGTCGTTCAAAACTTCAGCAGAGGAGGGCGTCAGGGGAAGCCGGAGCGGCAATGTCGGAGGAGTAACGCTAGAGCTCGCCACCAAGGGAGCGGAGTCCGAGCAGAACGATGCATGAATAGCGGCCAACTCGTCTTTCGCCGCTCGGAGAGCTTGGATGCTCGGCAGGGAAGAAAGGTCGATTCTCGAAGCCATTGGAGCACAGGATGATGCAAGGACCATTGTTCCCTGCCCCGACTGCCCCGAGAACTGGCCCGTTAAACTCGGGCCCCCAGAAGGCCCATCAAGACGAGTCGGGCAGTAAGAAAGTACACCTCTTTCCACCGATGCCCCTTCGGTTGGGGTTGTCTCGACGACGTCCATCCTTGGCACTGAAGGGGCAGGACCTGAATGTCCAGAACAACAGTCAATCGACGTAACCCAAAGGACATGATGATAGAGCAGATAGGCTTCCTCATGGGTTAAGATTCGGCTAATCTTACCAGGGGAGGGGCATGAAGGTCGCGGCTCATCCATAACTGGCATGGTCCCCCCATCCGGGATCCCCGAGTTAAACTCAGTCACGTCCCCTGATCCCGTCACCTTGAAGGGGGATACAGATTGATCTGCGTCCTCTTGAATAGGAACAGGCTCATGGGAGTCCCCGTCATCCTGGGTCACCGCTTCGATATCCTGAAACTCTTCTTCTTCCCCTGACACCTAAAAGAGGCAACGAAGACAATCAGGATTGAAACTCAAAGGAAAGAAGGAAGAAGGGATCGAGAGCAGTTTTGTTACCTCTGACGCGGGATTGACTTCTTCTCCACTCTCTTTCGTGGCTGGCGGACGGTGCCTAGTCGCAACCAGCTTCCGGGATCGAAAAATACTGCCTACAGGAGGAACCTGCCTGCTACGTTTCGGGATAGGACCAGGCGCAACAAGGGACTGATCCCTCAGCATCTCATCTGACAAAACATGCAATTGACCCACCTCTGCACCTACCACTGGAAGGATAGAGTCATCTTCATTATGCTCGTTGCCTTCATCACCTTCAGCAGCGGAATCCAAATCTGGCACTTCGGCTCTAGTCTTTCTTTTCTTGGCCCCTTGAGAGCCTTCCTCCAGACCAGTGCCAGCAATAAAACTGGTACTTGGGTTAAAACCGACCGGAGGCTTGTTCGCCATGACATGATACAGAGCCGCCATATGCAAGATCTCCACCGACTCCTTAATAGCAGGGACCGAGAAAATGGTGCGAGTATGGAACGAATCATAATATTGCCAAGCTCTGACACCATCAAGAAGACTTTCCTCATAACCCAGACAAGAGCTGGGGCTGTCTAAACAAAGTTGGCTGTACCCGAACTGCCGGGCAAACCTGCTAGGCAGATACGGCTCCAAAAAATAGCATTGTGGTTGCGGTACACCAGATGTGAGGGACGGATGTTACGCAACCATAAGAGCATCTGGCTATCCAGAAGTTGAGGAGGCGCAATACCGTCTATATGCACAGTCTCTATGTCCCTGGCAGAAAAGCGAGGGACGGATACGAAAATATGATACTTATCTGCCCTTGCCAAGACCATCCGGCAAACCCGCATGGCCTCACATTCCCAAGGCTCATCACGGTAACGAAAGATAAGGGCGTCATCATCAGTCGCACCACTCTCAGAGCCCGACCTCATCAAAGATGGATAATGTATCAGCAGCCACCCCATCAAATAATGATAAGGTAACTCAGTTCGTTCAAAATCCTTGGTCACATCGCGGGCAATGACTTTGGACGTGAAGGTACGAAGGCTACGGTGTATGCTACACACCATAGCCGGAAGGAGAGCTAGCCTGATTCGCAAGACCAATTTCACAGCCGGAAGAATGAAGTTACAACTAATTCTCTCAATAGAATCGGTTCCTCCTGAGACTACACAGTTTCATAGCCAGATCATTAAAAATCCTGCCAGAAGCGCTTTCTCAGACAGCTCTTGAGTATCCTGGTAAAAGTAGTCGAAAGTGTCGGTTTGGCTCCCGAATCTGCCACTAGTAGATGACACCAATTCTTTGACCGCCTCCAGAGACCTAGGGCGACGAGAGGTAACTAGACCTGAGGCATCTGCTGAGAAGAGATAATGCACCCAATCCTTGGTGTAGGGAGCATCCCCTTCCAGGTTATCCTTGCGGGTTATCTGATGGCATGTGTTATAATGACACAATATCTCCTGGTAAAGGGCCGCAAAGCCAGGATACCGTCGTTCCAAATCTTCGAGTTCCTCATTAGTGGGAGTATATGCTTCAAACGCTTCGTCCCCCCAAGGAAGCTTGGAAACCGCATGCATTTCATGGAGCACAAGTCCCATCTCCCCTACAGGTGTGTAAAAGGTCCCTGTACGACAATTATACATTTCCAGCAGGGACATGAATAGCTTCTTGTTTATGAACAAGCCATGACTGGTACCTCGGATAGCATGGTACAGGCCAATCTTGCACAAAAAAGCCTCATACTTCTGCAGGATCCAGGTAGATAAGTTGATCCACGAGGGAATAGGGTGTAACCAACCAGGAAACGTCAACCGACCAACGGGATAGGAGCCTTTCCGGGCAAGTCGATTTATAAAAGTATCGGCGGTAGAAAACGTGAAGTTAGGACCTGCCACATTCAGGAAAGAACCTGGGACCAACCTGTCACAGAACAACTGGTATGCACCTTGCCAGCAACCACGGACTTCAGATGGTTATTATAACGGATGTTCCCCATGAACATCCTACTCCTGGTAGGGGTTAGAGTCCCCTCCATCTTCCGGTCCAAAGGGAGCATATTGAACCAAGATAATGGAAAGTGTCGCTCCATCTGAGGGATGCGGATCGCCATTCCGTTAAAAACAAAATTCCAATCCTCCGACACCTCCAGAACATGATCATTCTCCACGGTCAAGGCGTCTCCAAAAAAGAATGCAGGCTTCAAAAACTCTCCTTCGAATTTCTCGGAGTTCATCATAGCATTAAGGAAATGGAAGGGCTGATTCATGATGGTATTCAATCTGGCCATAGGCTCATCGCTTGGAAACTGATCTGCCACGTGCTGAACAATATGGTCGTACCTATAGCCGAGAGCAGCTTGAGCGCTACCCACCAAGAGTTCTCCGGCGGCGTTAACCAGCAAATTCACTGAAGAACAGACAAAGAAAAAAATAAGTTAAACAGAGAATAAAAACAAAAGAGCTGATTAGGTGTTTTCAAACCACATGCGGCTCAAAAAAATATCCATGCCCCCCATGAAGTTCTCAGAAGTCTTATGCGGCTCCAAAAAGCCCCATGCGGCTCCAGTTCAGAAGACTGCTTATGCGGTTCCGCACAATAAAAGTCTATGCGCCACCTATGCGGTTTCATTAATAAGGCGCACATACAGACACAATGATGCGGTTCGCAGCTCAGCCGTAGGGCGAACATACGATTTACAAAGGCTCATGCATAAAGTATGCGACGTAGCCATGGCGGTCGGGGTTCTTTAATTCATACATTGTCCTTACCAGCAATGGGGGGATGGACGTCAGAATGAACAGCAGGCACGACGACGGGCGGGGCAGCAACCGCACCCAAGGCAGAAGTGGAGGCCGCCTTCTTGCCCTTCACTGCCATGATCTTCTTGGGAGCCATCAATTATCGAAGAAAAGAAAGGCAAGCGAGATAAGAGAAGAAAGAAAATAAAGAAGTCTTCTCTCTCTTCAAACCCCTCCTATTTATAGGAGGAGGGGAGAAGGCGGACACGTGGGCCAGTGACCGACTCTTGAAGAGCGAAACCGACTCCTTGGGTTTCGTCTCCAAGATTCACCCAAGGCATTAAATCCAAAAAGATTTAATGAACTGACCCTTGAGATTCCCCCTACAAAGACGGCGCTGAAGCAACTTGGAGATAAATATAGACCCGCACACGTGGACTGGACCATCTATGCGGTTAACACACCCCGTGCGGTAGAAACAGTCATGCGAACAACACATTCGTACGGCTAGAACTTTTATGCGGTCGGGATTGCATATGCGGCCAATACAGCCATGCTTCTTGTTCAAAGTATTTCAATTTTACAAATTGAAAACTTTGAAGGGGGTCCTGTAGAAGCATGGAAAATACTAAAAAAATTGACTCATGCGGCCAAGAAAGACCCATGCGGCTCCGAAAACGCATACGGCTCAGAGAGTCATACGACATAAGGAGCTATGCGACCGGAGGTATTCCATACGGCTCAGAAGACACGTGGCGTGACAGTGCTCCCCTCCATGCTGCATTAATTGCTTTGACGGCTGACCCCTCTGAAAAGTTGACAGACCTGACACCAAAGCAGGTAATTATGACTCTGTCATGATGATGAATCTCTAGGGAAGAGAAAGAAATCTCTGACACAATCCCCCGAGAATAACAAAATGCCATGTGGCCCTGCCACGTGGGTGTGCTTATGCGGCTCGAAGTGAAGACTTCCCATACGGTTCAGAGTGAAGCTGTCCCATACGGCTCGAAGTGAAGACTTCCCATGCGGTTCAGAGTGAAGCTGTCCCATGCGGCTCGAGTAGAATCATCCCTATGCGGCTCAAGAAGATCATGCCCATGCGGCTCAAGCAGACACACCATTATGTGGTTCATGCGGCTCATCATATGGTTCAGAAGTCTGAAGGAGGGGGCCACTGCCCAGACAGTCCTGACACGTGTCCCAAGTCTTATGCGGCCCAAAATTTATGCGGCCCAAATCTCATGCGGCCCAATCAGCACACGGTTCCAGTCTCACTATTGGCTCTCAGGACACGTGTCCTCAGCCGATCAATCTCCCAGATTTATGGCAATCCAAGATCGGGTCGAATCCCAATGATCTGGGGCACGTGGCAGGAGAATAAATTTGATTTATTCGCAGATATAAGAGAATCATTATAAGGAAGATTTATGCCAATCAGCATTGATTGCTAATGGAGATTTGGTGTAATCTACCCTTAATGGTTCTGATTCGTCACAATCCGAAACGAACGGCCTGGATTGATCAATCCCCAGGCCGCCGCCATCTCCAAGAGCTAATCATTGGCAACCCTAGCGATCACATCCCACTATTATAAATAGCAAGGTGCCATTCCCTTGTAGCATATATAGAGATATACAAAAAGAAACCAGAAAAGAATACGTATACACAGAGAGACTTCCCCAATAGTCAGAGAGAGAATATATACAGAGAGAGAGAAGCCAGGAGAGCAATCAGAGAGAGAGCAAGAAGGCATTTCTTCGTCAACGACCAAGCAGATCTTCCCCGAGTCAAGGCTGCGTACCGATCGTCCAAGGAGTAAGGCAGAGCGGCCGTCGCTTTCCCGAGCCTCTATCGCCACCCCCCAGAATCTAAAATAAACAATCGTACTTAGACTGCTGTACCTAGGTTTTCGTCCCTAGGCTTTCTTTGTACGAGCGAGTTTGTATTGTGAGTCTAAGTTCAGTCCTCCGATAATTGTTTTGTACTTTTACAATCAATGGCAAACAGCCCGGGCATACATGCTCTTCATACTTGGATCGGTCGCCATTCCAGACAAGTCGGGGACCTCTATACATGCTAGGTATCTTGCGAACCTATCTGTTATAGACGACGTAGGAGCTATATCCTGGGGCAGCGGTATACTTGCTAATCTTTACCGCGAGCTTGGTATAGCATCCCGTGTCGAAACCAAGACCATGGCAGGATGCCAGACTCTACTTCATGTAAGAAAATTTCTAACATTTTAAACTAATATACTAGCTAGATTTTGTTGTTAATTTAATGACTATTCATTTACAAATTATATAGGCATGGATATACGAGCACTTTTCGATGCTCAAGCGGGATGAGCTGAACCCACGCTATCAGGAGCACCTTCCTAGAGTGTGTCAATGGAAGCCAACTCAGCTGGAAACTAAAAATTATGAAACGCTGGTTTCCATTCGTGATGCTCTGGATAATTTGGTGCCAGAAGAGGTTAGTAGATAGCGCATAGATAGCGTAGACTATTTATTTGGTATGTTTATTTGTTGACCATTTTCTTTTAACTTTTGTCCTACAGATAGTTTGGCACCCATACCGGGATTTCTGGGAGTTAAATTGCCATCTGCAACCAGTATCTCTATTTCATAGTATGATCACATGCTATGATAGTACGGAGCCTTACATGCCTGATAGAGTACTTCGTTAGTTTGGCCTAGTACAAACTGTGCCGCAACGCACATTAAGGTTATTGGAGCCTCCGTACGGGACCCAACCTTTGAACTACAAGTCGCCCTATTTCGACTGGGTGACCGACTGCTACTCAGAGTGGCAACGACATTTGCATGGAGAAGAACTTCGACAACCGGTGGAGGAGATGCACGACTGTAGCGACGAGAACATACCGTACTATTTGGCAGTCGGACATCCTAAGTTGTCGAACCCTAGCAATCCAGGGCCCGTTGTCGTTGGAGCTCTAGGACCTCTGCCTTCAAAAAATATCTTGTATGCTTCATTGGTCAAGATGGTAAGTTTATAAATTATAGTTTGTAAATATTTTCAAATTTACCTCTCTTAATTGAGGTTTTGTCATTTACAGGCTACTTGGGTGAAGGCTTTAGCGAAATCCCTCCGATCGGGCTGCCAGAACGATGAATGTGTCAATATCGCGAACCAGTTGGAGCACATCGACGACACTGTCAAATTTTTTTTTCATGCAAAATCGAGAGGAGCGTACGAAGGCCCAGCATGATCACTAGATTATGTTTTGTATTATGATGGATGTTTGACTTGGATACATGGATGTTTTGTATTATGATATGTTTTGTATTATGATGGATGTTTTGGGATGTTTAAATTGTGTTTAACTTGGATACGTTGGCAATATGTTTAACTTGTTGAAATTGTATTTTGTGATGTTTAAATTGTGTTGTTTACTTGTTGGCAATATGTGAAAAAACTTGTTTAAATTGTATTTTGTGATGTTTAAATTGTGTTGTTTACTTGTTGGCAATAATATGATGTTTACTTGTTGGCACTGTGTGTGAGTTTTGATCTGGACTGCCAGCCCACTGGCAGTCCTAATGTGCATCAGGACTACCAGTGGTCTGGCAGTCCTGATTGAAACTCACTGTGTGTGAGTTTTGATCAGGGTTGCCGGTCTACTGGCAGTCCTAATTTGAATCAGGACTGCCAGTGGTCTGGCAGTCCTGATCTAAACTCACACACAGTGGGTTTTGATCCAAACTCACACACAATGAGTTTTGGATCAGGACTGCCAAACCACTGGCAGTCCTGTTTCAAATTAGGACTGCCAGTGGGCTGGCAGTCCTGATCAAAACTCACACATAGTGAGTTTCGATCAGGACTGCTAGACCACTGGCAGTCCCGATTTATATTAGGACTGCCAGTGGTCCTGATCAAAACTTGCTGTGTGTGAGTTTTGATCACACACAGTGAGTTTCGATCAGGACTGCCAGACCACTGGCAGTCCTGATTTATATTAGGACTGCCAGTAGGCTGGCAGTCCTGATCAAAACTCACACACAGTACCAATAAGTAAATATCACATTATTGCCAACAAGTAAACAGCACAATTTAAACATCACAAAATACAATTTAAACAAGTTTTTTCACATATTGCCAACAAGTAAACAACACAATTTAAACATCACAAAATACAATTTCAACAAGTTAAACATATTGCCAACGTATCCAAGTTAAACACAATTTAAACATCCCAAAACATCCATCGTAATACAAAACACATCATAATACAAAACATCCATGTATCCAAGTTAAACATCCATCATAATACAAAACATATTCTAGTGATCATGCCGGGCCTTCGTATGCTCCTCCCGATTTTGCATGAAAAAAATTCGACAGTGTCGTCGATGTGCTCCAACTGGTTCGCGATATTGACACATTCATCGTTCTGGCAGCCCGATCGGAGGGATTTTGCCAAAGCCTTCACCCGAGTAGCCCGTAAATGACAAAACCTCAATTAAGAGAGTTTACGAACTATAATTTATAAACTTACTATCTTGACCAATGAAGCATACAAGACATTTTTTGAAGGCAGAGGTCCTAGAGCTCCAACGACACAGTGAGTTTCGATAAGGACTGCCAGACCACTGGCAGTCCTGATTCACATTAGGCTGGCAGTCCAGATCAAAACTCACACACAGTGAGTTTCGATCAGGACTGCCAGACCACTGGCAGTCCTGATTCACATTAGGACTGCCAGTGGCCTGGCAGTCCTGATCAAAACTCACTGTCTGAGAGTTTTGATACATATTGCATACAAATAGGGACATATTGCACACATAATGCACACAAGTATATATTTTTTCACATGTATAACAGACAGGAAAAAGTAAAAAACAAAAAACATATATTTGACTTCTGATTTCAAAATGATATACTTTAATATTTACAAAATGGGTCATCCATATACAAAATGTGAAAACTTTATTTCAGTCGTAGACGTATCAGTCGATTTCGATGTCGTAGTGGCCATTCGATAAGTCTCTTGGCTCCTCCATCTTCAATAGTTTCCTAGCTACAATGATTGATTTGATGATCAAAAGGTTCGGTCCAGGACTTCGCTTCTCCCGGTGCTAGTTTGTACCAAACTGTTGTAGATAGAGGAATCGGAGAATGATCGATCATCCTTAGCATGACAAAGTGATCTTTGATTTGACCTATAGTACATAGATTAGTTTGTCTGTGCTCCGCCGGAGGACTGCACATCGAAAAAAAAGTATTGCGAATCCCCGCCGAATAAAGTACAACAGGGGTCCGGTACCGATTAGCAAATAAATACAAGGCAGACGGGACGGACATGTAGTGGTCTGGCCCGGTAATACTGTCAGTGCAAGGAATACTTATCAACAAAATTGTAACTGTTTCTTCGCTTAGGATGCGGGAGTATAATGGAAGACGACTCTCTAATTTCTCGTACAGTTCCTGCCTCACTTGCCTCCATCCGTCTTTGTCAGAATAACCAAGTTGTATTACAAGCACATAAAATTTGCAATGGCCATCCCCCGGGACATCAACAATAGACCAGATGTAACAACGAATCTCAGGATGAAAATGGTGGATATACAAACCCAACGTTTGTCTATCCACAATATCTTCATTTGCAATATCCGTTTTCTCCTTTTTTTCGGCAAATAATAAGCTTGCTCTTCCGTGCAGGCCGAGGTTGCTCTAAGCTTCGTTCAATATGCTCAAAGGATAATGGATCTCTCTTAGTTGACTCAAGCCTTCTCTTCTATGAATTACTCATTCTTGTTTGAGGCCTGCCCTTAGGATTGGAAACAACGGACGGCACATTCATTCTAGTAGTCACCGGATATGTAATTTCTTGGATTTTAACCTCAATGCACTCCCGCTCTGCGCCTACTGAGGCACACCACCGTGCGTGGAGAAGTTTCACTTGTGGCAAAGAGAATAAATATCTGTCTTCACCACGGACATTATAGACAACTGCCTCCAACGTTCATCGACAGCAACTACTGGAATAGGAATGGACTGACGACGATATTCATTAATTTCACAGGCACAAGGGAGGCCCAGTGTATGTCAATGTACACACCCGCAAACCTGAGGATCAAAGCCGACAAACTTTGACCTATCAATCTCTTCAAATATTAATGCCAACGCCTTGTGAGAAAGGACACGCATTAAAGAATCCAAGAGGACTTCCTTTCTATGCTCATGCTTGACAATATTTAAGCTCATCTCAAATGATGTCTTGATTTCGTTCACCGTCCGATCTATTGATAGATGCATCGCTTGCCAAACTGAAACAAAGTTGCCTTGGGATGACTTTAAATGCCTCTTTAATACTGAGTGTGCTCCTTCACGCGGTTGGTAGTTGTTATACCGTAATGCTTCACCATATTCGTCCATGCTAAGACGAATTATTCTTTGTGCGGTTCAAGCCATATCTCTTTGATGTAAGAAATGTATGCCGGCTCCCTTCACTCCCACTTCTCCTTGAATAAGTGCCATGCGGCGTCGTAACTGTCTATTGTACTGGCTCGACATACACAATTCCAGTCATGGTTGAATTTGTCAAAAACTTGCATTCAAGTTTACCATCAACTTTTCCGAACTTCAACTTACATTGGAATTGTATATTACGATTTACATGAAAAGTGCATAGCAATGTATCCGCTTGAGGAAACACAATCTGAATAGCATTCATTAGAGCATACTCTCTGTCGGTAACAAAAACAGAGGGCTCTCTATGACCGGTGTAAAGTGCCTTCAGTTTCTCCAACGCCCTTGTGTAGTATTCAAGTTTCTCACTCTTCATGAAGCAAAAAGCAACTGGAAATGTTTTCCATGTAGAGGTGAAGCCGACAACATGAAAGAGAGGCATCTTGAACTTATTGATCTTGTACGTGCAATCAAAAACTAACACGTCGGCGAAAGATCGAGCCAAATGTGTGCAATCGGGATGAACCCAAAAGATTGAAATGACTTCATTGCTCTGGTGTCTTCTATGGTGTTCAACATAATGATTATCTCCAAGCAACTTCAGCACTTCTTGCATCACCATTCTTAATTTCGACCGAATGGCGTTAGAAGAAGATAGGGCATTGTATATTGACTTCATTGTAGACTTATTCTTCTCATCTTCATGTCGTATGACAGAATATATTTGTCTCGGTGCAACTCCGAAAGTGGACAAGTCTTCGACTATCTTCTTCTCCGTAGTGTTCAACCGTCCAACAAACGGATGACCCAATAGTGTTTCGACAATCTCGTGGTTGTGGATTCCATTTTTGACTTCGACTGTCCACTTCGCTTCTTCATCCTTTCTAATACAGATTTTGAATGGACAACCATATTTTCTCGTTCTAACATTTTTTTTTGAAACTTTACTTTGGATATCTTTATCTTTCTTATGGCTTCTGAACACACCACCTCGTCCACATGAAACTACCGTAGTTTGTTGTCCCAGACGGTTTTGGGCCGATCTAGATATCACAAGAACTATGTTATTTTCCCGTCCAACTTTTCGGCACCAATTTAGCGCACCTTCGTTTGATTCAAAACACATATCGGTCCGGAATAAATGGCCTATGTAAAACTCCTAAATTTCTACTAATTTTTTTTTTAAATTGGTACTGAAATTTCTTTTTCTTGTATTTATACGTCTCAATAACGTGTTGTACGTCGCGCGCAAGATTTCGTTTTTTCTTGCTCGTCGAGTGTGAATATGTGCGAGCGTACAAATTTTAGAAAACATTTTTCTATTTTATTTTATACTTTCAAAATATGATATATAATTATTATTCTTTCTATAAAAAGCCTTTGTTTTTAGCAGTTATTAATCATAAATAATATTTTATTGTATACTAGGAAAAGCATAATCATGTATACATTATTTGTGCTTACATATATATTTCATAAATATTTTACTAAGTTTATTTTTTTAAATAATAATGTATTTTCGAAATTATTATTATAGTATTTTTGGAAAACATATTTTGAAATTATTATGGCAATTTAAATCTTGATTTGATTTATGGATATGTTTTAAATAGTAAATTTAGTATCTATATGTGAAATTTGATTTACCTTATTTGATTTTAAAATAAAAGATAGAATTTAATTAGATTTAAATTAGATTTTGATTTGGATTTGGATTTATTGAATTAATTTAAATTAATAGATTGAATTATCTAATTGGATTTAAACTATTCTAATTCTTATCCAACTGGGAATTCCCACATCCTATAAATAGGCAGGTACTCATCCATATATTTCTATTCTCCAAATTCCACAACCAAACGTGAGCGCATCGTGTCCGTGTTCCCCGTCCAAATTCTTATTCCATCTTTATAAATACATTATTTAACTCTTCCGTGTCGGACACACCCCGACACAATTCATCTAAAACCCTATCCTAAACCCCAACTGCCATGTCCCGGCCGCCGTCGTCGGCGACCGTAGCAACTCCGACTCCCTGGCTATCCTTTTCGACCACCGTCACCCCCAATGTTGACCTCCATGCCCACAGCAAACCTAACCACCATCTCAGTCCCCGACTCGACCGCGCCTCCTTTCTGGTCAGACGACTTCGAAACCCAGCAATCATCTCACCCACCACGGACCAACCCCGGCCTTCACATCAACCTCCAGCCTCCACCTCCCTGGCCACGCTGCTGACACCGCAATCACCGACCAAACCCCGTCACTGTCGTGGCAAGCCCCAAGCCGATCGTCCGGCCACCCGTTCCTCCTCCCGACCGTCATCCACACTACCGCCAGGGCCACCGCCACCACATGATCACTATCACTGTCGTTACCATCACCTCAGATACCACCAACACCCCCATGCGACCACCCACGCCCGACCGCCTCCACCCGTGGCAACCACCACCGTCGCCATTACCAAAACCCAAAATCCCCCCAAAAATTTAAACACCCCCACCACCGCCTTACCTGTCGTCCGCCCGCAGCCTCGCCTCCTCTCGTGAACGAGCCACCGCCGGCTTCCTCTTCGGCCGAGCTCCCACAGAGAACCTCGTCCGCCACATACCGACCCGCCGAGGGGGCGCCACCTCATCCGCTCTCGAGATCGCCTCCATCGCGGTCAGCTCCGCGTGTGCCGACCGTCGAGTCCTAGATCCGACCACCGCGAACTCCGAGCTTCCTTCCGTCCGCCTTCTCCGTGCTGCCTCGGCGATCAAGACAACGCCGGCAGCCCCACGTCGAGCCGACCCTCTCTGGCGCTTCTTTCCGCGTCCTCACCACCGCTCCGCCGCGCGCGGCAGCAACCTCCAGCTGTGCCCCTTCTCCCCTTTTTCGACTTCTTCCTCTCTCCTCTCCTTCATTACCATCAATCCTTTATTCATGTCTTTGATTTTTCTTCTCTCCTTTCTCTATTATAAGAGCAGCAGTCAGCTGCACTTAGTTGGTACAACTTTGTTTCTTTCATTATTAATTATTTCCTTCAATTCTATTTGAGAGTTTGTCGTTTTACGTATTATTATTATCATTATCATCATTATTATTATTATTAGTATTAAAGTTACTAATATCAGTATTATTATTTTATTTAATTTGGGATGCTATTCACTCTAAGAAAGAAGGGAAGAGTACAGTTGAGTCTATACTCACATTTTCTTTGGCTTATACATACTTCATATTAAGATTACTATTTATTATATGCACCATATATTCATACTAAGGAGATTATATTAAACATTTTATTTAAATTATATTTGTGATAATATAATATTATATTTGCAAGAATATATTAATGGTTAGAGTATATTAATATTTCTGAGTATTTTCAATACAGTTTGGGCACAAATATTATTTGGCAAATTTGTTTGTAGCCTTAAATCACTTAAATATATATATATTTTTTTACATACAATAAAGTTGCTAGTCCTTTTCAAGAATTTATTTTGAGCCCTAAAAATCCTTACTAGATTTTCCTATAACTAGTTTATATACCATGATCCCTAGTCTTTTAAAATATTTATTATGACCAATAAAAATATAGCTTCCACCTATAAATTATATTTCACAAATCTAGGGTTTTATCTAAAAGTAATTTTTATTTTTATATATTTATCTCAAAGCTAGTTTTACTATAAAATATTTTATCAAGTATTATAAATAGTTTCTAAAAATCGTATATATATTATTTATCAAAATTTTCTTCGATTATCCTCTTGTCCATGACCAAGCCATTATTCCTACCCCCTTCGTCAATTCTGTCCTTCCTCCTATTGACCCTAACTAAATTGACCATTCTGGACCCAATGGGACTGTCTGTGCCACCACCCGAGGTCACCTTGCATAGTTGTTACACCGAAGTCGTAGTTCATGCCACATTAATCATTGCAGCACACCAGGCGTACTACCAGGCAAGACACATTGACATTTGCTATTTATTTATTTAGCTCATATTTCATGCATTATTCATTATTTTCTTTATGCAAAATAAACTGTGATACATGGCATAACCTGTTAGAACTTACTGTTCAGTTATATTCCTGCTATGTATTATTTTTCTTACACATTAAACCTAGATTTAAGGGACCACCTTTGTGTGTTGCATTCATGGCCTTGACACGTTGTACCACGAAGTTGTGTGTCGCATGTAGAACACGGACGTGCGCGATTGGCTGGCCACCAGTACGTACAAGCCGTGCGATAGGAATACCCGCTAATAGAGGTTGCATGCTTAGTTTGACTTAGCGGTTACAGAGGTTTTCTGTTGTGGATACAACATAGTAGGCATTTGGCGGAGAGGACAATTTCTTAGCGTATGGGCTTCGATGCACTTTCTCTTGTGACCCGAAAGCTTCGTTGGAGATACGGGGTTGATACCCATGATTACTGACGGACACTGGCGTTCTGCGGAACGTTATGCTCTTACTGATTGGGCCTCTAGTGCCCCAAGGGGGGACTATACCGATCCTATTTAGCCATGGCCCATGCGTAGGAAGGATTGTTCTTAACTACATTTCACTTAGAACGGTTAGGCACCTTTATCCGTTAGGTACGAGTACTTTTGGTTTGGGTACTTGTATCTGACCGTAGCTTAGAACAATAACTTGTCGCGAATTAGTTCGTCACATCTTGTCCTTGTTTGGTTGTAGGTGTAGCTTACTACTTCGATGAGAAGGTATTGAACCTTGTTGGGGTCCGGATACCATATTGGATTCATAGCATGGAAAGATACGTCACCGTGAATTAGTTTACCATCTCCTGTCCTTGTTTGGTTGGGGGAATGGTACACTAGTTCAATAGGTGTGTATTGGACCATATTATAATCTAATTGACTTATTTATTTGAGCAATATTCATTCAGTTTATATGGCATGATATTATGTGTCTTGTTACGTCCCTCTGAGGACTTGGTTATCTCGCCAGGTGTCTGCTCTTGTCTTTCGCAGGTGTTCTAGCAGTGACCATGATCGTCACAATTTCTTCGAGGATGATTGCACTTAGATCATCTTCGCTTCGCTCGCCAAAATCTTTCTTTGTTATGTATTTCTTTTCATAGTTGGTAGTGGATTTGTCTCCGCCCAACTACATGTACCAATGACAACTCATAGTTGATTATATGATATCTTTTATTCATTTATTTTGTGTGGATGAGATTAGTTATTGTTCTACGGCATTTTACAGCTTATGTATTCATACGAGGTTTTCATATGTTGGAGTGTACTTCGTATGTATACAGCTGGCATGTCTACGTTCCTAGTCCTACGTATTTTGGGACTGGGACGTTACATATTTTTGTGGTGGCCCATGCAGGTAAAGATAAATTGTTTGGTTACTTTACCGTACCAAGCAAGCCTGCGAATAGGATTAGAAGTCTAGGATCTCATCCACATACTTGATCTCTTTCCTCGATTCCATATTCGACCGACTCATCGATTGCATCTTACTTGATTCCTCATATCATTATTCTTATCATCCCTTCGTGCTTGCTAGAGATTGACCCTACTAGTTAGATGTCCCAACACCCTTAGCTTAATTTTTAAGTTGGGTAGAATACCCCACGACCTGACACATCCTTGACCATTAAGGAGAATACAAATAGGATTATCTATACTATAGGGACTAGAGGGATTTATCCCATTTGGTCAACCAAGCCTTGGGCAATAAACCGTAGACTGATCGTATAGGAATTAACAAGACTTAGATTTTTATGACACTTAGACTATTCATATTGGTTCTTTATTTCAATCTTAATCTCACGTGCCTATATTTTTACTAATGATGCTAATGTAGCCTAGTTTTTGCAAGCTTATTCTTTTATCGAGCTTGTTCAAGACATATGTTATTTGGGTTGCACCCACCAACATATTGTCTAATCAGAACCGGTGCATGATGGTCTGATCAACCTAGTGCACTTTGGTTCGCTTTTATCTATCGTTCTACATGGATGGAGACATAATTAAACTTGTCCACTAGAGTCTCATCTACGACTGCCTTGAAAATTCTTTTGAATTATTCGGTCGCCTTTGAATCACGTATTCGTATTCGATAAAATTGTCATTGAACTCCTTATTGCTTTCGCCTCTACCTATTTTAGAAGGACGGAGACGTGGTACTAAAAATTTCTCTAGATACCCTATCACCCATGACCCTCAACCCACTCTTAAATCATACCTTTTAGGTATTTAATCCATTCTCTCTAACCCTTATTGCATATTCTAACTTTAACCACCATTTATTTTCATTCTTGCGTTAACCCATGATTATTCTCGCCATTATTGAAATCGAGACTTCCTAATGCATCTTTCGTTGAGCGTTGTGAATTGAATTGTCTTCTCACCCCTCTACTAATTCTTAATTTCGAGGACGAAATTCTTTTAAGTTGGGTAGGATGTAAACCCCCTAAATTTCTAGTAAATATTTTTTTTAAATTGGTACTGAAATTTTTTTTCTTGTATTTATACGTCTCAATAACGTATTGTACGTCGAGCGCAAGATTTCATTTTTTTCTTGCTCGTCGAGTGCGAATATGTGCGAACGTACATATTTTTGAAAATATTTTTCTATTTTATTATATACTTTCAAAATATTATATATAATTATTATTCTTGCTATAAAAAGCCTTTGTTTTTAGCAGTTATTAATCATAAATAATATTTTATTGTATACTAGGAAAAGCATAATCATGTATACATTATTTGTGCTTACATATATATTTCATAAATATTTTATTAAGTTTATTTTTTAAATAATAATGTATTTTCGAAATTATTATTATAGTATTTTTGAAAAACATATTTTGAAATTATTGTGGCAATTTAAATCTTGATTTGATTTATAGATATGTTTTAAATAGTAAATTAATATCTATATGTGAAATTTGATTTACCTTATTTGATTTTAAAATAAAATATAGAATTTAATTAGATTTAAATTAGATTTTGATTTGGATTTGGATTTATTGAATTAATTTAAATTAATAGATTGAATTATCTAATTGGGTTTAAACTATTCTAATTCTTATCTAACTGAAAATTTTCACATCCTATAAATAGGCAGGTACTCATCCATCTTTACAAATACATTATTTAACTCTTCTGTGTCGGACACACCCCGACACGATTCGTCTAAAACCCTATCCTAAACCCCAACTGCCCTGTTCCGGCCGCCGCCATCGGCGACCGCAGCACCTCCGACTCCCTGGCTATCCTTCCCGACCACCGTCACCCCCAATGTTGACCTCCATGCCCACAGCAAACCTAACCACCATCTCAGTCCCCGACTCGGCCGCGCCTCCTCTCTGGTCAGACGACTTCGAAACCCAGCAATCACCTCACCCACCACGGACCAACCCCGGCCTTCACATCGACCTCCAGCCTCCACCTCCCAGGCCATGCTGCTGACACCGCAATCACCGACCAAACCCCTTCACTGTTGTGGCAACCCCAAGCCGATCGTCCGGCCACCCGTTCCTCCTCCCAACCGTCATCCACACCACCGCCAGGGCCACTGCCACCACATGATCACCATCACCGTCGTTACCATCACCTCGGATACTACCAACACCCCCATGCGACCACCCACGCCCGACCACCACCGACTGCCTCCACCCCTGGCAACCACCACTGTCGCCATTACCAAAACCTAAAATCCCCCCCAAAATTTAAATACCACCACCGCCTGCAGCCTCGCCTCCGCTCGTAAACGAGCCACCGCCGGCTTTCTCTCCGGCTGAGCTCCCACCGAGAACCTCGTCCGTCGCACACCGACCCGCCGAGGGAGCTCCACCTCATCCGCTCTCGAGCTCGCCTCTACCGCGGTCAGCTCCACGTGTGCCGACCGTCGAGCCCTAGATACGACCACCGCGAACTCCGAGCTTCCTCCCGTCCGCCTTCTCCGTGCTGCCCCGACGATCAAGACAACGCCGGCAGCCCCACGCCGGGCCGACCCTCTCCAGCGCTTCTCCCCGCGTCCTCACCACCGCTCCGCCGCGCGCGGCTGCAGCCTCCAGCCGCGCCCCTTCTCCCCTTTTCCGACTTCTTTCTCTCTCCTCTCCTTCATTCCCATCAATCCTTTATTCATGTCTTTGATTTTTATCCTCTCCTTTTTCTATTGTAAGAGCAGCAGTCAGCTGCACTTAGTTGGTACAGCTTTGTTTCTTTCGTTATTAATTATTTTCTTCAATTCTATTTGAGAGTTTGTCATTTTACGTATTATTATTATCATTATCATCATTATTATTATTAGTATTAAAGTTACTAATATCAAATATTATTATTTTATTTAATTTGGGATGCTATTCACTCTAAGGAAGAAGGGAAGAGTACAGTTGAGTCTATACTCACGTTTTCTTTGGCTTATACATACTTCATATTAAGATTACTATTTATTATATGCACCATATATTCATACTAAGGAGATTATATTAAACATTTTATTTAAATTATATTTGTGATAATATAATATTATATTTATAAGAATATATTAATGGTTAGAGTATATTAATATTTCTGAGTATTTTTAATACAGTTTGGGCACAAATATTATTTGACAAATTTGTTTGTAGCCTTAAATCACTTAAATATTTTTTTTTTTACATACAATAAAGTTTCTAGTCCTTTTCAAGAATTTATTTTGAGCCCTAAATTACTAGATTTTATTCCTATAACTAGTTTATATACCATGATCCCTAGTCTTTTTAAAATATTTATTATGACCAATAAAAATATAGCTTCCACCTAAAAAGTATATTTCACAAATCTAGGGTTTTATCTAAAAGCAATTTTTATTTTTATATATTTATCTCAAAGCTAGTTTTACTATAAAATATTTTATCAAGTATTATAAATAGTTTCTAAAAATCGTATATATATTATTTATCAAAATTTTCTTCGATTATCCTCTTGCCCATGACCAAGCCATTATTCCTACCCCCTTCGTCAATTCTATCCTTCCTCCTATTGACCCTAACTAAATTAACCCTTCTGGACCCAATGGGACTGTCCGTGCCACCACCCGAGGTCACCTTGCATAGTTGTTACACCGAAGTCGCAGTTCGTGCCACATTGATCATTGCAGCACACCAGACGTACTACCAGGTAAGACACATTACCATTTGCTATTTATTTATTTAGCTCATATTTCATGCATTATTTATTTTTTTTTATGCAAAATAAACTGTGATACATGGCATAACCTGTTAGAACTTACTGTTCAGTTATATTTCCTGCTATGTATTATTTTTCTTACACATTAAACCTAGATTTAAGGGACCACCTTTGTGTGTTGCATTCATGGCCTTGACACGCTGTACCACGAAGTTGTGTGTCGCATGTAGAACATGGACGTGCGTGATTGGCTGGCCACCAGTACGTACAAGCCGTGCGATAGGAATATCCGCTAATAGAGGTTGCATGCTTTGTTTGACTTAGCGGTTATAGAGGTTTTCTGTTGTGGATACAACATAGTAGGCATTGGGCGGGGAGGACAATTCCTTAGCGTATGGACTTCGATGCACTTTCTCTTGTGACCCGGAAGCTCCGCTGGAGATACGGGGTTGATGACCCATGATTACTAACGGCCACTGGCGTTCTGCGGAACGTTATGCTCTTACTGATTGGGCCTCTAGTACCCCAAAGGGGGACTATACCGATCCTATTTAGCCATGGCCCATGCGTAGGAAGGATTGTTCTTAACTACATTTCACTTAGAACGGTTAGGCACCTTTATCCGTTAGGTACGAGTACTTTTGGTTTAGGTACTTGTATCTGACCATGGCTTGGAACAATAACTTGTCGCGGATTAGTTCGTCACATCTTGTCCTTGTTTGGTTGTAGGTGTGGCTTACTACTTCGATGAGAAGGTATTGAACCTTGTTGGGGTCCGGATACCATATTGAATTCATAGCATGGAAAGATACGTCACCGTGAATTAGTTTACCATCTCCTGTCCTTGTTTGGTTGGAGGGATGGTACGCTAGTTCAATAGGTGTGTATTGGACCATGTTATAATCCAATTGACTTATTTATTTGAGCAATATTCATTCAATTTATATGGCATGATATTATGTGTCTTGTTACGTCCCTCTGAGGACATGGTTATCTCGCCATGTGTGTGCTCTTGTCTTTCGCATGTGTTCTAGCCGTGGCCATGATCGTCATAATTTCTTCGAGGATGATTGCACTTAGATCGTCTTCGCTTCGCTCGCCAAAATCTTTCTTTGTTATGTATTTTTTTTCATAGTTGGTAGTAAATTTGTCTCCGCCCAACTACATGTACCAATGATAACTCATAGTTGATTATATGATATCTTTTATTCATTTATTTTGTGTGGATGAGATTAGTTATGGTTCTACTATATTTTACAGCTTATGTATTCATACGAGGTTTCCATATATTGGAGTGTACTTCGTATGTATACAGCTGGCATGTCTACGTTTCTAGTCCTACGTATTTTGGGTCTGGGGCGTTACAGCCTACATCGACGCCAATTGGAGCAGCTAGCTCGATACCGGAAGATGATAAGTCCTACAATATAACTTAAAGTTAATAAAAGTAAATAACACAACACCAAAAATGTGCAAAACTGCTGCCAATATGTAGGACTGCAGAGGGAAAGGCAGTCCTTGCAATAATCAGGACTGCCACCATTCTGGCAGGCCTTCTGGTCTAAAGACTGTAGATGTTTGGGCAGTCCTTTATTTAGAGGTGGACTGCCAGTGTAGTGGCAGTCCTGTCTGTCACAACCCCGAATTTCACCCGACGTGAATGTAAAAATTTACTTACCAAGAGTGCATCCGAAGCAAAAATGTGTTCTTTGGACATATCGGGACGAGAGTCTACTACATTCGATGATCCGGGTTCTTCCATGTTCCTTTTTTCTAAATTAAACACATATAAATCATAATTTATATGTGAAATTATTGTTGGAAAGTCTGCAAATATATATATTAATTAGATGACATACCCATTAATGGAAGAAGTCGATGACACTATAACAAAAATTTGCACCCTAAATCTTCACAATGCCTTGGTTGGGAGATAATTTGGGTTAGGGTTTACAATTTTATGACCTAGAAATTTTTAGGAGAAGAAAAGAGTAGAGGAGAAGAAAAGAGTAGAGGGAGAGAAGAAGAGTTGGGAAATAAAATTGAGTTGGTATTTATATCAATTCTTGGACTAGCCCCAAGTAAAAAATTTTAATGGCAAACTAGTAATTTTTTTGAAATTTTTTGGAATAGCCCCTAATAATTTGTGTGGTGCCCTTAGAAAAAGTCTTATTACAAATATGTTGAAGTTCAAAATTGGATGAGCTTGTTGAAAATAAGCCGTCTGCTTTTTTGAATGGTTCAACTGTTCTAGATGGTGTGTAGCTGTCCGAGAAGTTCTTGTTGATATATAGTCAAAGAAGAAAGATTAGTCGTGTTAATAATCAAAGGTGATCTTCAAATGACCTTCGATTTTGACAAGCTTAACCCAAGCTTCCTGCACCAGATCATGAGGAGGCTCCTGCACTGAAGTAGTACTTCTATGCACTGGTTGGTTCACAAAGTATATACATTGATAAGAACTCCACATGCATCTCCTGCTCTCTGTCCCTCACTTTCCTCTCCCCTGTTTAAATCTGCTGCCTCAACTTCCCATTCTCCCTATCATCTCCTAACCAGGGCCGGCCCAGAGAGCGGACAAGCTGAACGACCGTCCCATGCCTCTCAATAGGAAAGGCCTCCGAACGTGGTCCAAATAAAAATGTCCACACAGGCTCTATACCCACTTAAGTAGTACTTCGTAGTAATGACTTTAGTATGAAGGCAGTCCAAAGAGGACCTACACCCATTTATACATAGTAAGTTTTAGCAACCAAAATAGAAATAACATAGTTCAAACCATATATCAAAAAATGTATTAGGAGAGTCATTATTACGAGACCAACAAATTTACTTGTTATTTTTTTTCAAGTATATTTTCTTATTCTAGTAGTTACTTTGTCATCTGCTCAAGGGAGATTACTATATGCTGCAACCTCCAACAAGCATCTACCTCTGTTTTATTTTGTTCTTTTTGTTTTTTTTTTTTTCAGTCGGTAAGTCTGTGTAATGGCTTACCAATAATGCTTGCAATTCTTCCAATAGTATTCTTGTGCGACAGTTGCAGGCTAAGCCCTGGAAACTAGACCCATAAGGGATATTGGTCAACAACACTCTCTCTCTCTCTCTCTCTCTTATGGGGATATTAGTCAACAACACACACTCTCTCTCTCCCTCTCTCTCTCTCTCTCTCTCTCTCTCTCTTTGCTTCAGAATTATCGTCCAACCATCAAACATCCATGACCCACCCTGAATCTGATCTCTCATATCTACACATCAAGGCCGCATTTGGGTTCATGCATGGGATTATGACCTTAAAAAAGAAACGTCATTCACTTTTTACGTTTGATATCAAAAGAAACAAGCAAAATGATTCTAGGAGAAAATGGTGGTTACCCCACTCATCTCAAACAAGAATTTATTTTTTTTTCTTTTTCTAATTTCGTATATTTATTACAAAAATTTAGGGCTAAACTATCCACGCTCAAAGATACATTTCGACTATATTTCTGACATTTTCGAGATACTATAGAGTAAACTATAGCAAAGAATTGTTTTTCTTTTCTTTTGCTTTCCTTTCATTTCCGTGAATCAAAAGAGGCCCAATGCCGTATGGTTGAGTACCCACCCAGCACAAAGCCCACGAGAGTATGTTGTGCCAGTAGCGCACAGTTCTGACTAGAACTGTTGCTCCCTAGGCAAACTTCAGAGCTGGGCTTATGAGTGGGGGAGAAAATCATTGGATTAACATAACAATTGCAGTTCCGTCCCCTAGGAGGGCCCCTGATCCCATTGTCCCCTTCAATGGTAGGGCCTCAGGGCAGGGTCTTTCTCTGGTGCTACCTTGCTTTACTAGGTAAATCCGTGGCAGGTAGGGATAAATATCGAAGAAGGTACAGGCACCTTCAAAAGACTATGAACTTAGTCCGAAGACTTATAACTAATCCAGTCCGAAGATCTATATATACCATCCGAAAGTCTGAAGGCATTATTCCAGCCCCAAGGCGCCACCCACGTTCAAAGGCTCCATCCGATCCGAATGTCTCACGCAGCCGAAAGCTCCATCCGACCCGAATGCCTTAGCAGCTGCAACGACAGCCGCACGGTACCGCACCAGCTCTGCACTGGTACCGCACTTGCACCCGTATCGCATCCGTGCACCACTCGGATCGTCCGCTCTTGCATCCTACGGACCGCACCTACACTGCACCCACCACCCCTCCAATGCATTGTCAAAAACTATGTGTCACCCGATCCCTTCCCCCATTTGGAGTTTGGCTTTTTTTTATTGGAAAGTTTAGTCCCACATCGGCTAGGTCAAAGTAGTTGTATCTCTATATAATAGCTATGCTTGTTTAGAGATGTACATGTGGTGTGGAGGTGCACATGGGTGTGTCATGTGGGAGTATTTTTCGAATGGAAAAAGGCTAAATCAACAATGAAAGTATTCATGCTTTTTGCTCTTGGGAAATAAATTTCCATTGCAGCTACTCGGACCCGGGCTCGGACTCGAGCTCATGGGCTCATGAGGCGTAATGTGGCATTTTGTTGGCGCACTTTTCATTTTGCATCGTAGCTAGGCGCTCTTGCGCAACCGATTGCGCGTGGTGCGCAAGTGGCGCTAGTTGCGCTAATGGCGCAGTGCGCGGTCGCGCAAGGTGCGCGCGGTGCGCAAGTGGCACAAGTTGCGCGAGTGGCACAGTGTGCGCATTGTACAGGTTGTGCGTTGTGCATGTGGCACAGTGTGGCGCAAGTGGTGCTGTGCGCACAGTGTGCAAGTTGCACGGGTGGCGCAAGTTGCTCGCGCTGTACGCAAGTTGACTCAGATCGTGTCTGTGCACGATTTGAGCAGTTACAGCACGTTCATGGCGGTTTTCCCACGTGTCGAACGTTCTGCTAACTGAGCAATTACAGTGCGAGCTTATATAAGGCTCTCTTCTCTCTCACAATAATAACACATAAGAGACAGAAGAACAGAACAAGTATTTTTTAACACAAGTTCAGTTCAGAATTTCTTACGAATTTTTACAGACTTTGAGAGAGAAGAGCAGCGTTGAACCAACGTCACTTAGCGCCACAGGAGTCCGCTTCCATCCGAGGAGTCAGAAGAGCGGAGTGTTCCAGAGTTCTCTGTCGAACTTGCTGGTTCCTGGAAGCTATTCGTGTGGGGCGAATTAAGCTTTGAGCAACGGTGATCATTCACTCCAGTAGGCCACCATCTTCCATCTATCGTCTGTCATCTTTGCTGCTACCTTTAGCAATTCGTTTAGTACCTGCTTATTAGAAGTGATACTGTCGTTTGCTACTGTTACGAAATTTTTTTAGATTATCGTAACCCAGAATCCTCCTATGATCTCTGTTGTGCACCTTCTTTGAAGTGTTGCTAGAAATATTATTTTTACAATCGTTTCATTTTCTCAGCTTTCCATCAAAAATTGTTCCCCGGGAATAACAATCTCAAAGCTTAATCAACGAAATAGAAAACTTTCGTGCTTCGCTAGTCAATCCTAACTTCTCAAAGTTAGAACAATTTGATGGTGAGCACTATCAAATCTGAAAAAGAAAGGTTTTTCTCAATATTCAGTTCTCTGATGTTGATCACGTACAGAATGAGGAGGAACCTACTGTTCCAGAGACTGGATCTGCAGCCGCAATATCTGCGGCTACTAAGAACCAGGCCAAATGGAGAATGGACAATAGCATTTGTAGGCTTATGATCCTAAATGTTATAGAAGCCTCCCTTGCTGAATCATATTCAAAGAAGATTGTTGCCAAAGAAATTTGGGAGTCTCTGGAGAAACTGTACGAGGATGATAAAAACCACAAGATATTTCTTGTTGAGAAATATCACAAGTGGTTCTTTGAGGACGAGAAATCAATGTTGTCGCAGGTGAAGGAGTTCCTAAAACTGCGACAGAAGTTGGAAAACGAGGCGATGCCCCTCCCCGACAAGTTTGTTGTTGGAGGGATCGTTTCGAAGCTCCCTGCTTGGTAGAACAAGTTTTATATTAAACATGCATAGGAAGAAGTTGGAGATCACTCTCAACTATCTCCTGCAGGAAATCTGCATTGAGGACCAGATTAGGGCTCAACTGAAGGTGGACACTATCCAAGCAATTGGCTAACGCCAATCTGGTTCATACCAGGGAACCAAGGAGAAAGCATGCGGCTTCCCACAGCAAGAAGAAGGACCCTAATAATCTGAACGTGAAGGGGACTTCCTTCAAGCAAAAGAAGGCAAAGTCTCAGATGCCTTGTTTCAAGTGTGGTAAGAAGGGCCACTTCAACAAAGAATGCAAAGCAAAGACCAAGCAATCAAAGCAAGGAGAGCCTAGCAAGGTATCTATGATCACTGACGTTGTTGTTATGATTGCGCAGGTCGATGCGGTGGGGGCTGACTCTGACTGGTGGGTAGACATTGGAGCCACATGTCATGTCTACTCCAGCAAGGAGTGTTTTACCACCTATACACCAACTCCTGAAGTGGTTATGGTAGCGAACCAGGCACAAGCTGAAGTGCTCGAGATCGGGACGGTGGTTTTGAAGCTGACTTCGGGAAAGTCTCTGACGCTTCAAGGTATGAAGCATGTACCTGCTATCGCAAAGAACCTGATCTCGGAAGACCTACTCTGCAACGTAGGCCTCACAATGGACATCAATGCTGGCCAGATGGTGATGTCCATAAAGGAAACATATTTCGGAAAAGCTTTTTGTACTGAAAGAATGTTCAAATTTCAGCTTGTAAATCAGTCCAATGTAATTAATACAATCACTCCTTCTGCTTATACTTTTGAGTTATGGCATAATAGGCTAGGACATGTTCATTGTTAACGAATAAACATAATGTCTAGTTTAGTATTTATCTCCAAATGTGGGGGTAAGATAGAGAAATATGAATTTTGTGCTCAAACGAAGATCACAAGGAAACACTTTCCTTGGGTTAATCGAAGTACAGATCTTCTGGAGTTGGTACACTATGATATCTGTGACTTCAAACAATTCACTACAAAGGCCAGGATGAAGTATTTCATAACCTTCATCGATGACTTCTCAAAGTATGCATTCGTCTTGTCACCCTCACTTTTCCCAGTTAGGGATAAAATGGTAATTTTCTATTTTATAATATTTTTGGGAATTTTATTTCATGAATATTATTATTTAATTATTATAGGAGTCGGGTTCAAATTTTATCGCATTCCGAGTTAATTCGGGACCCCGGTGAATTTCGACTTGAGCTGTAATTAGCATGTAAACTAACCATGGCCCACCACACTAAACTTTAGGATTTAAGAGTTTGGACTAGTCCCCCATGAGTAATTTAGTTTAATTATGATTTTTATTTATTTTTAGCAACTTCCTAAACCTAATTTGGAATTTATTTGCATTAGGCTTAGGGAGGGGCAAACTTGTAATTACAAGTGCCCCTAACCCACACCCATGCCATGCTTGGCCGGCCACCTATAGCCCCCCTCTCTCTTTCCTTCACCACAAAGCAACACTCTCTCTCCCTCTTCCAATTCATTTTCTTTCCAAGCTTCTTCCTCCAACCAACCCTAACCTAGGTAAGCTTTAATTTCTCCATCTATTTCTCTTTGCATTTAGTTCATTCACCATAAATGGAGAGGAGAAGATTCTCTACCATTTGCCCACAAATTTGTGGGTTTTTCTAGAAAAATAGGTTGATGATTTATTAGAATTTAATCCTTAGAGAGTGGTATATATATATATATATATATATATATATATATATATATATATATATATATATATATATATATATATATATTCTTGTGTGTGTATATATTTTGATGTGTTTGTGTTGTGTGGGATTAGTGTCATGAGGATGAGAGTGGTGAGAATGTGTGTGTGTTTGTGTTGTGTGAGGGTGTGTGTGTGTGTGTTTATATATATATATATATATATATATATATATATATATATATATATATATATATATATATATATATAGTTATGAGAGTGCATTTATATATATATATATATATATATATATATATATATATATATATATATATATATATATATATATATATATATATAGATATGAGTGTGTATTTATATATGTATGTGATATGGGTGTGTAGGTATGTATATATAGATGTGTGAGTGTTGTGTATATATATATAGATAGATATATATATTTAGATGGATAGATAGATATCTAGTTATGTATATATATATATATATATATATATATATATATATATATATATATATATATATATATATATATATATATATATATATATATATATATATATGAAGGATATATATATATATAGGAAGATAGAAGGAGATGAAGAAGAATAAGGGGCAGCCACAGCAGCAGCACCTGGCTCCTGCTCTGATTCCTCTGCAGTTAGGGAAAAAGCTCGCCCAGTCCTCTGTTGATGCTGCCCAAATTGTTGCTGCTGAGTGGGTAGAGGTCCCCTCTGTTGATTTCCTCCAGCTCTGTTGGTTGCTGAGGGGCAGTCCTTCACTTGGTGGGTGGTAGACCCACAGATCAGACATTGTCCAAGCCTCTTCCGACAGATGTTCACCTGATGACCCGGCCTTTTGCAATAGCTACAGATAGGGATCTGCTTCTGGGGTGCTACATCATTATTCCTTGCTTGCTGATGATGCTGAGGCCTGTTGTTGTTGTTGGGCTTCTTCTGATTACCCTGGAAGTTGCTAGTTCCAGGATAATCTCTCTTTGAACGGGCAGGTTGGCTCTTCTCTATATCTTGTGCTCTCTCCAGAATCTTCTCATAAGTCTTAGCTCCGCCAGAGATCACATAAGTGCGAATCTCCTCTCGAAGTCCATACTTGAATCGTTCAGCACGATCAGCAGGATCAGCCACCATGTTCTTGGCAAATCGGCTGAGCTGGCCGAATTCTGCCGCATACTCTTTCACAGTCATATTGCCTTGCTTCAAGTTCTGGAATTGTCGCTCCATCTCCCGCATCTCAGAAGTTGGGAAGAATTTTCTCTGGAACAACTTCTTGAAGGTGTCCCAGTCAACATGTCTATCCTGGAGTCGGGGTTCATTCCGATACCAGGTGCTAGCTACATTCTGCAGTTGAAGTCCCACTGCTTCGGCCTTGAGGTCTTCTGGAAGTCGAGCGACGCTCAGAAGACGCTCCATATTGTCAAGCCATTCATCAGCATAGACAATTCCCTCGGTACCCTTAAAAGGTCGAGGGTTCTGCTTCTTAAAGCTCTCAATATCGCCCACCTTGGCAATATGTTTTCCATTAATTAATTGGCCTTATTATTACATAAATTAATCTTTTAAATTTATGTTTACCTTGGCAGGCCTTGGTTCCTGTTGAGCTGCTTCTCCTCTTTCCAGTGCAGCCATTGCCACGCTATGGGCATTCTCCATGCCCTCTCTCATAATGGCCGTCTGCTCACGATGAGCTTCAGCTTGAGTTCTCTGGGCTTCAAGTACTCCTCTTAGCAGACCTATGAGGTCAGTGGGGTCCACAGGCACCGGTGGGGCAGCTGGAGTAGGCGTAACCACAGGGGGTTGCATCTCCGTCCGAGAAGATGATGGATCCATTGTTGTATTGTGGGGACGGTCGGTCAGCTGCCGAGGTGTAGGATCCGGACTTGATTGGGGAGGTGGAGTATGATCAGGTGTTGATATCCTATCGCCAGCAGGGTTGGTATTGTCAGTGGTCATTCTCTGGAAGTTTTAGGATAAAAACATAAGCAAGGTAGCCTATCTATAGTCAAACAAAAATATTTAATATGTAAATATATTGGTCCTATGTTGTGGCAATTTGATGTTCTAGTGCTCTAATGTTTTTATCCTAAGTTTTCCTAAGTTGTTGATTCAGAGACCTGCATGGGCCACCACTAAAAACATGTCACGACCCGATCCCAATTTCTTGGGTCGACTCGGATCATGCCCAGCCTGCACCGTTGTTGAGACGGCGGCAGTAAGCTGTAATCCATATGCAGGTACAATCAACAACAATTGATACTAATAATTGCCACAATATTTATTTAAACGATAAAATAAAACTTGTTCATTACAAAGCTTGTCCACAATTTAACATAACCTTATTTTATTTAAAAGATAAACTAAAACTCCAACTAAGCAGAAGTGTCATCATCATCATCAGGAACCTCCTCTGGGAGCACAGCAGGGTACAGCTCCGGGTCATAGTAAGTATTAATCAGAAGCTCGGATTCATCAATAGAACCTATTGGGGGTGGGGTATCCAGTCAGGAAAGGAGCAAGTACAATTATGAAAATAACAATTTGCATAATGATTAGAAACTTGCAATATTAAATAATTTCGAAACAACAATTTTCAATTATGAAGTAAACAATGTGATTGAGTATGCAGTATCTATGATCGGTTTAGGATGATTCAATTGTATCCTATTGATACGATCCGGCCTAACCCCGTGTGAAGAGGGGTAAGCTCGCACATTCATTAACTATTGGGCTTTGATCATAGATATCTACGCTACTCCCCATTATCCCGATGCAATGATTCAATATGTAACTCTAGGAGAGAGTACGTGTAACAGTTGTGTATTTAACATGCAAAATTCTAATATTAATTAAACTGCAATTAACACAACCGTACTTGCCTTGAATTTTATTTGGACGAGATTTGTACTTCGGGATTCGAAAAGTCACGTTCTTCCTTGAAATCCTACATTCCGGGGAACTTTATCTCAGAAATACAAATACCATAAAAATCTAGTTGTAATCTCTATTTGTCTTTCCTAGTCTATTTTTTAGTTATTAGCTAGCTAACACACATCACAACGTTTACTAATGAGTTTGAATTTAGAATTTCAATTTATTTAGGTTTTTCGGAAAAACTTGTAATTTTCAATTTACTATAAAACTTGGTATTTATTAACTTATTGGGAAAAAGATTGGTGTTTTATAATTATATATAAAAATATAATTTCTTTTCTTAAAATAAGAAAATCGTGAATTATTAATTAATAATTAATAATAATATTGATTAATCCTACGCATTTACTCAATCCCAGAAATCACAAATCTATTGTTCCTACTGATTACAAAATTTTGCAGAAGATAAAAGAATAGGCTTATGCCCTTACAAATTAATACATGAATTTAAATAAGAGAAAAATGGGTTAGTCCTATAAATCGCCTACAAAAATTAAATAATAAAATTTTAATTAAATTTGTAAATTATTAGAAGTCTCAGAACTGGTCCAATCTTCATATACAGCTACTCTGCCTCAACGTCCGGACGAACCGGTGCGTTTGCATTTCACTGGGCCCATTGACCAATATGGTCATCGCCCAAAAATGTTATTAAAAATAATATTATCCGAAAATCATTTGAAAATCATTCTTTATAATTTTCTAAAAATTTCGGCAGCACTCCCCCTGTTTTTGGTCAACCCAAAAACTGGGAAATGCTCCGTAAACCTGCAAAATGACTCCCGAAACCCGAAATTCATATATATATATCCATAGAATATTTTTTCCAAAGCCAACACAACATTACTGAATCAAAATTCCCCAAGAGAAACATCTCCAGTATCCAGAAATTCCAACAGAACTCAAGGAGCTCAATATGAACCAACAAAACCAATTCATGATTTTAATCTCCAAAAATGTTTCCGAAAATTATTGGAAACCCGAAGATTTCACAGAATATTGTTCTAAATAAATCCATTATTCACAAAACCAACTAGCAGCAATCCATTTCCAAAGAAACTTCGAAAAAACCGAATCGATAACGTAAACGTAACGTTACCGAAAAATCCTAATTCTCGAAGAATTCGGTTGGACCAGATTTCATCATGGACAGTAAATAAAATTAGTTCAGAGTGTACCCAAACCGAAGGTGCAACGAAAATCCCGAAATGGAACTCGGATTGCTGGACAGTGGAAACGGCAGCGGATCGGGGTTCTGGAAAATGACCAGCGGTGCACGGGAACAGCGGGGACTAGACGCGGCCAAGAAGTGGCGCACGGGTCGTCGGTCGGCCGCGGGATCGCCGGACAGAGGAGGCGGCGGCGCCCAAATCCGCTCGGGGTTGGCGCCGGAGGACGGCGGCAAGGGGTCGGACCGGGTCGGGCGCTTGGGAGGGTGTACGCCGGCTGAAGGGTCGACCAGGGGTGGATCGCCGGACACGGGTGGTGGCAGGAGTTAGGGCTAGGAGAAAAATTGGGAAAGAAGTAGGGGTGGTGATGATAGTTGGAGTATAGGGCTTATATAGGAAATGGAGAAAGGGGTTACCACATGGAGGAAGATGAACAGCCCTGGCCATTCATGGCCGCCGGAGGGGAAAGCCAAGAGTTGGCCGTTGGATCGGGGAGGAAAGGAAAGGTCCCAAAGTTAATGAATGAATTTTATTCATTCCTCCCATTCAAGTATTGCTGTAGGGAAATGATAAATATTGGGTTGGCTTAGGGCTATGGGTTAATGGATCCTTATTGGGTTTGCAACTAAAATGGGCTTAAAATATGGGCTTCCAAATACAGGCTAAATGGGAAGAATGAAAAGAAATAGGTTTTAAAGAATTGGGTTTATATATATAAATAGTAAAAGGATTAAATATGGCTAAGAATTTTGGCCTAATATCAATAAATATGGTATTTGAAAATTATAATTAATATTTCATAATTCAAAAAATATTTTGAGTCCAAAATTGGGTTCGGTCTGGGTTGACATACAAAAAGTCCCAGTTAAATTATTTTAAAAGAATAATTTTACACTAAATAAAATAATATCAATATTAACTAATTATTCTTAATCAACATTTAACATTATTCTTGTAAAATTTTATTTAACAATTAAAGATTAAAAAAAATAATTTTGAAAACTAAAAAACCATAGGTTTCACAACCTTCCCTCCTTATAAAATTTTGTCCTCGAAATTTAAAGAGATAGGGTTAGGAATTACCTCAGATCTCAAACAAATATGGGTACTGCTCCCTCATCTCATCTTCTCTCTCCCAGGTAGACTCGCCTGGGGAATCGTGCCTCCACATAACTCTGACTATGGGAGTCACTGAAGTTCTGGTCCTCTTCTCGCCTCTATCCAAAATCGCTACAGGCTTCTCTGGTACAGTGAGACTCGGTCCGATCTCCAACTCTGAATGGTCCAAGACGTGGTTCTTATCAGGTACATATTCTCTGAGCTGTGAGACGTGGAAGACGTTGTGCACGCCCTCTAGATTAGCTGGTAGAGCTAACCTATATGCCACTTCTCCAATCCGGCTCAGAACCTCAAACGGACCAATGTATCTGGGACTCAGCTTCCCAGCTCTGCCAAATCTGATTGTACCTCTGGTAGGAGAAATCTTCACGAAGACCTTATCTCCTTCTTCAAATGCCAGTGGTCGTCGACTGCTGTCTGCCCAGTGCTTCTGTCTGTCTTGAGCAATCCTGAGCCTGTCTCTGATAAACTTCACCTTCTCTGCTGCGTCAGTCACCATTTCTGGACCCAGCAGTACTCTTTCACCAACGTCATCCCATGCCAGTGGTGTACGGCAACGACGTCCATAAAGAGCTTCGAATGGGGTCATACCAATACTGGCTTGGTAGCTGTTATTGTAAGAAAACTCTACCAAGTGCAGATGGTCTTCCCACGATCCTCCAAATTCCAAGACACAAGCTCGCAGCATATCTTCAAGTGTCTGAATAGTCCTCTCAGATTGCCCATCTGTCTGGGGATGATAAGCCGTGCTGAACTTCAACTGAGTCCCCAAGCTGTCATGCAAGCTCTTCCAAAAATGTGAGGTAAAACGAGTGTCTCGGTCAGATACAATGCTTACCGGTACTCCATGAATCCGGTAGATATGCCGCATGTACAATGCTGCCAACTTCTCAGTAGATAAACCAACTTTGAAGGGGATAAAGTGAGCTGACTTGGTTAGTCGGTCCACAATTACCCAGATGGCATCCTTCCCTCCTTGGGAACGAGGCAGTCCTGACACGAAATCCATCGTGATGTGCTCCCACTTCCATTCTGGAATGTCCAACAGTTGTAGAAGTCCTGCAGGTCTCTGTCTACTAGCCTTCACTTGTTGACAAATCAAGCATTTAGCAACATACCTGGTGACATCTTTCTTCATTCCACTCCACCAGACAATAGTGCGCATATCCCGATACATCTTATTGGCTCCAGGATGTATGGAATATTGAGACTGATGCGCTTCTTTCATCAACTCGTTCCTCAGTTCGCCAGACGGTACGCAAAGCCTCGTACCATTCTTCAGGACTCCATCGCTGGCGATTGAGAAACCCTCCAGTGTTCCTGCTAACACTTGATCTCTCAGCTTGCAAAGTGCCTCGTCTTGAAACTGCGTCTCCTTGACCTTGTCCATAAGATACGAGCTCACTTGCAACTTCATCATTACAGAATCAGCATCCAATTCCTTCCGTCCAGGCATTACAATCTCCAGTTCAAGCTTCTCGATGTCCTCCAACAGGTGCCTCTCCTTGGTTAAGAACATCGCCACTGGGTATCGACTAAGTGCATCAGCGACCACATTAGCCTTACCCGGGTGGTATTGCAGGTCGATGTCAAAGTCCTTCATTAACTCCAGCCATCTCCTTTGCCTCATGTTTAACTCTTTCTGAGTGAAAACATACTTCAGACTTTTATGATCTGTGTATATTTCCACTCTCTCTCCATAGAGATAATGTTTCCAAAGCTTCAACGCAAAGATCACTGCAGCAAGCTCCAGATCATGAGTGGGATAGTTCTTCTCATGAGTCCGTAATTGCCTAGATGCATAAGCAATTACTTTCCCATGTTGTTGAAGAACGCAACCCAGTCCTTTGCCTGAGGCGTCACTATAGATTGTGAAACCACCGGATCCTGCAGGTAGCACAAGGATTGGTGCAGTAGTGAGCCTCTTCTTCAACTCCTCGAATGCTGCTTGGCAATCTTCCGTCTAGATGAACTCTTCATTTTTCTGAGTCAGCTTCGTCATAGGTTCAGCAATTCTAGCAAAATCCTTCACGAACTTCCGGTAGTAGCCCGCCAAGCCCAAGAAACTTCTGATGTCAGCAACTGAGCTTGGGGTAGGCCACTTCTCCACAGCAGCTATCTTCTTGGGTCCACAGAAATTCCTTCTCCTGTGACAACATGGCCAAGAAAATCCACTTTGTCTAGAAAGAATTCACACTTGGATAGCTTACCGTACAGCTTCTCCTTCCTCAAAATTTCTAAAACTTTCCTGAGGTGCTCTTCGTGCTCCTCCTTCGTCTTTGAATAGATCAGTATGTCATCAATGAAGACGACAACAAACTGGTCTAAGTATTCATGAAAAACCTTGTTCATAAGGTTCATGAACACCGCAGGAGCATTCGTCAAACCAAACGGCATGACCAAGAATTCAAACTGCCCATACTTGGTGTTGAATGCCGTTTTGGGAATGTCTTCCTTCCTGACCTTGATCTGATGATAGCCAGAACTGAGATCAATCTTGGAAAACACCTTGGCTTCACTCAACTGATCAAATAAGTCATCGATCCGAGGCAGAGGATACTTGTTCTTGATTGTGACATTGTTCAGCGCCCGGTAGTCGATACACATCCTCACCGTTCCATCCTTCTTGGGCACAAACAAAACAGGTGCTCCCCAGGGTGAAGCCCCGTCTCGAATGAATCCCAGAGACTTCAGTTCGTTGATCTGCTCCTTCATCTCTTTGGCCTCCTTCGAGTTGACTCTATAACATCCCTTAGAAATCGGGGAAGAGCCAGGGACTAAATCAATAGTGAATTCTATGTCCCGATCTGGGGGTAGCCCAGGAAGACTATCAGGGAAAACATCCATAAATTCTGCTATGATAGGATGGGGTGGTCCAGGTTCTTCAGTAATAGAGTAGACAATACTCTCCATAACCTCCGGAGCTCTAGAGACTTCAAACTCTGGCCCTCCAGGTGGGCTGAAGATTACACATCCTCTGTGACAATCTATCAGCGCATGCTGCTTGCTCAACCAGTCCATTCCAAGGACTATGTCATAGTTGGGCAAGGACATTACCAGTAAAGGTGCTACAAACTTATGGCCAGATATTGAAATGGGGCAATTACAGGTCTCTGTTATAGGTAGGGGTCTACCTCCAGTCATAACCCTAGAAATCCTCTTGCTAAGGCCCGTAACTATGTGGTGTGCAGAGATAAACTTTGTTGCTATGAAACTGTGTGTTGCACCATAGTCGAATAAAACTAATACAGGATGAGAATGTACATAGATGTAACCTGATATGACATCCGCATTAGGTTCCTGTTCCTGCTCCTGCTCTGATTCCTCTGCAGTTAGGGCAAAAGCTCGCCCAGTCCTCTGTTGATGCTGCCCAAATTGTTGCTGCTGAGTGGGCAGAGGTCCCCTCTGTTGATTTCCTCCAGCTCTGTTGGTTGCTGAGGGGCAGTCCTTCACTTGGTGGGTGGTAGACCCACAGATCAGACATTGTCCAAGCCTCTTCCGACAGATGTTCACCTGATGACCCGGCCTTTTGCAATAGCTACAGATAGGGATCTGCTTCTGGGGTGCTACATCATTATTCCTTGCTTGCTGATGATGCTGAGGCCTGTTGTTGTTGTTGGGCTTCTTCTGATTACCCTGGAAGTTGCTAGTTCCAGGATAATCTCTCTTTGAACGGGCAGGTTGGCTCTTCTCTATATCTTGTGCTCTCTCCAGAATCTTCTCATAAGTCTTAGCTCCGCCAGAGATCACATAAGTGCGAATCTCCTCTCGAAGTCCATACTTGAATCGTTCAGCACGATCAGCAGGATCAGCCACCATGTTCTTGGCAAATCGGCTGAGCTGGCCGAATTCTGCCGCATACTCTTTCACAGTCATATTGCCTTGCTTCAAGTTCTGGAATTGTCGCTCCATCTCCCGCATCTCAGAAGTTGGGAAGAATTTCCTCTGGAACAACTTCTTGAAGGTGTCCCAGTCAACATGTCTATCCTGGAGTTGGGGTTCATTCCGATACCAGGTGCTAGCTACATTCTGCAGTTGAAGTCCCACTGCTTCGGCCTTGAGGTCTTCTGGAAGTCGAGCGACGCTCAGAAGACGCTCCATATTGTCAAGCCATTCATCAGCATAGACAATTCCCTCGGTACCCTTAAAAGGTCGAGGGTTCTGCTTCTTAAAGCTCTCAATATCGCCCACCTTGGCAATATGTTTTCCATTAATTAATTGGCCTTATTATTACATAAATTAATCTTTTAAATTTATGTTTACCTTGGCAGGCCTTGGTTCCTGTTGAGCTGCTTCTCCTCTTTCCAGTGCAGCCATTGCCACGCTATGGGCATTCTCCATGCCCTCTCTCATAATGGCCGTCTGCTCACGATGAGCTTCAGCTTGAGTTCTCTGGGCTTCAAGTACTCCTCTTAGCAGACCTATGAGGTCAGTGGGGTCCACAGGCACCGGTGGGGCAGCTGGAGTAGGCGTAACCACAGGGGTTGCATCTCCGTCCGAGAAGATGATGGATCCATTGTTGTATTGTGGGGACGGTCGGTCAGCTGCCGAGGTGTAGGATCCGGACTTGATTGGGGAGGTGGAGTATGATCAGGTGTTGACATCCTATCGCCAGCAGGGTTGGTATTGTCAGTGGTCATTCTCTGGAAGTTTTAGGATAAAAACATAAGCAAGGTAGCCTATCTATAGTCAAACAAAAATATTTAATATGTAAATATATTGGTCCTATGTTGTGGCAATTTGATGTTCTAGTGCTCTAATGTTTTTATCCTAAGTTTTCCTAAGTTGTTGATTCAGAGACCTGCATGGGCCACCACTAAAAACATGTCACGACCCGATCCCAATTTCTTGGGTCGACTCGGATCATGCCCAGCCTGCACCGTTGTTGAGACGGCGGCAGTAAGCTGTAATCCATATGCAGGTACAATCAACAACAATTGATACTAATAATTGCCACAATATTTATTTAAACGATAAAATAAAACTTGTTCATTACAAAGCTTGTCCACAATTTAACATAACATTATTTTATTTAAAAGATAAACTAAAACTCCAACTAAGCAGAAGTGTCATCATCATCATCAGGAACCTCCTCTGGGAGCACAGCAGGGTACAGCTCCGGGTCATAGTAAGTATTAATCAGAAGCTCGGATTCATCAATAGAACCTATTGGGGGTGGGGTATCCAGTCAGGAAAGGAGCAAGTACAATTATGAAAATAACAATTTGCATAATGATTAGAAACTTGCAATATTAAATAATTTCGAAACAACAATTTTCAATTATGAAGTAAACAATGTGATTGAGTATGCAGTATCTATGATCGGTTTAGGATGATTCAATTGTATCCTATTGATACGGTCCGGCCTAACCCCGTGTGAAGAGGGGTAAGCTCGCACATTCATTAACTATTGGGCTTTGATCATAGATATCTACGCTACTCCCCATTATCCCGATGCAATGATTCAATATGTAACTCTAGGAGAGAGTACGTGTAACAGTTGTGTATTTAACATGCAAAATTCTAATATTAATTAAACTGCAATTAACACAACCGTACTTGCCTTGAATTTTATTTGGACGAGATTTGTACTTCGGGATTCGAAAAGTCACGTTCTTCCTTGAAATCCTACATTCCGGGGAACTTTATCTCAGAAATACAAATACCATAAAAATCTAGTTGTAATCTCTATTTGTCTTTCCTAGTCTATTTTTTAGTTATTAGCTAGCTAACACACATCACAACGTTTACTAATGAGTTTGAATTTAGAATTTCAATTTATTTAGGTTTTTCGGAAAAACTTGTAATTTTCAATTTACTATAAAACTTGGTATTTATTAACTTATTGGGAAAAAGATTGGTGTTTTATAATTATATATAAAAATATAATTTCTTTTCTTAAAATGAGAAAATCGTGAATTATTAATTAATAATTAATAATAATATTGATTAATCCTACGCATTTACTCAATCCCAGAAATCACAAATCTATTGTTCCTACTGATTACAAAATTTTGCAGAAGATAAAAGAATAGGCTTATGCCCTTACAAATTAATACATGAATTTAAATAAGAGAAAAATGGGTTAGTCCTATAAATCGCCTACAAAAATTAAATAATTAAATTTTAATTAAATTTGTAAATTATTAGAAGTCTCAGAACTGGTCCAATCTTCATATACAGCTACTCTGCCTCAACGTCCGGACGAACCGGTGCGTTTGCATTTCACTGGGCCCATTGACCAATATGGTCATCGCCCAAAAATGTTATTAAAAATAATATTATCCGAAAATCATTTGAAAATTATTCTTTATAATTTTCTAAAAATTTCGGCAGCACTCCCCCTGTTTTTGGTCAACCCAAAAACTGGGAAATGCTCCGTAAACCTGCAAAATGACTCCCGAAACCCGAAATTCATATATATATATATCCATAGAATATTTTTTTCCAAAGCCAACACAACATTACTGAATCAAAATTCCCCAAGAGAAACATCTCCAGTATCCAGAAATTCCAACAGAACTCAAGGAGCTCAATATGAACCAACAAAACCAATTCATGATTTTAATCTCCAAAAATGTTTCCGAAAATTATTGGAAACCCGAAGATTTCACAGAATATTGTTCTAAATAAATCCATTATTCACAAAACCAACTAGCAGCAATCCATTTCCAAAGAAACTTCGAAAAAACCGAATCGATAACGTAAACGTAACGTTACCGAAAAATCCGAATTCTCGAAGAATTCGGTTGGACCAGATTTCATCATGGACAGTAAATAAAATTAGTTCAGAGTGTACCCAAACCGAAGGTGCAACGAAAATCCCGAAATGGAACTCGGATTGCTGGACAGTGGAAACGGCAGCGGATCGGGGTTCTGGAAAATGACCAGCGGTGCACGGGAACAGCGGGGACTAGACGCGGCCAAGAAGTGGCGCACGGGTCGTCGGTCGGCCGCGGGATCGCCGGACAGAGGAGGCGGCGGCGCCCAAATCCGCTCGGGGTTGGCGCCGGAGGACGGCGGCAAGGGGTCGGACCGGGTCGGGCGCTTGGGAGGGTGTACGCCGGCTGAAGGGTCGACCAGGGGTGGATCGCCGGACACGGGTGGTGGCAGGAGTTAGGGCTAGGAGAAAAATTGGGAAAGAAGTAGGGGTGGTGATGATAGTTGGAGTATAGGGCTTATATAGGAAATGGAGAAAGGGGTTACCACATGGAGGAAGATGAACAGCCCTGGCCATTCATGGCCGCCGGAGGGGAAAGCCAAGAGTTGGCCGTTGGATCGGGGAGGAAAGGAAAGGTCCCAAAGTTAATGAATGAATTTTATTCATTCCTCCCATTCAAGTATTGCTGTAGGGAAATGATAAATATTGGGTTGGCTTAGGGCTATGGGTTAATGGATCCTTATTGGGTTTGCAACTAAAATGGGCTTAAAATATGGGCTTCCAAATACAGGCTAAATGGGAAGAATGAAAAGAAATAGGTTTTAAAGAATTGGGTTTATATATATAAATAGTAAAAGGATTAAATATGGCTAAGAATTTTGGCCTAATATCAATAAATATGGTATTTGAAAATTATAATTAATATTTCATAATTCAAAAAATATTTTGAGTCCAAAATTGGGTTCGGTCTGGGTTGACATACAAAAAGTCCCAGTTAAATTATTTTAAAAGAATAATTTTACACTAAATAAAATAATATCAATATTAACTAATTATTCTTAATCAACATTTAACATTATTCTTGTAAAATTTTATTTAACAATTAAAGATTAAAAAAAATAATTTTGAAAACTAAAACCCCGCCCCCCTCCCCTTTACATATATATATATATATATATATATATATATATATATATATATATATATATATATATATATATATAAAAGAAAAAATATATATATATATATATATATATATATATATATATATATATATATATATATATATATTTATATATATATATATATATATATATATATATATATATATATATATATATTTTTTTTTCTTTTATATATATATATATATATATATATATATATATATATATATATATATATATATATATATATATATATATATATATGGATGGAAACGTAGAGAAGAGTAGAAGAAGATTATGGAATGAGAAGTTAGAAAAGAATTAGAGGTTAGAAGGAAAGATTGGAAGAAGTTGGAAGAGAATAGGAAGAAAGCTAGAATAGGAAATAGGGAAAAACCAAGTTAGAGGGCGAAACGGAGCTCGGAGTATCGGATTGAGTTGAAACTTGGCGTGGGGCAAGAATACGTGATTTAGATTTTACTGGTAGGCTCCCGGGTGGAAATCGGGGTTGTAGGGCGCCGGTATCGTGTCGTACCATTCCGTATCTTGAAATATTCAAGATACCGGCAATGGACCGTAACATGGACTAGATGTCCATTTTACTTAGGTATCTTGGTAGGTAATATATGTATAGGCTAGTACCTTACTACCCTAGGGAGCTCGGGTCAAAATACCAAGCGTAGGTAGGCTAACTTGATAGTTGCCTAAGCTAGAATTTTACCTTTTTTAAGGGTAAAATAGGATATTGGCCTACGGCCAAGATATGAGTTTTGAAGTCCAAGATGGACTTGAATATGGGTTGTAGAGGTTGGTAATAGTTAGAAATAGTCGCCTAGACCTAGTCTTGACCCCGGTTGACCATGGTTGACTTTTTGGATAAAAAGTCAACTATGGGTCAACACTTACCCAAATTAGTCCTAATTTCCATTAGACTTGTGTAGTTGACCAAAAGTCAACTATTAGTCACCATTGACCTAGAGTTGACCAGGGTTGACCTAGAATTGACCAGAGTTGACCAAAAGTCAACTGTAGGCCAACTCTTGACCCCGTTTGACTTTCTTCGACTTATTTTGACCCGTGATGCCTGGTATGACCTAGGATTGACTTGGGTTGGCTTAGATTGACTTGATATAACTTGATTTGACCTAGATTGACTTGACAGGACTTAGTGTGACTCAGTGAGACCTAGTTTGACCTAGATTGCATATCATTCATTGTAAATCATTCCTAAACTTGTTTAAACCTAAATTAACTTACAGTATCTCATATTTAGGTCCTCTGATACCGCTCTGAGCATTGATATACCATACAGCTCAGGACAGCAGGCGAGTACATTCACTGATAGTTTTTATTGTCTTGATATCTGCTATATCCGATTCAGTCGTAGTATCTTACTTGATTCTTAGTCACGATAGTTCACGGACTAGTACACATTGGATCATGACATGAGATGTTGTTCCTAGATTTCTGGATATATGGGTACACTCCCTGTCTTGTTCCCTGTACTTGTATAGACACCGATTTCTAAGAGGATTTGCTACCCTCTTACAAAATCACGTGCTATGACGTGTCATGTCCAGATCCATTGTACTATTCGGGGATGGGGAATTATTAGGGGCTATGTGATCCAAGCCACACTGTCACTATTCATGTGCTCGTGCCACTCTTCCCTCACGAAGGGTGTAGCGAGATCCTTTGCCTTGTGCTCGTTATCCAGGTTGGCCGGCATGACTCTCCGTTGAGGTCACCGTGAATTGTCGGGCCAAGTGGATAGCCTGTCCTGTCACTTATCCCAAGCCGATCATATATCGCTCAAATATTTCAAATCATATTTTATATTTACTTTATCTTATCGTATATCCTGCTCTGTTCTACATTCAGTATTTTCTCACCATGCCATGATATACAGTTACTCACATTCTCTACTTGCTTTACATTGTACCTTGATTGGAGACTAAGTTCTGCTCGGGAGAAGAGTTACAACCCCGGTCCTTGTTTGGTTTAAGGGTTGTAACTCGGCTTCCGAACGGTTCCCAAGTCTTCATATATCTTTGTCTTGTAGTTCATTATACTGTCTCTTATAGAATTTGTCAATTCACATAGAACTGCTGTTAGTATTTGTACTTGCTCATTTTCCTGACAGGATACCGTTATGATATTTTACAGATGATTCTGATGCGGACTGCTCGACCTATTATGGGCTCGAGTTAGATGGAGTAGCCTTGGATCGTGGCCTTATAGTAGAGCCACTAGATTTTGTACTTCCAGAGTAGTGTAGGTTAGCTAGGTTTGACTGGACTGCGATCCAGCTAGCTTATCAGACTGTAGTTTCTATATTCTATTTTGATACCCTGTGATGTTGTATATATCTGGGCTTGTATTGGACTCTGCACTTATTTACTCTTCATCTATCATATGTCTTTCCTTCTGAGCTATCTACCTTAGTTTTATTCTGTGATTGAGACTGTATTGCTATGTCACCTCCATTCAGAGAGTATATACTGTACAGGTACATTTTAACTGTTAGTCGTAGGTATTTACAGACGTTATATACAGCGTTCTACCGCCGATTCTGCAGCATAGGCTGGACGTACCCACGTGCTCGTGCCCCTCATAAGGGTGTGGGTCGTGACACGTTTTTGTGGTGGCCCACGCAGGTCCAGTGTCGTAATTAGTGCGATCTCGTAATGGTGCTCGACTTAGAGTACTAATTACGAGCCTACAATTAGGACGTAGGACCTAGGACATGATAGGAGTTTCTCAATCACACCTAAAAAATTTCTGATCTTTTGATTATCATGATTATTCACCTTGTATTAAATTAACTGTCCTTCTTTGATAATCTACTCATGTGCCATATTGATCTCTTTGTTTCAATTCGTCTCCAGGATGACGAAGACGCACCCGCAGGCCACTGGATCGAGTAGCTTGCCTGAGAGATCTGATCAGGCTGAGGAGGAGGTTCATGAGACTGCCTCCAGTGATTCTACTATTCCAGAGACCCAGGCAGTTGCATAGGGAGGTCTACCACCTCCACCCTAGAGGGTTGCGGCCGTTGTTCCAGAGATACTGCCACCACCACCGATACTGTAATACCTGTGGTTCGTATTACATATTTCTGGAATACGTGTAAGTATTTATTCTTGTATTGCATGATTCCTTGTTTAGTTTTCTTCATGGCTTGGCTTGGTTTATTTTTGGCCCGGGTTGGCTTGGTTCGGTTGGGATTATTTTGGTTCATCATGAACCATGGATAAACCCCCTATACCTACCACCACCATTTGTATTTATTAGCCCTCTTCATTCTCTCTCTTCATTATTCACCTTCTTCTTCCTCATTTACTCCCTTCACCTACCAAAGAGAGAAGAGAGAGGTCTAGGCAAGTGCACCTTGCCACCACTTGAGAACCACTTTTTATTTGTCCATTAGCTAGAATAGGCCATGGTGATCAACATTAGAACTTGACATTTTGTGATTTGGAGTCTCCATTGTTCTAGATCTAAGTTTCTTCTATTTTTGGTTTTGCATAGTTTTGATCTATTTAAGTTGTATTTTTATGGGTTTTGATGTTCTTATGTTGGAGAGGATTGAATTTCACCCAAGATAGAACTTTGCAAAGTTGGATTTGGACTTATTTTGACCAAGTTATGGACTTTTGAAGCTTTGGGTTCAACCATGGAGTTTCTGCTGATTTGGAGAAGACAGTGAGCAGTGCACGAGCTTTTTAGCTTGTGCCACTGAGTTGCGTGCGCTCTTTAGCGCACTGCAGTCCCCATACGCTGCCTCTTGGGAGCGTATGACTCGTATACGCTCGCTTGCTTGACAAGGAGTCGTATGGACCCCATACGCTGCCTCTTGGGAGCGTATGACTCGCATACGCTCGCTTGCTTGACGAGGAGTCGTATGGAGTACATACGCTGTCTTTTGGAAGCGTATGACTTGGATAGTATGACCTGAGCGTATGACTTGCACTGAGAGTATGACCTGAGCATATAACTTTTGCACTGAGCGTATGGCCTTGGCTGACTTGGTCTTATGTCAGCGTGTCAGTTTGGTTTTACTTTCCTTAAGCTTGGCTCTTCTATAGCCCTGTATATTGATATTTTATTAGATATTTTACGACTATTTTATATCCTTACGCCTTTTGTCATGAACTTGATAATCACGAATTTATGTAATATGTTTGGAAAGGATAACTGAGCCTGACATGACCCGATAGTGGCCCGTAGTGGTTCACTCCTGACATGAGTAACCTGATATTACCTGATAGTGGCCCGTTGTGGTGCACTCCTGACAAGTACACTTGGCATGATAACCTGACATGTTATATCTTGATAAGCTGTTGCGACGGCTACTTGACATGACATGACCTGTATAATTAATCTGGACACCGTGGGCGATTGTGTTTGTATAAATAAACTAGTCCTGTCTTGTATCATGTCTAGGACATGGACTCCTGAGTACCACGGTCAGGAGTACCTACTAAAATGGACTAAGGCTAATAACTAGATTAATACATTAGTCATGACAAGATTTTCCAGCTACAGGCAATCCCGTTACCTGGGCACACCTTGGGATCTGTAGCCTGCCGTCGAGTAGGGCACATTTCCAGCACACTGTCAAGTGTTGCACCCTTCAAGCTACCTAAGGGTATATTCGTTTCCTGGACGATGTACCCACCTGAATTCAACTCTAATCTTTTAACCCGGGTAACCTGGATGGTCTGCAGGGCTTGTGGCTATGGAATAATCTCGCTGCATCTTGTTAGTAATTAGGCTTGTGACAACCCTAGTTAGTTAAAGTATCAAGCCATAATTCTTGCTTGGCCGTGAAGTGATTGGATGGAGTCTAACCAGTCTAGTCTTTTCCTGATCCTGTTCCAGATTATTGAATGACCAGAATGCTTGTATTTATTTTACCGATAAATGGTGAGAATTCCAAGTTCTGTTCAAACGAAGGGTTACAACCCCGGTCCTTGTTTGGTTCACGGGTTGTAACCTGGTTATCTGAATGGTTCCATGGTTATCTCATCGTATATCATCCTGGTGTATTTTCATTATTTCCAGTTCTTACTTTTATTTATGTCTTGTGCTGATTGCTGGTTTTAGTTCTTAAGTGAAGCCTCCTTTGTGGCACTTGCTCTTTCTGGGGTCTGACCCAGCTGGTTTTGTGTGGCCAGATTTCGGAGCAGCTCCAGAGGATCTACCGACCTTCCAGCCAGATGGTGGCCACTAGGCGGAACCCTGGCAACGAGTGGGTTATTTTTGGCTATCCCACTCTATTGTAAAATATTCTTTTGAGGCGTTTAGCCGACGAGCACCTGTTTAGCTCGATTGCACTTACTTACTGTCTGCCTACGGGCTGTAACATGATTAACAGATCCTAGGGTTGATCATGTATGGCTAAACTCTTGCTAGTCCTGACATTTTGTAACGACTAGCTTCATGATCAACTGAATATGTAATGTTTGGGATGCCTTACTATTGTATATTTAATGATCATACATCTTGTGACTTTTACTTACTTGTTTGTGATTGAGACACTAGGCTTGTTCATGACCTTAAGAGACTGTTGGCTTGTAGATAAACCCTCATGTATCTAGACAGCCGTGACCGTATAGCGAGATAGATTCTATTTCATATACGTAGCTGGCTATGTCTGCCCCCGCTCTCCAGTATTCTGGTTCTGGGGCGTGACAGATACCGACAGATACGCATCATATGTTCCTTCTCCTTCAGCAGATGATGGAGACACAGCGGGCCCAGGCAGAGGCGTCGCAGCGCCAGTCGGAGGCGTCACACCGACAGATCGAGATGCTGAGGCAGAGTATGGAGAACTCGCATCAGCTTGCCCTAGCAGCAGTAGAGAGAGTGGCACCGGGTACGGTGCAGGGCCCTACTGGCCAGCAGCCGTACCAGCAGTAGTCCAGGCCGGGGACAGTATTAGACTTCAGGAAGATGAGCTCCAGGGACTTCACAGGCACGGAGGGCATCCTCTATGCAGACGACTGGCTAGAGGATGTACAACGGAGCATGGAGCTGGCAGAGCTTCCTAGAGCGCTTTGGGTTTCGGCCGCAGCCAGCCGATTCTTCGACATTGCGCTGACATGGTACCGCACGGATCCTCGTGCATCGGTGAGAGGGCTAACTTGGGAGAACTTCTGGAGGCTCTTCAAGGAGAAGTTCTTCCCGGACGTGGCTCTTACAGCATAGGAGGGCCAGTTCGTGGGTCTAGTTCAGGAGAACACGTCGGTGGACGAGTATACAGCTGAGTTCTTCTGCCTTAGCAGGTTTGCTCCCGATATGATCCAGGATGAGGGGCAGAAGGCTCGTAAGTTCCGTAGGGGACTTATTCATGTAGTGTGCACCCGCACCTCGGGTCGCCGTGACGCGACGTTCGATCAGATATTGATGGACGCGCAGATCGCAGAGGAGGACTTCGGCTTAAGGCCGAAGAGGAGCGAAGATACTATGGGGGCGAGTTCCAGTGTGGGACCGGCCAAGCGCCCCCACATTTAGCAGCAGCATCAGCAGAGGCTATTTCAGCAGCAGCCTCTGTTGCAGATTCAGCAGGCACCGGCACGTGCCTAGCAGCATCAGGGTCAGGGCCAGAGGCAGACCGAGCAGTGCGCCTTCTGCAGGAAGACGGGGCACAGCAAAGACATATGCCGGAGGAGGTTAGGCGCTTGCCTATTCTGCGGAGGGACCGACCACCAGCTGAAGGGCTATCCTGCTCGGGCAGCCAAGGGAGGCCAGGACAGGGTGCAGCCAGCTAGAGGACCAGCAGTTCAGCAGAGGGGTCCTCCACTCTAGACCCAGCAGTAGCATTTTGTTCAGCACCAGAGGGAAGCACCCGCGGGCAGGGTGTTCTCTTTGGCAGCAGAGGAGGAGGCAGAGCCCGTGGGAGATGTTGTTGCAGGTCATGTTCTCCTAGATTCTTTCCCTGCTTTCGCCTTATTTGATTCTGGGGTGACCCATAGTTTTGTGTCTGTTTCTTTTGCTCTGAGACACAATATCATTGCTGAATATATGGGTAGGACTTACAAGATTATGACCCGGAGAGGTATTATCCTGGTTAATAATATTTGCAAGAGGCGGAGAGTCACTCGGAGAGGCCGGGACTTGAGTGCGTGTCTGCTCGTAATGCCCCTACCGAGGTACGATATGGTACTCGGTATGGATTGGTTGAGCATGCACCATGCTAGCATTGATTGTAGAGGAGACAGAGTTCTTTTTAGGACGTCGGGTGAGCCAGAGATCGAATTTGCTCGAGGAGCTGCGGAGCCGGAGGCTGGATTCTGTGGAGCTTTGTTGGCGGGGCAGGATTTACCACATCCGTTGATTTCTGAGTTCTCGGATGTCTTTCCCGAGGAGTTGCCGGGGATGTCGCCAGACAGGGACATTGAGTTCTCCATAGACTTGGTGCCAGGCGCCGAGCCCATCTCGCAGCATGTCTATAAGGTGAACAACAGCGAGTTGATAGAGCTGAAGAAGCAAGTCGACGAGCTGCAGGACAAGGGGTTCATCAGATCCAGTTCTTCGTCCTGGGAGCACCAGTCCTGTTCGTGCCGAAGAAGGACGGTACGTCCTGCATGTGCATTGATTACCAGACGCTCAACAACCTCACTATTAAGAATAGGTACCCTTTGCCGAGGATCGACGACTTGTTCGATCAGCTGAGTGGGGCAAAGGTCTTTTCGAAGATAGATTTGAGGTCCGAATATCACCAGCTGAAGGTGAGGTGGGATGACATTCCCAAGACGGCATTTCGGACTCGATACGGCCAGTACGAGTTTACAGTGATGCCATTTGGGTTGACCAATGCTCCCGCGGTGTTCATGAACTTGATGAACAAGGTATTCCATCAATACCTTGACAAGTTCGTGGTGGTCTTCATAGACGATATCTTGATCTATTCGAAGACGCATGAGGTGCATGAAGATCACTTGAGAGTTGTGTTAGAGACTCTGAGGAGGGAGCAACTCTACGGGAAGCTTTCGAAGTGTGAGTTCTTCTTAGACCAGGTGAAGTTCCTAGGTCATGTTGTGACTGAGCACGAGATTTCAGTAGACCAGAGGAAGATTTTGGCAGTGGAGTCTTGGTCTACGCCCAGTTCAGTTGCCGAGGTTCGGAGCTTTCTGGGTTTGGCTGGCTATTACCGGATGTTCGTTCAGGACTTCTCGCGGATTGCAGAGTCGATGACTAGACTCACCAGGAAGGACGTGGAGTTCGTCTGGACTGTTGAGTGTCAGGCTGCATTCGATGAGCTGAAGAGGAGGTTGACTTCAGCTCCGATCCTGACTTTGCCATCTGGGTCAGGAGGGTTCTCGATCTTCAACGATGCTTCCGGAAAGGGTTTAGGGTGTGTTCTTCAGCAGCACGGAAAGGTGATTGCCTATGCATCCAGGCAGTTGCGTCCTCATGAGAAGAACTATCCTACTCATGATCTGGAGTTGGCCGCGGTTATTTTTGCTTTGAAGTTATGGAAGCATTACCTGTACGGAGAGCGAGTTGAGATCTTCACAGATCACAAGAGCTTGAAGTACGTGTTCACTCAGAAGGAGTTGAACATGCAGCAGAGGCGGTGGTTAGAGCTGATGAAGGACTTCGATATATCCTTGCAGTACCATCCGGAGAAGGCCAACGTAGTTGCAGATGCCTTGAGCAGGTATCCAGCTGCTATGTTCTTGACGACAGATCGTTATTTGTTGGCCGACCTGGATAGTTTGGGTATCGAGGTCATCATTCCGGGCATGGAGATCCAGATGTGGGGTTTGCAGATTCAGTCTGAGCTGATGGATAGAGTCAGGTCAGCGTAGTATGATGATGTTGCCCTGAGGAGCATCAGGGAGCAGGTGAGGACGGGCTTGCTTGACGATTTCTCTTTAGCCGAAGACGGGTCGTTACGGCACGGTACTAGGCTGTGCGTTCTGCGTGGAGAGCTTCGGGAGGAGGTTCTTCAGGAGGCGCATCGCTCTCAGTATTCTATATATCCTGGAGCCAACAAGATGTATAGGGACCTGAGAGAGCACGTATGGTGGTATGGCATGAAGCACGAGGTAGCTCAGTTTGTATCTCGTTGTCTTGTGTGTCAGCAGGTGAAGACCGAAAGGCAGAGACCAGGTGGATTGCTACAGCCGCTACCCATTCCCGAGTGGAAGTGGGAGCACATCACCATGGACTTTGTATCTAGACTTCTACGGTCGCCAGGAGGGAAGGAAGCGGTTTGGGTCATAGTTGATAGATTGACCAAATCGGCCCACTTTTTGCCTTTCAAAGTGGGTTTGTCTACGGAGAGGCTGGCTGAGCTGTATGTTCGTCAGATCGTGAGATTACACGGAGTTCCGGTGAGCATAGTTTCAGATCGGGATAGCCAATTCACTTTCCACTTCTGGAGGAGTTTGTAGGCTAGCTTGGGCACCTCGCTCAAGTTTAGTACTGCTTATCATCCTCAGACAGATGGGCAGTCGGAGAGGACCATCCAGACTTTGGAGGATATGCTTCGCACATGTGTGCTAGATCTCGGGGGCTCTTGGGAGGACCATCTTCACCTGGTAGAGTTTGCTTACAACAACAGCTACCAGGCCAGTATAGAGATGTCACCATTTGAGGCTCTATATGGACGAAGATGCCGTACTCCCTTGTCTTGGGACGATGTTGGCGAGCGGGCGCTTCTTGGGTCGGAGATGGTTGTGGATGCAGCCGAGAAGGTCAGATTGATTAGAGACAGACTCCGGGTGGCTCAGGATAAGCAGCGGCATTGGGCCGATAGTCACCGGAGACCGTTAGAGTTCGAGGTTAGTTTCAGTTCTTGTCATGTTTATTGTGATTGTTTGTTAGTTGTGTGTTAAGTTTTTGTCTTGTGTCTAGGTTGGTGACATGGTATTTCTAAGGATATCCCCGACACGTGGCACTATTCGCTTTGGCGGCGGTAGGAAGCCCAGTCCGCGCTACATCGGACCTTTCACCATCTTAGAGAGGATCGGTGCAGTAGCCTACCGACTGGACTTGCCTACCAGGCTCGAGGGAGTGCACAACGTGTTTTATGTATCTCAGCTGAGACGGTACGTGGCAGATCCTAGCCATGTATTGGACCATTCAGCGATACAGGTGGGACCTACTCTCAGCTATCCAGAACAGCCGGTGGAGATTCTGGATCGCAGGGAGAAGGTGCTCCGGAACCAGGTCATACCCTTGGTTCGGGTTGCGTGGAGACATCACTCTCCAGGTGAGTCTACCTGGGAGAGGGAGGACGACATGCGGGAGCGTTTCCCTTATCTTTTCGCGCCCTGAGGTATAAATTTATTTTCTTTAATTCTGTTTGTGATTTCCTGTGCTTGTTGTCTTCAATTTCGAGGACGAAATTTTTTTAAGGTGGATAGACTTGTCACCCTCACTTTTCCCAGTTAGGGATAAAATTGTAATTTTCCATTTTATAATATTTTTGGGAATTTTATTTCATGAATATTATTATTTAATTATTATAGGAGTCGGGTTCGAATTTTATCGCATTCCGAGTTAATTCGGGACCCCAATAAATTTCGACTTGAGCTGTAATTAGCATGTTAGCTAACCATGGCCCACCACACTAAACTTTAGGGTTTAAGAGTTTGGACTAGTCCCCCATGAGTAATTTAGTTTAATTATGATTTTTATTTATTTTTAGCAACTTCCTAAACCTAATTTGGAATTTATTTGCATTAGACTTAGGGAGGGGCAAACTGGTAATTACAAGTGCCCCTCACGCACACCCATGCCATGCTTGGCCGGCCACCTATAGCCCCCCTCTCTCTTTCCTTCACCACCAAGCAACACTCTCTCTCTCTTCCAATTCATTTTCTTTCCAAGCTTCTTCCTCCAACCAACCCTAACCTAGGTAAGCTTTAATTTCTCCATCTATTTCTCTTTTACATTTAGTTCATTCACCATAAATGGAGAGGAGAAGATTCTCTACCATTTGCCCACAAATTTATGGGTTTTCCCTAGAAAAATAGGTTGATGATTTATTAGGATTTAATCCTTAGAGAGTGGTATATATATATATATATATATATATATATATATATATATATATATATATATATATATATATATATATATATATATTTTATATATATATATATATATATATATATATATATATATATATATATATACATCAAAAAATATATATATATTTTTTGATGTATATATATATATATATATATATATATATATATATATATATATATATATATATATATATATATATATATATATATACATGTATATTCTTGTGTGTGTATATATTTTGATGTGTTTGTGTTGTGTGGGATTAGTGTCATGAGGATGAGAGTGGTGAGAATGTGTGTGTGTTTGTGTTGTGTGAGGGTGTGTGTGTGTGTTTATATATATATATATATATATATATATATATATATATATTATATATATATATATATATATATATATATATATATATATATATATATATATATATATATATATATGAGTATGTATATATATATAGTTATGAGAGTGTATTTATATATATATAGATATGAGTGTGTATTTATATATGTATGAAGGATATATATATATAGGAAGATAGAAGGAGATGAAGAAGAATAAGGGGCAGCCACAGCAGCAGCACCTGGCTGCTGCCAGGTTAGAAACCCCCCCTATGGCCTTTAAGCCTATTAACCCCCCTTTACCTATATATATATATGTATATATATATATATATATATATATATGTATTATATATGGATGGAAACGTAAAGAAGAGTAGAAGAAGATTATGGAATAAGAAGTTAGAAAAGAATTAGAGGTTAGAAGGAAAGATTGGAAGAAGTTGGAAGAATAGGAAGAAAGCTAGAATAGGAAATAGGGAAAAACCGAGTTAGCGGGCAAAACGGAGCTCGGAGTATCGGATTGAGTTGAAACTTGGCGTGGGGCAAGAATACGTGATTTAAATTTTGCGGGTAGGCTCCCGGGTGGAAATCGGGGTTGTAGGGCACCGGTATCGCGTCGTACCATTTCATATCTTGAAATATTCAAGATACCGGCAATGGGCCGTAACATGGACTAGATGTCCATTTTACTTAGGTATCTTGGTAGGTAATATATGTATAGGCTAGTACCTTACTACCCTAGGGAGCTCGGGTCAAAATACCAAGCGTAGGTAGGCTAACTTGATAGTTGCCTAAGCTAGAATTTTACCCTTTTTAAGGGTAAAATAGGATATTGGCCTACGGCCAAGATATGAGTTTCGAAGTCCAAGATGGACTTGAATATGGGTTGTAGAGGTTGGTAATAGTTAGAAATAGTCGCCTAGACCTAATCTTGACCCCGGTTGACCATGGTTGACTTTTTGGATAAAAAGTCAACTATGGGTCAACGCTTTACCCAAATTAGTCCCAATTTCCATTAGACTTGTGTAGTTGACCAAAAGTCAACTATTAGTCACCATTGACCTAGGGTTGACCAAGGTTGACCTAGAGTTGACCAAAGTTGACCAGGGTTGACCAGTTGACCAAAAGTCAACTGTAGGCCAACTCTTGACCCCGTTTGACTTTCTTCGACTTGTTTTGACCCGTGATGCCTGGTATGACCTAGGATTGACTTGGGCTGGCTTAGATTGACTTGATATAACTTGATTTGACCTAGATTGACTTGACAGGACTTAGTGTGACTCAGTGAGACCTAGTTTGACCTAGATTGTATATTATTCATTGTAAATCAGTCCTAATCTTGTTTAAACCTAAATTAACTTATAGTATCTCATATTTAGGTCTTCTAATACCGCACTGAGCATTGATATACCATATACTTAGGACAGCAGGCGAGTACATTTACTGATAGTTTTTATTGTCTTGATATCTGCTATATCCGATTCAGTCGTAGTGTCTTACTTGATTCTTAGTCACGATAGTTCACGGACTTGTACACATTGGATCATGACATGAGATGTTGTTCCTAGATTTCTGGGTATATGGGTACACTCCCTGTCTTGTTTCCTGTACTTGTATAGACACCGATTTCTAAGAGGATTTGCTACCCTCTTACGAAATCACGTGCCATGACGTGTCATGTCCAGATCCATTATACTATTCGGAGATGGGAAATTATTAGGGGCTATGTGATCCAAGCCACCCTGTTACTATTCATGTGCTCGCGCCACTCTTCCCTCACGAAGGGTGTAGCGAGATCCTTTGTCTTGTGCTCGTTATTCAGGTTGGCCGGCATGACTCTCCGTTGAGGTCACCGCGGATTGTCGGGCCAAGTGGATAGCCTGTCCTGTCACTTATCCCAAGCCGATCACATATCACTCTAATAATTCAAATCATATTTTATATTTACTTTATCTTATCGTATATCCTGCTCTATTCTACATTCAGTATTTTCTCACCATGCCATGATATACAGTTACTCACATGCTCTACTTGCTTTACATTGTACCTTGATTAGAGACTAAGTTCTGCTCGGGAGAAGAGTTACAACCCCGGTCCTTGTTTGGTTTAAGGGTTGTAACTCGGCTTCCGAACTGTTCCCAAGTCTTCATATATCTTTGTCTTGTAGTTCATTATACTGTCTCTTATAGAATTTGTCAATTCACATGGAACTGCTGTTAGTATTTGTACTTGCTCATTTTCCTGACAGGATACCGTTATGATATATTACAGATAATTCTGATACGGACTGCTCGACCTATTATGGGCTCGAGTTACACTACACCAAAACATACAATTTGTAACACTTTTTTTTGTAATTCGTAACGGTTATAACTGTTACAAGTTAGTCACGGTAATTATGTGATAATAATTAAATAACCGTTACTAAAATATTTTTTTATAAATTTTTTTTGTTTATTTGTTGTAACGAAAAAAATCGTGACAAATGGAAAAAAAATGTTACCAAAATTTTTAGTTTCCCCCCTTTATTTTCCACCCCTCCTTTATTTCCCCCTCTTTCATTAGAAGAGTGTTATCAAATTGAAATCATCCCGAGCTAGGGCTCTCACCTTCCCGAGCCATTCCCAAGTCAGGGGACTTTCCTTACTCCCAACACCCTCTCCTGGCAGCCATCCCGAGCCAGGCCTCCGCTACCACAACCCTCACCGGCGCCATCACCATGGCTGCTCGCTGCTCTCCGAGTCAGAGCGTCGATCCCTTGTGGAGGAAGATGAGTTGCATGAGTGCGTCGAAGAGGGCTTCTCCGACCTGGAGGCCTACCGCCACCGGAGAGCCTACAGGTCTGGCAACCGCATCCTCCGTATCGTCTGGAAGTACTTCCCAGGTCCCCATATTGATCTTTTTTATTATCTTCTTGAACAATCGAGAATTTATTAGTTCACTTATAGTGTTATTTTGTTTTTCTTGATCATATTAGTTGTAAAGTTTGGTTCTCTATATATTAATTGTGGAGAATTTTACTTATGATTTTCTGTATGAGGAATTTAGTTAGGAGTAAGATGACTACTCGAGAACCTGGTAAGGGTGATTTAAACCCGGCTGTAAGAACGTCATTGCATGCTTTACTTAAGGTTAACTTAGTTCTTCTCTATGGTTCTCTTTGTCATTTTGTTCTTAAAGATATTATATCTAGATCTGGGTGATTACATTCTTAGTGGTAGTGTTAGTAATATTTTTTATGCCAATTAGTTAACTTGCTGCAGAGATTCAAACCTCAAAAATGGTAGTTTAAGGAAGAGGGGAAGAGGAAGAAGGAAAACTAAGCTTTTTATTTATGTTACTAGTAAATAAAATCCAATCCAAATAACCTACATAGAGGAGCTATGTCCGCTGAGATGCTGATTACGACTTTACCAGCGTCACCTGGGCGGGTCTTTTCCCCTTGATTTTGTGAACCAAAACTCCGGTGGTGTCTTGAAGTCCACATGTGTCTTGTTTTTTTACTTGATTAGCTATTGAGTACCCAACACTGTTTTATTTCATATAGTCACCAACATTTTTGGATTTTCTTTTAACAGTAAGAAAACATGTGAAACCTAGAATGTTGATTTAACTTTATATATTGGTTAAGATGGCGATAGAAACCTAAATTTTCTATAAATTTCCATTGCTGAATCTCCAGAAAGTTTGCTACATTTCAGACAGTGTTGATAGGAAAGTGTTGTGTCACAAGCTCTAAACCAATTAAGCATTTCTCTGGATTCATTTTGTTCTTGTTTTTTTGAAGAATTTTTCTGCTAAATAGCATCATTGAACTTGGATTGAGTCTACGATGAATGATATGTTTTTCATTAATGTTTCAGAGCACATGGCACTTAACAAAGATGAATGGAAAAAAGGACTCAAATAGCTGCCACAAAATATTAGGGATAAACCTTTGTTATTAAACTGTCATGTTTGAAGAATTTATGTTATGTAGTTACAAGTATTGTACGCAGTAGAGCTGAGCATTTTCGACTGAAGTAAATGAAGTTAGTGTGGAGATGTTTGAAATATCGATGCTTTATGTTCCCCAAGGTGAGGAGAATAAGGGTCGGAGTTATAACTGCTTCAAAGTCCTTAGCCTTTGCTACCTTGCACTTTCCCAAGTAGACCGAGCTCAGGAATTCATTGACCAAGCAGAGAAGGTACATGCGGCTCAAGCAGGAAAAAGATAGTGTAGGACATGCATTTGAAGTTATTGAAACCAATATTAATGCTGAAATATGAATAAAAGCTTATGCTCTTCTTTGTAGCTTGACCCCAACATCAGGTGTTCATTCCTTACTCCTTAGGTACTCTATGCTTTCAATGTTCAACACATCATGTCTATGCTATGTTTCATTAAAGTTTTCTAAAATTGTTCTTGTTTGGAAACTATATTTAACTAGTTTATCCTTAATCATACATGCATCTAATGTTTGATATTAACAATAACAGTTTACTTGTAGGAAAGAAAGGTTAATGTTTGGTTTCCTGCATTGTTCCTCTTCTTTTTCAAGGAAAGAAAGCAAAGTAATATTAGATAATAAAATAAATGAGATACTTGTTCATCTTGATTGTATAATGCAATTCATGAGCTTAAATAGGATTTACAAACTCGAAGTTGGTTTGTCTTTACATTTAGTACGTCTACACTGACTATGTTGTTTATTCTTTTACCTTTTAATGACTTATAAATTTTTCTTGCATAATATCATTTTTATGCTACATTTTCTTTAACTTATTTTCAGTTTTCATATGCTTTGTGCCTCATCTCCTATTCTATCTTCTTTTGTATAGCCAAGTACTCCATTTGCAATTCTTAACATTCAAATCTTAAATTCTCTAAAAATAGAGAACGTAGTGTATGCTGTTAGTGGGAACAAAAATGAAACGATGGTTTCTTATTAGCATAGATTTTTGGGTCTCCGATTCATATTTAAATACTTTTTCCCCAACTTATTGGGTCATTCTAAAATTTGTACATTTCCAGGTAATATATGTTTTTAGTAGGAACAAAAGTGAAATGAAGGCACTCATTGCAGCAGATCGAGTACATCGGAGTCCAGGCTGATCTTGTTAAGAATTTTGAGATGTGTGTAACTATTAAACCCGTGAATTTCTTTTGATGAACCCTCTGGGAAGGTAGATGACTTACTGTTGTTTAGAAATTTTTGAAAAGTACATTTATGCGGCTCACAAATTAAAGGATCTATGTGTTCATGCAGATTCCTGTACTTGAGACTCTTGATGGTCTTGTTTTAGAGAGTAATGCCATAGCGCGATATGGTATGACATATTTTTGCCCTTTAAATTCATTAAATCTTATTTGATGTATTAAATTGTTGATGTTAAAAAGGAGATGACTGAAGAAAATTCAGGGCATTTGTTTTCAGGGCATTAGTTAACTTATAAATGCATGATGATTGGTCCTGATTCAGGGAATTTGTTTTCATCCGCTGGGAAACATGCATATAAGATGAATAGACTATGTTGGCTCAGCTTAGGAAAAGACGCAACAACTACTAGAAGAAAATTCTACCAGTATACCATATCTAATAGTAGATATTCTGCAACTCATAATGAGGCTTCCGTTTCATGTTCTAATGGCATCGGAAAGGATTCAGTCACACCTTCCAGTATTCCATTACAACATGCAAGCATCCTCTACTGTGTAGCTTCTGCTACAGGTCATAATAAGGTATAGTTTATTATTGTCTTATCTGCTCTTTTCCAATCATACATATTTGACATTCATTAACAATTAAATTTTCTAATCTTTACAATTATAAGAATTATGACATATAATCTTATTCTCCATAAATTTAAGGCTTTCCATCTCGATGATATATTTAATTTGTAGGCCAGGATTTTGTTCCTAGGACATCTATTTGTAAAATATCCATCCTGGTCGAACAAGTCATCAACAAATAGAGAACCTTTCTTATATGCAGTTGTTGAGCTTATCAGTTTTACTACCTTTTTAAGCTTAGTATACTGCAACGATTTTACGAGACGGATACAAAACGACACCTATTTTGGTGTGTGGAAATGTATTTTGGAGTTTCCGAGTTTTTTAAGCATCTGTTTCGGGTGTACTTTGATCAACCGTGCAATCTGACTACCATTCAGAGATTGATACTTGATCACGACTGCAATTTGTACATTTAGACTTCAGGTTTTGAGTTCAAATTATGGTTCTATTATTCTGTTTTTGTGTTCTCAGAAAGTCAAGTGAGCTTTAGCTACAAGATGATGAACTTTATACTCTCAGGGATGGAAGTATTTTCAAAAATTGGTATGTTGGTCCTTGTATCCTGCACATTGCGGTTTGATGGTAGCATATTATGGTTCTATTGCTCTGTTTATAAAATATTGATTGAGCTTTGGAATTTAAGTGACTGATTGAGACTAAATATGACACATTCTTTGTTATTATGGCTTCATGATTCTTGATACATTTTGATCGACAGGGGTGCTGCCACAGCCCGTGAAGAAGACACTAGGAAAAGTTGTATCATTTGTATCCGATGATGAAGAAAGCTGACTTGTATATGACTGGCGGTAAATGACCTTAATTGTCATAAAATAGGTTTGACTTTGGATTCCTCACATCTGAAGACATGTGGGTCACAATTTTTGTTCTATTCTTCTACACCATAGGATCGTGTGTGCATGCACATATGCAAGACACATGCGCACACATGTGCACAATATAATATTGATTGAAACTCAAATTATGTTTCGTGAAAACTGCTTGGAGTATATGCCAAATTAAATCATCCAACAAGCATAGGCTTACAGATTGTGGCGTCGGGTATACTTTGATCATCTTCTTTTAGGTAGTAGCTTTTTGTTAATAGATGGTTACAGAGTTGTTTAAGATTCCATCTTGTACATATATCCCCTGGATGTTTAAGACTCCATCTTTTACAGATTGCTTATATACCATTTTCAATTGTAAGGACTGAGCTCCTTTTCAGGAAGGGTTGAACAAAATGCATATAAGGACAACATGACTAGTACTACTTCTTGAATAGCTCAGGGACACCATTACAATTTAATCATGAAAGTGTGACATAAGGACCTCTGGAAGTCAAAGGTACGTAGGCATCATGACTAATCATCTTTATAATCAAGTTTGATTAGTTATCTACATAATGAATACTATTGGAGATGATCAATTAGGACTTGTCCTTTTTTTAGATTGCTGAATTTTAATCTTAACAATTTGAACAGATTATTTAAATTACCAACAAATCCAGCTAAAGATAATTAGAAGAATATGAAAAAGAAAGTAGGTAAGTATCGAAAACAGTCAGGTATAGCCAGCTTTGGGGCCTAAGTTGTTTTCTACAATGCAAGGAAAACTATTTCCCTATCTATGTGGGTCAAGTCTCCTGATAGCAATGGGAACTTGTCCACAAAGACTCCACTCATAAATTCCTCATAAAATTGCTCATTTGGTTCCTAGTACTATTCTCTATTCTCAATCGGTTAAACGAGTATTTTGGAGAAGATGGGGGAGTCTGGGAGAAGCTAAGGAAAGGGACGGTTCTGAGCAATCTTGACCATGTTGTTATTGAACTCATCCTCCTTCCTATCCAATTCTAAATATCCTAGGCTTTAATGCTCTGATACCTCATGGAGCGAGCTTTGGTTGTCATCCTCGAGGTTGGTGCAAACCTCAAGTGACAAAATTTATAGTTCTTAATGTAAAAATATACAGTTTCAGTGACAAAATTTACAGTTCTTAATGTAAAAATATGATAGGAGGGATCGGATAGGCCAATGCCAGGGCTTTGTCAGTTAAATCTGAGTTTGTTCTTGATCTTTTGTAATCAATGAAATTCTATCAATGGAAACCCCAGTTAAGAACATCTAATTTTGCCAAGGGATGACTAAAGGAGGAGGACCTTGAGTGATGCTTAGTATATATACTTCCTTCAGTTCCTGATGCACAAGTAATACTGATTGGATAACTATAGTCATCAGGTATAACTGGCTGGGCTTTTATTATAGTTTGTTCAATTTCATGAATGGCATAACTTGAGTTTGACCATTTTTTACTTCCTTTTGATTAAGGATACATAGCTTCTCTCCAAGTCAAAATTGAGATTGTTAATTAAAGAAATTTATGATTTCTTGAAGTTTTTAGCTCATCCGTTGGACATGGATCATCTTAAGTTATATATATATATATATATATATATATATATATATATATATATATATATATATATATATATATATATATATAAAGGGTATTCTTTCTATTTGCCGAACAGAGAGAACCGTGCGCGACGGATCGTGATGGCCCCTATTGACATGAGTGGGTTCAATGCTAACAGGAGATGGCTGGAGCCGATGGAGGGCCACGTCATCATGGTTTCAGGCATTTCTGATTCTCTTACCCATCTTATGTACCTGGTTTCTGAATGGTTATAATTGTGTCATAGTGGCCTACTCCTTCCTTGACTAGCTAGTGGCTACAAGTGATTATAGAGCCTGCAACATCTTCTTTCTATGCTCCTCAGCTTAGAGTAGGCCCTCCATTTGAGGCTGGCATAGTTATAGTACATCTAGGAAGGGAGCTTTTTCCTGCTGCTGCTAACTTCCTTTGCAGTCTCATGATGATAAATAAGGTGGTCCTCGATGGACAGCTCCCCCCTCTTGGTACTTGGTAGGTATGGGCAGAATTAGACATGAATTGGTTCCAAGGGACAACAGATGCTGATATTCAGTTTTGTGTTTATATTTCTAATTACAAATGATTTCTAACATTGGGTCATCATGTCACCAAATTTGTAAGGAATGTATGATATGTTTCTGTTTTTGCAAGAAAATTCCTAGTGAGTAAATATAAGCATGTTGCATAAGTCAAATCTATTGGAAAGCAGCTCTCATTTTTTTGAATATAGTTATTACCACAATTATTTGTGGTTTTGTTAGTATTTTTTTCCTACTCATATTTTTGTTTTTCTCGTGTCAGGACAAGTTATAACGGGATGGGATCAAGGTATCAAGACTATGAAGAAAGGTGAAAATGCAATCTTCACCATCCCCCCTGAGTTGGCATATGGTGAATCAGGTTCTCCACCCACAATTCCTTCCAATGCGACACTCCAATTTGATGTTGAGCTCCTCTCCTGGTCTAGTGTTAAGGACATTTGTAAGGATGGAGGCATCATTAAGAAAATCCTAAAGGAAGGAGAAAAGTTGGAGAATTCTAAGGACCTTGATGAAGTTTTAGGTAATGGACAGGTTATTGATTTTTCTGTTCAATTTCTGTTGTCTTAAGACTGGACATGATAAAAATTTTCTTGTCTTGCAGTAAAATACGAGGCTCGACTTGAGGATGGGACAGTGGTATCTAAATCTGAGTGAACTGAATTCACTATGAAAGATGGTTAGAAACAGTTTTTGCTATTTTTTGTTGTTGCCATCTTACAAGATTTGTTGTTCATCTTACAAGATTTGTTGTTGTCATCTTACAAGTTGTACTTTACTAACAGAAGCATGATGTTGATACATGGCACTTCTGTCCTGCTCTAGCTAAAGCTGTTAAAACCATGAAGAAGAGCGAAAAGGTTCTTCTGACAGTGAAACCCCAATGTGAGTTGCATAGAGCATGACGTTTTGTTTGTATGCTTGAATTAGAAATTTTATTGTATTTAGTGTTGATGTTTTCTTTTCTTATAAACAGATGCATTTGGTGAGAACGGTAGGCCAGCTTCTGCTGTAGGTGGTGTGTGCCACCAAATGCAACCCTTGATGTGGAGCTTGAACTGGTTTCATGGAAGACTGTTTCGAAAATTAGTGATGATAAGAAGGTGTTGAAGAAAAACCTCAAGGAAGGAGAGGGTTATGAACGACCAAATGAAGGGGTTGTTGTGCATGGTTTGTTCAACTTTGCCATTAATGGGTTCTAGCACATTTTATTCTCTTATTCTGACATATTGTATATGGTCTTGCGAGTGAGATTGATTGGAAAGCTACAAGATGGAACTGTCTTTGTAAAGAAGGGACATGATAAGGAAGCACTGTTCGAGTGGAAGACTGATGAAGGTAGATATCAATCTTTACACGTTTTCTCTTTATCTTATTAGGTATATACTGTATTTTGCTGATGCCAATCTGTTAAATGGGGGATATAACAAGTAATTGAAGGACTGGACCGAGCCGTGATGACCATGAAGAAGGGAGAGGTTGCCCTGTGACCATTCCACCAGAGCATGCTTTCTCTTCCACCGAATCAAAGCAGGAACTTGGTTGTCCCCGCAAACTCAACTGTAATATATGAAGTTGAGCTTGTATCTTTTGTGAAGGTATGTTGCAATACATTGAAGCTTTGTTGTCCTTACTGATCTTTCATGTTGCAATACCTTGAAGCTCCGTTGAAGCTGAATGTTATATTTCCCAATTCCAGGAAAATGAGTCCTGGGACATGAACACAGCTGAGTAGATCAAAGCAGCTGGTAAGAAGAAGGAAAAAGGCAATATGTTTCAGTTGTTGATGCAATCATATCACATGGTTGTTTCTTGCAAAATGTTGGGTATGCTGATACAAAAATTATCTAACTTAGCTTTTTTTTTAATGCAACTTTGGGACGGTTGTTTCTTTTATCTGAAATTTGCAGATTGTTGATGCAATCATATCACATGGTTGTTTCTTGCAAGAATGTAGTGTCGAGCATTCTATCGTTGGGTTCGCTCTCGTTTATAGTATGGTGTAGAACTGAAGGTGAGTATCTATCAAAACTGTAGATTTCTATTCTGGAATATTTGAGTCATGAAAGTCCTTATTTGTCAATGTTGATGATGTTCTGTTGGTAAAACATAAACTTCTTGTGGAAGAATTGATTCTAATTTGGGATTTTACGAAGTTTCTTTGGGTAGATGTTAGACATGGGCTGGAGTAATCATCTGATCAGCCTACAAGCATAGGTTACATATCCACTATAAGGTACTAAAATTCAAGAATTTAACTCGTATTAAGCTAGAGTGTCTCCAGGTACATAAAACTGTAGCTTGTGTTGACATTTATACATGTTCTGTTTAGTATGTAACATATCGAAATGGTATCAAAATGTACAGAAAAGAAACAATTCCTGGAATATGGGCTCACCGTTCAACAATGTACAGAAAAGAAACATTAAGCTAGAGTGTCCCCTTTTTCTTTCAAATTGCTATAGGCTTACTGTTTAAAAAGTCCTTCAAGGAGGTGATATCGAGGAGGCTGTCTACTCTCCACCATCAGAGGCTGGGTTGTTGTTTGAGGTCTCTATTATCATGGTGAGATTTGGTACTGATGCTCTTTCTCTGCTTCTTTAACAGAAGACAACTGACGACTACTTCCTTGAGAGCGCCAAGGTACCTTTCTTTTTCGACGGTGAGCATATGTTTTATTTGGTTGTAAGAGTTCTAGATTACTAATATTCAACATTTTAGGGTAATCTATGTTTAATAAGTGGACATTGTGATGGCTTATCTTAAATGAGTGCCAAGAGACAATTGCCTTTAGAAAATTTGTGCTGGATAGCTTTTTTATACGGCAGTTAGTAAACTATATATGGCAGTTTTTAGTCCTTAATTATATTTCCTCCAAACTTAACAGTCTAGTAGTTTTTTTATCTCCCTATTTGGCTTCAAAGTATATTCTTCTGTGGAAAACAAAGTTAGTATTCAATGGATGCAACTTGCTTAAGTTAACGTAACCTTTCAATTGTGTCGTGAGTTTTTGCTTAGTTTCTATGATTTTGAGAACACCATAAGCATTTTATGATACTTATCCTTCTTTTTCATGTCAGAGAGGAGCAGTTATTACTGGAACCTAGCAACAGTCACGGCGCCATCGCCTATGAAGCTAGCAACAAGTAGAGGGAAAAGATCTGCGTAACCTTCAAGGCTTCTACTGATTGTAGAAAGTTTTATGATGCGCATGTGCACATATCTGTTCTTGTACTATAACATATATAATTATGACAAATGAGTATCTGTTGGAGGGCCATTATTGGTTGCCCTTAGCTTATTGTGAGATGTCTTATTCATGAAACTTAAATGTTGTATTGAACTTATATACATTTGTGTTGGGCATGTAAACTTAACATTTTGTTGAATTGAAATATTGTTCTTGAACTTATATACAATTGAACTTATAATGTTAATTTCAGTGTGGTTTAATTCCTTGTCATTGGAAAACTAGTTGAATACATGCTCATGGTAAATATATAGTAAAATAAATTTAGTAACAGCTATACCCGTTACTAAATACGTCACAAAATATTAATTGTCACGGTTTTTTCCGTTACCAATTTACGTTTAATTTTGTCTGAAAATAACTTTTGTAATGGTTATAATCGTTACGACGTTTTATTTTAGTAACGGTTTTAACCGTTAGTAAAATAAATTTCGTAACGGTTATATCCGTTACAAAATTCGTCACAAAATATTACTTGTAACGGTTATAACCGTTACGAAAAGCGTGACAATATTTTGTAACGGCTAATTAGTCACGGTTTTTACCGTTACTAAAATTTTTAGTAACGGTAATAACCGTGGGCAATCGTCTATTATGGTGTAGTGTATAGACGGAGTTGCCTTGGATCGTGGCCTTATAGTAGAGCCACTAGATTTTGTACTTCCAGAGTAGTGTAGGTTAGCTAGGTTTGACTGGACTGCGATCCAGCTAGCTTATCAGACTGTGGTTTCTATATTCAATTTTGATACCCTGTGATGTTGTATATATCTGGGCTTGTATTGGACTCTGCACTTATTTACTCTTCATCTATCATATGTCTTTCCTTCTGAGCTATCTACCTTAGTTTTATTCTGTGATTGAGACTGTATTGCTATGTCACCTCCATTCAGAGAGTATATACTATACAGGTACATTTTAACTGTTAGTCGTAGGTATTTACAGATTTTATATACAGGATTCTACCGCCGATTCTGCGGCGTAGGCTGGACGTACCCACGTGCTCGTGCCCCTCATAAGGGTGCGGGTCGTGACACGTCTACTTACTGAAGGTTAAAGACGAAGCATTCGGGAAGTTCAAGGAGTTCAGGGTCGAAGCTGAGCGACAGACTGGACAACAACTCAAAAGAATAAGAAGTGATCGAGGTGGAGAGTACAAGTCTCATGAATTCGTATCGTTCTGCAAAGAATATAGAATTGTCAATGAGACTACGGCTCCATACTCTCCTCAATCAAATGGAGTAGCAGAGATGAAGAACATAACGTTGACAGAAATGATTAACTCAATGCTGTTGACTGCGGGTCTTCCAAAGTGCTACTGGGGAGAAGCTGCATTGACGGCCACTTTTATTCTAAATAGAGTGCCTCATGCAACTTCAGGCATTACTCCTCATGAACTCTGGTTCAAGGTCAGACCTAACTTGAATGTCATTCGAGTGTGGGGGTGTCTGGCATATATCAAGCTTCCAGATCTAAAGATTCAGAAGCTTGAGACAAGGACTACAAAGACGATCTTCTTGGGGTATGCCGAGAAGAGTGATGCTCGAAGATTTCTTGATATTGAGTCAAATCATATCATTGAATCTAGCGACGTAGAATATTTTGAAGACAAATTTGTAAGGCACAAGAACATTGTTCTAGCGGATGTTCCGGAGAACAATGAGGGTGCGCAAGATACTGAAGTCTTCAATGAGGATGTGGTCCAAGAAGATGTTATTATTGAAACAGCGGTTGAACCAGAACTCGCTGAGCCGTCAGCGAAGTGTGTGAGGAAGTAGAAGGACTTCAAAAATGACTTTGTCACCTATCATGTGGAAGCAGATCCGCTTACCTATGATGAGGCGATCAAGACCAGAGACGCAGTTTTCTGGAAGGAGGCGATTGACAATGAAATTGATTCCATCACCTCAAATAACACTTGAGTGTTGGTTGATCTTCCTAAAGGAGCGAAATCCATCGGATGTAAATAGATCTTCAAGAAGAAGATGAAAGCAAATGGAACTATTGACAAGTTCAAGACTAGGTTGGTAGCCAAGGGCTTTTCTTAGAAGTAGGGGATCGACTACTTTGACACATATGCTCATGTAGCCTGGATGACCACCATCAGAATGTTGATTGCTTTCATAGCGATACATAAGATGGTGATACATCAGATGGATGTAAAAATGGCTTTCCTAAATGACGAGCTGACCGAAGAGATTTACATGCAACAACCAGAGGGATTTGTCGTCAAGGGTCTTGAAGATAAAGTCTGCAAGTTGGTGAAATTCTTATACGGTCTTAAACAGGCTCCCAAGATGTGGTATAAGAAATTTGACAAGGTTATAAGGTCAAATAGCTTTTTGGTCAGCGAGACGGACAAGTGTGTTTACACAAAGTTCGTTGATGGAAGAGGTGTGATCGTTTGTCTATACGTGGATGACATGCTGATCGTAGGTACGAATATGGGCTATGTCATGGAGACAAAGAAGTTCATCTCGAGCAAGTTCAGTATGAAGGACTTGGGGGAAGCTGATGTGATCTTAGGGATCAAGATCATCCGGACAGACACTGGACTAGCGCCGTCATAGTCTCATTATATTGAGAAGATGATCACACGCTACGGGTATTAGGAATATCTTCCAGGGATCGATACGCCTTACAAGTATGATCTGAAGTTGAAGCCTAATTCAGGAGAAAGCGTCAGGCAGCTGGAGTATGCAAGCGTAATCAGGAGTTTGATGTATGCTACTACTGCCATAAGGCCTGACATTGCTTTCGTCGTGGGAATGCTGAGTCGTTTCACGAGCAATCCAGGCATTGAGCACTGGAATGCTGTGAAACAGGTTATGAGATATCTCAAGAAGACTCAGACATATGCACTGCACTACAGCGGAGATCCGTCGGTAGTGGAAGGCTTCAGTGATGCCAGCTGGTGCTCAGAGGTGGAGAGCGAAAGGTCCACAGGTGGATTTATTTTCACAATGGATGGAGCTGCTATATCATAGAAGTTGAAAAAGCAAACTATGCTCTCACGGTTATCCATAAAATTTGAGTTCTTTGCACTTGATACCGTAGCGGAGGAAGCAGAATGGCTTCGGAAGCTCATGTATGGTCTTCCAGTGGTTGGGGAACAAATACCGGTAATATCGATATACTGCGACAACCAGGCGACTGTGACGATGGCATCAAATGACCTCTTCAACGGAAAGAAGAGGACTGTGCAGTTGAAGCACAGGGCAGTACACGATCTTATCAAGAGATGTGTAATTTTAGTGATTGATATTCGGAGTCAGAAAAACCTGGCGGATCCGTTCACCAAGGGCCTCAAGTGCCAGCTGGTCAATGAAACAGTAAGTAAAATAGGCTTGAAGTCATTCTGATATTGTATTATTGCAATCATACCATAAAATTTTATGCTATTAGTTCAAAGAGAAATCTACTAGGCATCTAGCTTTTGGTTCAAGGGAGAACCATTAATCGGAAGAATATCAGAAACGGTGGGTACATGTCCTATGTGGCATGGAGAGGTTACGGACCTACAACCACTGTTGTCTACTATAGTTTTCTATGGAAAACGGTTCCTGTGGGAATGTTGGCTTAAATGCTTTAATGAGTTCTCAGACAGAGTGAATGTCTAGTGTACTTTACAATAAGCATGGTAGCACAGCACTACAAGGAGTAAAACTTCATGCTACAGTGGAGTGACTCCAGTATGAGGTTCCCGAAAGGGGTAATGTCTCGGCTTTACGAGCCAAGTCACAACGGCGTAGCATCGCAAATAGGCAAGTAGCCTAATTCTGTATGTTGAAATTAAAGAGGGGTGTAGTCAGCACTACAAAGGGGAGGAGTACCTCATGTTATAGTGGCACGACACCACGATGAGGTACCCGGATAGGGGTAAAGTCTCGGCCTTGCAAGCCATGACGTTGCGGCATAACACCGCAAGGGAGCCTAAGACTTCATGCTGGATAGTATGGCACTACAAAGAGGCGGTGACCTCATGCTACAGTAGTATAACACTATAATGAGGTTCCCAGTAGGGGTAATGCCTCGGCTTTAGGCCATGTCATTGTGGCGTAGCACCGCAAGGGAAGCGCAAAGCGCTTCATGCCATATCTCTTTAATAAAGAACTCACCTATATTGTATGGACAAAGAGATATCAGGCTGTCTCTTGAGGGTAAACTTGTAGACGCCCAAAATTATACACTAAAATCAGGCTGGCACAGGGCCTTTAATATGTAGCTAAAAGCACATGTAACTACATTATGTAAGTGGGAAGAATTTCAGCTATGGTGCAGAATTCAAGGCTTAGTCCATTCTTGTATTATAGTCTGTTATTTGACCCATGCTGGAAGATTCAAGTCGTCAGTGACATCTCTCCTAATGTATGATGGACGGTTACTGTGGGGAACACTCAAATCCATATAGAGATATGTGGGGGATAGTTGGAGTTTGGCATTTTTATTAGAAAGTTTAGTCCCACATCGCCTAAGCCAAAGGAGTTGTATCTCTATATAATAGCTATGCTTGTTTAGAGATGCATATGTGGTGTAGAGGTGCACATGGGTGTGCCATGTGGGGGTATTTTTCTAATAGAAAAAGGCTAAATCAATAATGAAAGCATTCATGCTTTTTGCTCTTAGAAAATTAATTTCCATTGGAGCTAAGCCTGTAGGGGCTTAGCGACTCGGACTCGGACTCGAACTCATGAGGTGTAATATGACATTTTGTTGGGGCACTTTGCACTTAGCACGTCAGCATTGTCGTTAGGCACATAGTGCGCTTAAGTTGCGCTCGTTTCGCGAGCCTCTCGCACAGTCGATTGCTCGCATTGGGTGGTTTGAAAAGGGTGCGCACGGTGCACGAATGGTGCAAGTTACGCTAATGGTGCAGTGCGCGCATTGTGCGGTTTGTGCAGGGTGCGCGTAGTGCGCAAGTGGCACAAGTTGCGCGAGTGGCACAGTGTGCGCATTGTGCGGATTGTGCATGTTGCACGGGGTGCGGTGGCACAGTGTGATGCAAATGGCACAAGTGGTGCTGTGCGCGTAGTATGCAAGTTGCACGGGTGGCGCAAGTTGCGCGCGCTGTGCGCAAGTTGACTCAGTGCACGATTTAAGCGGTTACAGCATGTTCGGGGCAGTTTTTCCTACGTCCTGGACATTATGCTAACTAAAAAATTATAGTGCGGGCTTATATAAGGCTCTCTTCTCTCTCACAGTAAAAATACAGAAGAGACAGAAGAACAGAACAAGTGTTTTTTAACACGAGTTCAGTTCAGAATTCCTTACTATTTCTCACAGACTTTGAGAGATAAGAGCAACATTGTACCAGTGTCACTTAGCACCACCGGAGTTCGCTGCCAATGAGTCAGAAGAGCGGACTGTTCCAGAGTTCTCCGTCGAAGTTGCTGGTTCCTGGAAGCTATTTATATGGGACGAATTAAGTTTTGAGCAACAGTGATCGTTCATCCTAGTAGGCCACCATCTTCTATCTACCGTCTATCATCTTTGCTGCTACCTTTAGCAATTCATTTAGTACCTTCTTATTAGAAGTGACTGTCGTTTGCTACTGTTACGAAATCTTTTTAGATTATCGTAACACAGAATTCTCCTAGGATCTCTGTTGTTGAAGTGTTGCTAGAAATATTATTTTTACAATCATTTCATTTTCTCAGTTTTTTATCAAAAATTATGCTCCGAGAATAACAAATATATATATATATATATATATATATATATATATATATATATATATATGCAAATGACCTCTAGGAAGAAAGGGTAATTAGTTTCTGGAATTCGAACTCCGCCTACAAGGGCCACATGCATCTCTCTTAACCACTAGGCTAGAGGTCATGTATGTATATATATATATATATATATATATATATATAATTTATATATATATTGTAGGCCTCAAAAATGAAAGTCACGCTGAGTTGATCAAGACAGAGTCAAAAGTCACGCTTAGTTGATCCAGACAATATAAACAAATCACGCTGGGGAGACAGCTCATCATTTGTCAGAGAGTAATTATGACTGACAGCACAACAGTCGAAGAATGTCTCTTCGTATGCCACGTATGCACAGACTTCGAGAGATCATCGCCGTCTATTGCGTGATTTTCGAAATCTTCTTCAGCAAGACTCAGCCTTCGTCGAGTTGGCGTACCAAAAGGGTTTCTTGTCATTTAATGCGACTGACAAAGCAATCACTGTCAGAGATTTTGTGTCAGTCGAGACACGCCGAATCAAGACAGCTGGCAGTTCTATCTCAAGTCTGCGTGTATTTGTGATCTTCATCTCAAGTTTGCGTGGATTCTGAAGTTTTCTTCCTTAAGTTTGCGTGGATTTTGAAGTTCTTTGCCTCGAAGTCTGCGTGGATCCTGAAGCTTCCTGCCCCAAGTTTGCATAGATTTTGAAGCTTTCTACACCGAGTTCGCGTGGATTTCGTCTTCAACAAGTCTGCATGGATTTCATCAAATTGGAGTACATGGCAGCCATGCCACTGATCTTTTGCCTGCGTGTCCTGTAACTTGCACACGACTCATGCATGATTGCCATGTGTCCAACAGTTACAGGCCACGTCCAGTAACTGCTCACAGCCTTGCGTATGTTAAATCCTGTGTGATTTTCAACTAAGCACAGGCTGTAAAGACAGTTATCTTTTCAGTTATTATTTTTGACTCTATAAATAGAGTTCTTTTTCTCATTCATTGTACAGATACATTGATATCTACTGTCAAAATTTTGAGAGCTTTTCTTCTTCGCATAGTCCAAGGGATAAAGCGATCGTCTTCTAGATCGGATTCCTACAGTTGTAATTTTCCCAGAAATACAACAAATAAAGAGAATTTCTTTATGGAAAACAAATTGGCGACTCTGCTGGGGAAAACCATCTCCTCTTCTGAGATGGCAACAACTCAATGCGACACTTCGTCAATCGGCTCGACGAAGAAGGTGATGACGATCAAATTCGATCAACTCGCCTATGAAGAAATGCAGCGGGCTAAGGGTGGCAAGCCCACTCCAGCCTCCATCATCACTGCCAAGTCGAAGGGACACTCTGTCTATGTCCCTAAGAATCAGTTGGCAGTCAATGGTGAAGTCTCTGCCACAGTGTCTACTCCTAACACTGGCAAGAATTCTACTGCAAGCACGCACACTCTTGTGCGCTCGAAGATGACAGTAACTAAAAGTCACGCTGACAGTACTGGCTCCTTAGCCAAATCTGTTCCAGCGTGCAAATTCAACCATAAAAGTCACGCTGACAGTACTGGCTCCTTAGCCAAATCTGTTCCAGCGTGCAAATTCAACTCTAAAAGTCATGCTGATAGTACTGGCTCCTTAGCCAAATCTATTCCAGTGTGCAATCCCACATTCAAAAGTCACGCTGACAGTACTGGCTCCTTAGCCAAATCTGTTCCAGCGTGCAAATTCAACCATAAAAGTCACGCTGACAGTACTGGTTCCTTAGCCAAATCTGTTCCAGCGTGTAATTCTAAAATCAAAAGTCACGCTAACAGTACTGGTTCCTTAGCCAAATCTGTTTCAGCGTGTATTTCATCAGAGAAGAATAACTCCTTAGTTATCTCTTCTTCTTTACCGAGTTCTACTAGAACTGGGGGTGGTCTTCCACACAAAGTCCCTTCGAAAAGGAATAACTCTTTAGTTGTTTCTTCTGCTCCTGTAGTTTTACTTCAGGAACAGCTTTGACTGATACTTTTGTTAGTCAAAGGAAATGAGATGGTCTTTTGACTACTCTTCCTTCTGGACATTCTATATCTCAAAATCTGAATGAGTCTAAGAAGAAATATTCCTTAATATCTTCTCCTATGACTTCTTCAAATTGGGCACAGAATCTGTCCCTTAAAGAGGGTCTGTTACCAACTCCTAATCAAAGGAGTGGTTCAACTCTTCCTTCTCTGCAAATATCCAGATCAATGGAAGGAAAACTCCATGTTTCCAAAATTAATGTGTTACCTTCCACTGATTTAAGAACAAAACTCAGCACTTCTGGTGTTAAGAAACCATACCAATTGGATATGAAGATAAAAGATCCAGATGCAGAGTATGCAAGAAACTATGTCGCTCACATTAATCACTCTTTATATAATCAAGAGCCATTAAGACCCAAAACAGGAAGTATACTCCTCAATCTTTACAAACAGATTTACGGGAATATCTTCAACAGAAGAGAAGGAGTAATTCTATGTCAAAGGAACATGCTGAATATGACTTCTATCCAAGAGTCATAATTCAGTACAGATGTCAATCAACGGTTCAAGACCATGTTGATCATGAATGTGACTTCCAGCCAAGAGCCACAATGCAATGCAGATGTCAAACTAAACGACAGTCTGTCTTCAATCGGATTCAGTATGAACCTATGCCTGATGAAGATGAACCTTTGTTTGCCTCTGTCAACATGACTTCTCGGGACACCGGGGGTAGAGTTGATAGTCCAGATGGAGTATATAGAAACACCAGAGCAAGAGGCCTGGCTTCTAGTCAAAGAAATTTGATCCCTGAAATTGATTCTGAATTCCTTGGAGAATCTAACTTCCCACCTCTTCCTACTGGGGGTAATTCTCCTATAGTTGACTTTGATGCACGAAGCAATGATTTAGAGCATACAACATCCACTAGTTCATCAATAATCCCTCATACAGTCATGACTTACATGGTTGATGGGAATACTGATGAACCTTCTTCTTCCTTGACTCCTCAAGATCAAAGAATTGCTTCTTTGGAACAGCAAATGAAGTCTATGACTGACACAATAAAGTCGATGTATGAACTCATGACAGCTCAGTTGCAAAATTGACAGACTGTACCAGATGCCATACCAGTTGATACTGATATAAGTCCAGTACAAGTTCCTCCAGCAGTACAATCCAATACTCCTGGACCAGCTCAACTAAATCCTAGTCTCTCTGGAGCTGGGGATAGTGCTTACAATGCTGTTCCTCCTCCCAACTATTCTCTACAAGCCACAACTCCACAATCTTCGGGAGTTGTCTCTGAAGAATTGAAGAATCTCAAAACTCAATTCGAGGCATTCAAACAGAAGGATGGTTTACAAAGGTTAGGCATCAAGCAGCCTTATCCGATAGAATGGAAGCAAGTATCATATCCTCCTAAATACAAGCCTCCTACTATCTCATTCTATGATGGAACCACTTCTCCAAGTCAGTTTATTAATCACTTTGAAGTGATGACTGATCAACTGCAACCAAGTGATGCCCTCCTTACTCGGGTATTTATTGGATGTCTCAAGGGAACGGCTTATGAATGGTATAGGAGTCTCCCAGATGGGAGCATTACCTCATTTGCTGGTTTCAAACAGACGTTTCTTGAAAGGTTCTATGAAGGGCTGAATGACATGACTATGTCTGCTCTTATTAGAATCAAGTAGAAAAATAATGAATCCACAGAGGAATACATTGAACGGTTTCGAAGAGAAGCTCTGAAGATGCCTCTTGGAACCCCTGATGCTGTCACCATTGACACGTGCAAATCAAACTTGTTGCCAATCATCAGTATGTGGACAGGGCCCACTCAATTTCAAGATTGGCCTTCCTTCATAGTCAGTGCCAAAGCTGCAGAAATCAGTGTTGAAACCTTCAAAGGTTTAGGAGTGCAGATGACTCCTAAAGAAACAGGACAAGGTGCTAACAATAAAAATAATGCTCGCAAGGGAAAAGAAACTCTTGAAGTTAATCTTCAGAGCAAAGATACATCAACTGTTCAAACTTCTCCTATAACGCAACAATCAAGAACACCTCGCCCCAAAGAAGAATATTCTTTCGATGACGACGATGTCCTTGGTATCTTTGAATGTCTGCTGGAAGGTAATAAGATACAATTACCTGAGATCAAGAAACCTGATGAAGCTGGTAAGACAGATCATCCCAAATACTGTCCATATCACAGAATGCTGGGTCATACAATTCGTACATGTTATGTACTGAAAGGAAAGATCCAAGAAATGATTAAATCTGGAGCTATCTCTCTTACTCCAAAAGAGAAGACTGTCACTTCTAATGTCGTCTCTATACAATTCGAAGATTTCCCTCCTCAACTCCTTGAAGGTGGGATTGTTCCTATTCCCAAGGCGACTCTTGAAATAGTAAATATTCCTCCTCCACAGTCTGAAGGATTAGCACCAATCACTTTGGAGACTAGAGAAATCATGTGGATCCATCCTGATCTAGTGGCAGATTTTGAATCGCCTTCTCCTCAAAAGATTTCTTTTCGAAAGTCCAAGAAGGCTGGAAAGATCAAGTCATGTCATATGACTTCTCTTGGGTCTATCTCTGACACAGAGCCAAAAGACAAAGAAGAAGCACTTGTTAGTGCTACTCGAACGGGGAAACCTTACCTAAAGGATTATTCTAAAAGTCCTGAGGATCCTCTTGATATCCCTCCAGCTGATAAAAATGCTTCTAATGTTCTTCCTGAAGAAGAATCATCCACTGAACCTGTTCTTCCCAAGCCTACAGCTCTGGAGAAAGGAAAACAACAGGCTCGGTTTGATAAGCCAATCAAGAAGTCCTCTCCTTTTGGACTTCAGAAGCCTTATAATTTCGACATTTTAGCTCAGCTTGCTAATACTCCAGCTAGAATGTCCCTCTTTGAACTTCTACGTCTTTCCAAAGAGACTCGGGAGACGTTAAGTGAAGCACTTCTACAAGATGACTCTTGTCTTACACAATTGAAGAAGCCAGATGCGGAACCTGCCACTTGCTTACATTGCAACAGTGTACTGGAGATTATCCCAAATATCACCTTTACACAAGACGACATGCTACTGGAGGATAATCGACATGACCGACCTCTCTACTACACTGGTTATATTGATACGATGAAGATAGATCGTATCCTCATTGACCCAGGGTCTGCTATAAGCATAATACCAAAGAGTCTGTTGGATGAACTAAAAATCCTTCTTCACAAGCTCTCCAAGACTGTTACTACTATCTTGGGATTCAATCAAAGCCGAAGCGAGCCTTTGGGAAAGATTCATCTGAAGCTTCAGATAGGCGATTTCAGATCTAAAGTCACTTTCTATGTGATCGAGATCGCGGGATCCTATAATCTTCTTCTAGGGAGGCCCTTTCTTCATGAAAATAATATGGTGCCTTCTACTCTTCATCAATGTTTTAAATACATTGATAGCAACAGAAGAGTACAAAAAGAAGTTGCTGATATAAATCCCTTCCATGGGGTTGAAGCTTATTTCAATGATTCCCGAATATACAAAGAAGAGTATACAAGGATCATACAAGCTATGGAGAAAGAAGATGCACAAAGTGAGACTTTAATAATCCCTGTTAAAAGTCGAACTACTCAGCAACAATCTCCTAAACCCTCTGGAGAAGATTCTTTCATCATTCCAGTGAGTGGACGGATCTCTCCGTTACCTCAGTCATCTACTCAAAATACACTGATCATTCCTGTCAGTGGGCGTATTACAGTTCCTGTATCTTCACAAGATACTCTGCTAATTCCAGTTGGAGGGCGGATTATTCTTCCATCTCAAACTTCAAGGGAGCTCACCTCTTCTGAGCTATTTGTTATCGATCTTAATCGAAACAAAGCTTCTTCTTCTTCTCCCCCTTTGGTCATTGACTTGGCTAAAATCTCTAAGGCTCAGCCTTCTCCCAATGTAAATATTGCTCCTTTTACATTTAATAAAAAGTCTCCACCTTTGCAGTACGTTGATGTGTGTAATTATGTTCATAGTTATTTACATCTGTTAGATGACTTGAACACAATAACCATAGGAGTTGTACAGACTGTTCATACAGATGTATTTCTAGAACCTGTACAATCTTCATACTTTCTAGTTCCTAACAGAAAGCCAGGAGACATTCCAATATTCTTCTACAAAGGGCCTCAAAATCCTTCTGATCTTGAAGATGATGACAAAAATGATGATACTGGAAGATTACAACTACGTCGTTATAGTCAGCAATCTGGAGACATCATCAAAAATATGGGCTATGACTTCAGGACTGGCCTCAATGATGGAAAAGGAAGAAAAATACCTGTCCGGATTCCTCCTCTGAAATATGGAAGGACAAAATGCGGATTGGGTTATACTGCTCCTACTCCTTTCATCAATATTATCCATGAAGATCCCAAGTCTGACGAAGATAAGAGATCTGATTCTTCTAGTACCACTTCTTGGGATTCCGATACGAGTATCGGTGACTTCTACTACAACATTTTGTCTTCCAACATGGTTTCCATTGACCATTCTGAAGAAAGTGATGAAGACGAAGAAGAGTTTGAAATCTTACCTGAATCAGAACAGTGGGCCCAAAGATTAGATAATCAATAGGAGTTCCGTTTCGAGCAAAAAGAACCTCCGACTGAAGATAAACTTGTTCAAATAGATGTTGGTGAAGAGGGATCTCCCAAACCAATATTCATCAGTAAAAGTCTTTCAGAAACTGATAAGAAAGACATGATCAAACTCATTCGTGATTATATCGATGTCTTTGCTTGGAGTTATGAAGATATGCCAGGGCTTGATCCTCAAATTGCAACTCACAAGCTCAATATCTTGCCGAATGCTAAACCGGTCAAACAACAACAGCGACGATTTCGTCCAGACATCATGGATGCAATTGAAGCTGAAGTCAATAAACTCATTACCTCTGGGTTTATTAGAGAGGAACAACATCCCGATTGGGTGGCTAATATTGTTCCTGTTCTTAAAAAGACTGGCAAGATCAGAGTATGCATAGACTTCCGCGATCTCAATACGGCATGTCCTAAAGGCGAATTCTCTCTACCAATCACTGATGTCATGGTTGATAATACCTGTGGATTTGAACAAATGTCATTCATGGACGGATATTCTGGGTACAATCAAATCAAAATGTTTCCAGAGGACGAGAAGCACACTTCTTTCAGAATGCCGATTGGTACATACTGTTATACAGTTATGCCATTCGGTCTCAAGAATGCAGGAGCAACTTATCAACGATCCATGAGCACTATATTCCGTGAACATTTGCGAAAAACAGTCGAATGCTATGTTGATGATATTGCAGTCAAAAGTCGACAAAAGGAGGATCATATCCAAGATTTGAAGACTATATTTGATCTAATGCGTAAGCATCAATTAAAGATGAACCCTACTAAGTCCTTCTTAGGCGTCTCTAGTGGTAAATTTCTCGGCTTCGTCATTACCTCTAAAGGTATACACGTGGATCCCGAGAAGATCAAAGCCATCCAAGAGATGCGTCCTCCACGCACCTTAAAAGAGCTACGAGGATTTCAAGGAAGAATCGCTTATATCAGGAGATTCATCTCTAATTTATCAGGACGCTACAGACCATTCAACAAACTTATGAAGAAATGTGTCTCTTTTGTCTGGAATGATGAATGTCAGAAAGCATTCGATGATATAAAACAATATCTGATGAGCCCTCCAGTATTGGTACCTCCCGTCTCAGGAATACCGTTCTTCCTCTATACTCGAGCAATGAGTCATTCATTGGGTGCATTACTCGCTCAAAAGAATCAAAATGGCCATGAACAAGCCATTTATTATCTCAGCCGCACTATGACCGGAGCTGAACCTCGATATTCACCGGTTGAAAAAGAATGTCTAGCCTTGATGTTTGCTGTCCAAAAGACACGTTATTATATCATTGGCCAGACTATTCATGTCATCTCCAGGATCAATCCTATACGGATCATGATGAAGAAACCCAGTGTTTTGAATTCTCGATTGGCTAACTGGGGAATCCTACTTGCTTAGTATGACATGCACTATATTCCTCAGAAATCAGTCAAAGGACAAGCTTTAGCTGATTTTTTGGCTGCTCACTCAATTCCAGAAAATTCAAAACTCTATGATGAAATCCCAGATGAAGTCCTAGATTCAAATTAAATTGCTGAAGAAGATCCTACTTGGCGTCTATTCTTTGATGGAGCATCAAGAATTGGTCCTAATGGCGATATTGTCGCTGGAGTTGGAATTGTTCTTGTATCGTCAGAAGGTCTTGCTATCCAAAGAGCTTATTCTCTCGATCATCCGTGTTCAAACAATGTAGCTGAGTACAACATATTACTTATTGGTCTTCAACTTGCTAAACATCTGAATATTCAACATTTGGAGGCGTATGGAGACTCTAAACTCATTGTCAATCAGATCAGGGGTACTTATGAAGTTTGCCATCAAGATCTGGTTCCTTATCATAAAACAGCTATATCTATGGCTTCTTCGTTTGAAGAATTCTTCATTGAACATGTTAGGCGAGCATGTAACACAGAAGCTGATGCCCATGCTAATCTTGCAGCGGTGCTGGCTATTCCAATCAGATGGCAACAAATGATTGTTGTTCGTAATCGAGAATTATTTCATCTTGAAAATAACTTGACTCTAGGACTTCCAGTTGACATTGAAGAATCAATATCTCATGACGTCAACACAACAAAAGGATTTGGATTCAGTCGTAAATCGATGTCATCTTCATCCGATTCCAGCATGGAATTCATCTTCAGTAACTCGACTGAGAATCAGAATACGGATAAAGATTGGAGACTTCCTTTCTTAGATCTCGTATTATATAATATTCTTCCGGATGATCCGAGTGAAGCAGCATCTATCAGATGACGATCACTCAGATTCTACTACAATCATACAACAAAGACCTTATATCGTCGAGCTTATGATGGTTTACTCCTTCGATGTGTTGCCGGTGATGAAGCTCAACAAATCATTCGTGAAGCACATGATGGAATTTGTGGAGCACATCAGCCAGGACCAAAACTTCAAGATCGTATTCGACGTATGGGTTATTATTGGCCCACCATGGTATCTGATGCCATCGAATATGCAAAGAAGTGTAAAGCTTGTCAAATTCATGCGGATTTTATTTATCAACCCTCGAAATTTCTACATCCGACGGCAGCATCATGGCCCTTCGAAGCTTGGGGTATGGACATTGTCAGCCCGATCAATCCACCGTCATCTAAAGGTCATCGGTTCATTCTCGCAATAATCGATTACTTCTCCAAATGGGCCGAAGCCATTCCTTTATCTGAAGTTAAGACGTCTAATGTCATCAGCTTTATTAAGCACCACGTCATCTACAGATTTGGTGTTCCTCGACGCATTGTTCATGATAACGGACCACAGTTCGTCAGCCAGAAATTTACTCGATTCTGTGACGATCACCGGATCAATAATGTGGCTTCTACCGTATATAATCCAGCAGCTAACGGATTAGCAGAAGCTTTCAACAAGACTATCATCAAACTCCTAAAGAAGTTTGTCTCCACTAACAAACGTAATTGGAGTGACAAGCTCGGGGAATATTTGTGGGCTTATCGCACTACAGTTCGTAATGCTACCAAATGTACACCTTTCTCTCTGGTGTATGGTTGCAAAGCTGTTCTTCCATTAGAGATTCAAATTCCTTCTTTAAGGATAGCAATCGCTAATGAACTCACTGCTGAAAATAATGATCGTCTTCGACTTCAGGAATTAGAAGCTCTGGATGAAAAGCGATTATCTGCTCAACAGAATATTGAATTCTATCAAGCTAGAATTTCAAGAGCTTTTAATAAAAAAGTCAGAGTTCGATCATATCAAAAAGGAGAACTTGTTCTAACAGTCAGACGTCCTATGATTATGACTCATATGAGTAAGGGCAAATTTGACGCAAAGTGGGAAGGTCCCTATATTGTGAGCAAAGTTTTCTCAAATAGAGCTTATCAACTCTCAGAATTGGATGGTCGAAAAGTTTTGATGCCTATTAATGGCAAATTCCTTAAAAGTACTATATATAAATGTAAATACCTGTAATCATCAGACAAATTCATGTTTAAAAAAATAAAATTTTTATTTTATTTTCATGAATGATGATACATGATATTAAGGAAGATCACTATCATCCTTCTCTACTTTTGGACGTGGGCCACTACCGTCCTTCTCAAAGACGTGATCAGCAAAAGAGCCGAGAACCTCCTTGTTAGAACCCACGAGGAATTTGCAAGCGGCCATCCTCATGGCTTCCTCTTCTTCAGTCCTTCCTGGTTCGAGCAGAAAATCCAGAATGTCCCTTGGTGGCTTGGGTGCAGACGAACCTTCGCCTGCTTCCGTCTTCTTCATTTTGAATGGACCAGCAGGGCGTTCTTCAGTGCCTTTCTGAACCTTTGAGGCTATCTCAGTCTTCTTGGATGCTTCTCCAGATGACATCTTTATGTTGAGGAGTAGAAGTATTCGTTCTCGCCAGATTTCTGCTATATTTATAGGCAGAAGTTCCTCATTCATCCGACGTTTCACATATTCATTCATCCATTCATTTCTCACATTCATCCGACGTTTCACATATTCATTAATACTTGACGGTTCATCCGTTCATTTATTACATCCACTCGACAGTTCATCTGTTCATCATTTCCTAACGGTTCATCCGTTCATAATCTTCTATCAATTTATTAAATGGGGATTCGTTATTTATCATGTTTTCATAACCTCTGAATCAATTCCGAATCTGCTTACTCATTTGTCATATTTTGACCTCTGCATAGAAATCAATCTATTTTCTTTTGAGTTCCTACATATTGTCACGTCCATAATACCTCTGATAATATCATATACTCTAAAATAGAAAAGATAATTTTATTATCTATCATGTCCACAATTCATCCACAAATACAAATCATTGAGCATAGAAAAATTATCATTTCCATTTCTCATTTCACCACAAAAAAGTCTATTACATTTTCTTAGACTTTCTTACAAATCATAATGGAAATCTATCACAAATCTTGGATTTTCATTCTACACCACAACAATAACCTAATAGAGATCTATCTTCTTCTTTGGATCTTCTCCGTCGGACCTTCTCCGTCAGGTTCGTTGTTGGTGGCAATTCCTGACTATCTGGGTCCCAGTCACGACCAGATCAGCAAGAATCAAACTCTGGTCTTCTCCCTCAGACGAGAGGAGAACCACAGAGTATGGCAGCCCGAAGTCGTGGTGCTGCCAATACAATTGGTGGATTGGGGGTAACCTCTCAAGGAAGACAGGAATGTATCCAAACCTTGGGATATAATTCCTAGTTCTCTCGTGAAAGGAACTCTACTACTCGATTTCTCGGGGTAGAGTTGACTCTACCATCCAACTCTCGTGTATAAAGGCTCTTCCTACCATCTAAGGAAGACCCTTCTATCCCACGAAGAGTTCTGAGTTGTCTGATTTACCGCGTCAAAAGCGTATGAGCTCCCTGATGTAGATGTCAGCAGGATATTCTCCACAGCATCCACATCCCCAATGCCAGTTCTGAAGAAAATTTTCAGCCAAGTTTCTGCAGAAAGATCAACAGAAATCATTCAGTGTGCATTTATCAAACAATGACAGGCGTGTATTGTTCAAATCAGAAACAAGAAACAGAAAGCCTATCTTCAACAGCAAAAATAAGTGCACGTATTACACTGATTTACCTTCAAGTTTGGTACTAAGGATTGACAAACTCATGTTTGATACAGTGCGCAGAAGTCGAACATTAGAAAACATTGCTTTCCTGTTTGAGAGTGAAATCTCCCAAAAATTTCATTCTTAGAGAAGGAGAAGAGGAATGGGAGATGAGTATCTGCGAAACTCTTCCATCTATTTAAAGGGCAAAGTACAAGTCTATTCTTGGAAAAGATCCGCATAAATAGCGCTCGTAAATTGTGGAATGAGTGTCACGTGTGCTTTGGAAGACAGAGCAACATTGGAAACAATCAAAGACTGCTGATTAATATTTTTCTCATTAAGGCACGCAGATCAATGCAAAAGTTGTACTACATTCTTCAAGACAGGCACTGATGGCCTTACAAAAGACAAGACAAAAAGAATGCAATAAAAGCATAAAAGTCACGCTCTATTTTCCAGAGCGACTGAGCTTGGTGCCTAGTTCTTCTACGCTCTTGACCCCCATGCGGTGCAACAGAGCCTTAAACATTTCACGCTACTCTATGAGGCTGTGCCCATCAGAAGAGGACGAGCCATCCAAGCCAAAATAGCTCAAGAAATTCTTGGCTAGTTGCAAGGGATCATCTTTGAGCTCGAAGACAAGGGGCTCTGGCTCTTCACCCCCAAAAGTGGGGTCACCATGAGAACAAAAGCCCAACTTGCGTGCTCCTTCCTCAGCTTCTTCCTTTGGTGTCATGTTGACGTAAGATGAAGATTAAAAATGAATCTTCTCCCTGTTTATATAACAGAGTTCGCCGGCGGTTCATATTCCACCATAAATTGGATATAATCAGTCTCGGAGAATGAAGAGTCATTATGACATTTAATAAGTTCATTTGGATGTTTTCAAAGAACTTCGAAGTCTTTTCGACTTCCAAAAAATTTTGGAGTCATCTCAGCGTGACTAAATCCATTTTATCATCTCTATTTTCAAAGTATTTCGAAATAATTTATCATTTTTTCGAAAACTTTGAAGGGGATTTTGTAGGCCTCAAAAATGAAAGTCACGCTGAGTTGATCAAGACTGAGTCAAAAGTCACGCTCAGTTGATCCAAACAATATAAACAAATCACGCTGGGGAGACAGCTCATCATTTGTCAGAGAGTAATTATGACTGACAGCACAACAGTCGAAGAATGTCTCTTCGTATGCCACGTATGCACAGACTTCGAGAGATCATCGCCGTCTATTGCGTGATTTTCGAAATCTTCTTCAGCAAGACTCAGCCTTCGTCGAGTTGGCGTACCAAAAGGGTTTCTTGTCATTTAATGCGACTGACAAAGCAATCACTGTCAGAGATTTTGTGTCAGTCGAGACACGCCGAATCAAGACAGCTGGCAGTTCTATCTCAAGTCTGCGTGTATTTGTGATCTTCATCTCAAGTTTGCGTGGATTCTGAAATTTTCTTCCTCAAGTTTGCGTGGATTTTGAAGTTCTTTGCCTCGAAGTCTGCGTGGATCCTGAAGCTTCCTGCCCCAAGTTTGCGTGGATTTTGAAGCTTTCTACACCGAGTTCGCGTGGATTTCGTCTTCAACAAGTCTGCGTGGATTTCATCAAATTGGAGTACGTGGCAGGCATGCCACTGATCTCTCGCCTGCGTGTCCTGTAACTTGCACACGACTCATGCATGATTGCCATGTGTCCAACAGTTACAGGCCACGTCCAGTAACTGCTCACAGCCTTGCGTATGTTAAATCCTGCGTGATTTTCAACTAAGCACAGGCTGTAAAGACAGTTATCTTTTCAGTTATTATTTTTGACTCTATAAATAGAGTTCTTTTTCTCATTCATTGTACAGATACATTGATATCTACTGTCAAAATTTTGAGAGCTTTTCTTCTTCGCATAGTCCAAGGGATAAAGCGATCGTCTTCTAGATCGGATTCCTACAGTTGTAATTTTCCCAGAAACACAACAAATAAAGAGAATTTCTTTATGGAAAACATATATATATATATATATATATATATATATATATATATATATATATATATATATATATATAATTTATTTTTTTGAAGAAAGGGTAATTAGTTTTTGGAATCGCTCCCATTGGGATTCGAACTCATCCCACAAGGGCCACATGCATCTCTCTTAACCACTAAGCTAGAGGTTATATATATATATATATATATATATATAAGGGATCGAAATTTTGGCTTTAAACATTTTGTTATGTTTATGAAATAAAAGTCGTTTGGTTATCTTGTTTGACTGTTCAGATTATTAAATTCCATCTTAAATGCACTATTTACCATAAATTTAAGCTTAAATGTCTATCATGGATTTAAACATTGATTTCGTGCTTCATCGCATGCCCTAAAACTTGAAAATTGGTACTATATTGTTTTAGGTTTTAGACTACAAAATCGCTTAGAAGTTTGTCATTTGATGTCTACTTGGATTGTCAAGAATACCATGTTTAATTAACTAAAATCACATATCACTTGTACAATCACTCTGAATTTATAAATCAAGATGCATACACCACTGTCCATATTTTAATTTGTACTTGATTACATTGGGATCGTTTGATGTCTTTTGGGCCCACGGGTACCCCAGGTGTTTGATTCCAAATGGGACCCCATAGACCATTTGAGCCTAAATTATAGGGCTAATTAGCGTTTGGACCATGGATTTTATATCAGATTAGTGTTTAGACCTTGAGTATATACTGGAATTAAATTAAAACTCTCTAGAATTGGTCGAAAAGGCCACTTTTGATCCGACATGGTGTACACTCGTCACAAAATGTAACGGATATCGTGGTATACTCAATATTCGCTCCGCACTACCCATTATTATCTAATTTAAATTATACACTTTGTGGTCGAATTATAATTTAGGGCTAATTAGCGTTTGGACCCTGGATTTTATTTCAGATTAGTGTCAAAGGGCATAATCGGTAGAAAGCTAGAAAAAATCCAGGGTCCAAACTTTTCAATTGGACAAGTCAAGACCTAAACACCAATCTGGTATAAAATCCAAGGTCCAAACACTAATTAGTCCTAAATTATAATTCGACCACAAAGTGTATAATTTAAATTAGATAATAAAGGATAGTGCGGAGCAAATATTGAGTATACCACGATATCCGTTATATTTTGTGACGAGTGTACGCCATGTCAGGTCAAAAGTCGACCTTTAATCGGCCAATTCTAGAGATTTTTAATTTAAGTCCAGCATATACTCATCATGGATGAGTTGCTACTGGCCATTTAGAAACTTTTAGACGAATGTTGAATCTAATATGTGCGCTATATCGTAAACCCTCCATAGGAGTTGTGTGGCAAGAATCACGACAAAACTATCGAAACTTGATCGATACTCAATCGATTTGAGTCCGTCGAGGACAACAGGCTCAACACATCGAGTATTCCTGACTGTGGATAATACAAACTAGAAAACACTAAAAACGTCCAAGAGTTTTACACCAAAACCATATAAAATTAGGCTATTTTCAAGAGATCAAATTGTACTTGTATCTACAGGCTATGCGACCACACGAACTCATAAATGCAATGTAGTGCTCGTGTCCACCACTAGGTCAGCTCAAAAGCTCAAGTCTCGCTCCCTCAACATTCGTGAGCTCTCGGAATATCTTGAGATGAGTGAATGAGTGAGAGATAAGTGCACGAGAGCATTGGCTCTTGGTTCATTATATAACACACCAAAAGAAGATATGGAAAACAGAATGAAAAACTGAGAGAATAATAAAAGATTAAACTCTTATATAAATTCTCAAATGAATCCCCAACCGCTGGATCAAATCTGATGTCAAGATTGACATGCAAGTGTCGTATTCCCATTCAGATGAACCCATACATAATTCTGTCAGAATAATGGTTGCAAAAAAATGGGAAAACAATATACTGTTAGTGTAGTACTAGTGTATTGTTAGTTGTATGCTAGCAAAAGCTCAAAAGCCATGTTTCTTTGCCCATTAGATATTCCAACGGCCACATTCAATTTACATATTCAATTTGTACATTCAATTTGCAAACGGCTCCTCTCTTAAATTTTCAGCTATCAATGTTCTCATTTAACCCTATTCATTTCATTGGGTATAGGGTTGCCTATATAATGCATTATTTTTCTTCTTCTAAGAACATATCGAAAAATCCTACGAAAAAAAACTCTTTGAAAATATCGTCATTCCAAATCTCCTTCGTTCATTATTTTTGTTCTGGGCAGAGCTAAGTCGAGGGTCACTCTCTTTACGTCGTGTGCGGCAAAGAGATTCCGGTGGAGCGGAAATTTTACCACTAGGAGCGTTTGGATACAGTCTGCACATAGACCCGGACTATCTCTTAAGGCAGTACTACGTGTGCGACTTCCCCGGAGGCCGAAAATATTTACTTAATTTTATTTTATTGCAGATTGAAAACAAAGAATTAGTGAAAAAATCCCATCAATCTAAAAGTTATTCCAATTTTATATTATGTTCACATCTAAAGTTTCCAACATTATATTTGTGTACTGTATACTACTATATAGTTGTTCCCATTTACAAAGCCAACATTAAACTTCACATTTTTACAAGGTTCTGTTTGAAATATTGTATCCATTTGTTCCCATTTACAAGGTTCTGTTCACATACAAAGTTGTTCCCATTTACAAAGCCACCATTAAACTAATACTATTATGTAGTTACTCACATTTTTACAAGGTTCTGTTGAAAGATTCTCGACATACATTTGCCTATATTTGAAAGCTTCTGTTTGAAAGCTTCACATTTTTACAAGCTTCCCATTTACAAAGCTTCTGTTTGAAAGTTTCACATTTCCATATTTTTTTCTTCCCAAACTTCTGTTAACATTTAACATATTTAGTTTTCATTGGAATTTGCTTAATATAGTTTACATCATATAAAATTTTTCTATTGTTAACACTTAGACAATTATCTTAGTTTAAATATTTGCTTATATTAATATTTATTTACCAATTATATCTCTCAATAAATACTCATTTATTAAGAGTTGCCTACTGTTATATCTTTTAATAAATATTCATTTATCAAGAATTGTCTACTGAATTTTCTACTGAAAACATTCTGTTATCTCTCTTAATAATTTATTTTTAATAAACATCAATTAATACATTATGGGTGAATGCTTTATATTCTTTATATTCATTGAATGCTCTAATTTCATTAGATCAGTGAATTTTGTTAGACAAACTTTGTAAGCACCATTAGATCAGTGAATGCTTTATATTCATTATATACTGCTCTCCTTAACAAGTTGTTAAGCAAACTTGATCTTTAAAAAGTTGTCAACTTGATTTGCCATATATTATAGCCACATTTTTAGTAATAATTTGCTAAAAAAATTGTTAATATCTGTCAAAAGATTTGTCACACTAGTAACAAATTGTCATTATTGGCTAAATTGACACCTGTTTGCCATTAAAATCGTTTGATTGCAAATCTTAATACAAACAGAACAGTGTTACAATATAGGACTTCGATGTAGTCCTAGGAGTACACTTTTGTTTAATCTGGGTCCTAAGTGCCAATGGAGCGAGTGGTAATGCGTTGACTCCGTTGACGGGCTGACGACGGTTATCGGTTCTCCGAAGGTGTAGATTGCTCTGGGTGCTGGAGCTGGTTGAGAGGAGGAAGACGTTGAGTGTCTGTATCTGCCTCTCTGATGATCTCTGTCTGGATTGTTCGTATGTATGTCTCCCTGTCTGTGTGTGTATAAGGAGGGGATGATTCCTCCATTTATAGCTGGGCAGGTTGGCTGCTCATGCGCGCATATGTAGGATACGCCGGTACGTGGGGACGCCACGTGGAGATTGTTGATGGAGGCGCATGGATGATGCGCCCTACTCGCGGGGTTGAATTCTTCATACTGCTGTTGTGAGCCGGCACGTAGCAAAGGAGAAGATCTTTCTGTTGCTGAGATCTTGGATGAGTTGAGTCAAAGGACACGTGTCGTCGACCCATGGCTCGAAGATCTCTGATTTGGTGGGGGATGATTTGGTGGGATGCGCCTTGGATTGGGCGCATGATGAGATTTTGGCTCGTGACCTTTTGGGGTCACGAGCCGTTCTGGGCGCATGGCTTTTGAGGCGCATGCAAGCGACTTTCCTTTTGTCTTTCGGGATCAGAGATCAGTCTGGGGCGCATGGCTTTTGAGGCGCATGCAAAGCTTCAACTGGAGACTCTTCTTCTGTCTTTAGGGATCAGTGAAGGGTCTGAGGCGCATGGCTTTTGAGGCGCATACAGGTTTGGGCGCATGGCCGCGGAGGCGCATGCGGATGGTCGAGTGGCCACGTGGCAGTAGCCGTCGGAATAGAGTCATGATGATGCTGACGTTGTGGACGCTTCGTCTTCTGCAAAAGCTGTCAGCCGTTCAGACCTGGGAAGGCGTGTTGCCAACTCTGTCAGTTCAGCATTTAATGTTGGTGACATTCGATGGACAGCTGAGTGGGCGCGTCGGTTGACGTTCCACTAGGCGTATGGGGGCGCATCCCCTTTGATGCGCTCAGTACAAGGCGCATCTGTGGGAGGCGCTTGGTGTTTGAAGGGGTGTGATGCGCTGTCCAGCCGGCGCATTCGACACGTCTTTAATGATGCGGCTGTTTCGCTTCTCGAGTGCTTTTAAATAGCCGTTTGGCTGAAGTCGAGGCGTCCGGTTCATCCATTTAATGTGAGTTCATTGCTCGGAACTCGGAGAGCCATCCACTTGGCGCGTGGGTCTGATCTGCCCGGCCTATAAATAGTGGCATGGAGAGAAGGTTGGCCTCTCATTCCCTCACGTCTTTCCAATATGAACTCAGGTCCTCGGGTGCATTCTGTTAACGAAGTATTCCCGAGGGTGAAGATGAGACGCCATGTCGTCGTTGATGCTCTTGAAGGTGACTATTACATCCAAAAGACGGAGTCGAGGGCTTCTGAGGCAGGCGGAAGGTGCCTGTTGCATCCAAAGATAGGGATGCTCGGGCCTCGTCTCCGTTGTTCCGGAAGAGCCGTAGATCGGAATGGCGGTGCTAGGCTCTCTCTTCCTTCAAAGTGGGTGTCGCCCGCTCTGATTGTGTTGAAAGCTGCCTTTTGCCGTGATTTCGATCACGGTCTTCCTTGGCCTTTGGAGGCTCTTTCGAAGCCTCTCCTGGCCATAGATTTGCGGTGCTCTTCTCTTCCTTGGTTCCAGCCAGAGGGTTAAATGCTTTGTGTATCGAAGCATTTATCAGGCGAGCCTGGTTGGAAGAGCGACACATAACTGGGCTCTGCTCGGCCAGGTGAGCCTGGTTGGAAGAATAACTAGGCTGCTGAAAGGATGCACATAACTGAGCTGCTGAAGAGATGGCGGGATGTGCCTGGTTGGAGGCGCATGACATCTGTTGCGCCTAAATGGCAGCGCATGGTGACTGGCAGCGCATGATGACTGCTGCGCCTATTTGGAGGCGCATGGTGGCCGCTGGCTGTAGACTTAGGATCTTTCCTTTGTAGAAATTCTCCTTTGTACAACCTTTTCTAGACATGTAATAGACTTTTATATATAAATAAAAAGTCCTTCTTCAAATGTCTATGGTTATTGACTTTGCTGTGAAGTGTTCTGTGCGAGTCCTGGCGCATGTAGTGTCTGGCGCATGGTCTTTCTGGTTGTGAAATTCCATACTTCTACAAGACCCCCTTCAAAGTTTTCAAAACTTTTGAATAAGTTTTGGAATACTTTGAATAAGAAGCATGGCGATCAGGGCGCATGACTGTTGGGGCGCATGCCTGTTCATCCGCATGCTTTTCTCAATTAATGAATTTGATAATGCCTCGGTAACCGAAAAAGATTAATGATGATCTTTTGGTTTTATCTGCTGCTATCTTCACAAGACCCGAGGCGACGGCTGAGATCGCTCGTCATCGGTTCACGCGTGCGACCACGGCCTATAAATAGGTGAGAGGTGGAGAGAGAGAGAGTTCCTCTACTCTGTGCCTTTGCCTCCTTTAGAGTTCTTTCTTCAAAACCCTAACTTCTTCCTCTCTGTTAGAATGGCTCCCAATACTCCTCGCGGCGGTACCGGCAAAGAAAAGGGGAAGGAGCCGGCAGAGTTCGTCGACGAGGATGCTCCTGCCACCATTGCGACTCCGGCCGACGTTCGCCCCGGGGTAACGGGTGGGTGTCTACTTTTGCTATCTAATGTGCTCTAACTTTCTGCTGCCGATGCGTATGGGCTTCTGTCCTTGATACGCTGAGGTTTTATCTTGCCGACGTGCATAGGCTCAGGCCTTTATCATGCACCGAGGTTTGGTTTGTTGACGCACATGGGTTTTATACCCTGATGATGCGTCGAAGCTTTCGCTAACGCGCATGGACTCACACCCTGATGATGCGCCGAAGCTCTTATGCTGACGCGCATGGGTTTATGCCCTGCTGATGCGCCGAAGCTCCAATGCCGACGCGCATGGGTGATGCGCTGAAGCTGACGCACATGGGTTTATGCCCTGACGTTGCGTCGATCTACTTTTGTCTTTTTGCCTGACTTCTACTTTTCGTTGTGCCGGTGTCGATGACGATCCCTCTGTTGAACGAAGTTCTCTTGGATGCTTCCCTTTGCCAAATGAGGGTTGATTTTGATGAGCGGTTATCAACCCTACAAAGGATGCTATCTTACAGAACCAACCCCGGAAGAGAATGCTGCAGATCCAGAACCAGTTGCCACTTTTCCTCCAGGGTATGATGGAGAGTGGTAAACTGAAGTCTGCTGAATCTGAAGATGTGACTTTCTTAAAACCTGCTTTTCTGTTTGGCGACCGACTAGTCTCTTCTGAAGCGAAGATACTGAAGATCAAATAAGACTGGTTCTTCACTGCCAAAGGCATGGTTCTAAACATGAGGCAGGTTGACCGCCAGTTGCCGCTGACGGCTTTTTATCGTCTGGCTTCGAAGAGAAGGATGGGTTGGGAACTTACTCCTTCTCAAGGAGGGGCCTTGGGAGGTACCCTTTCGATCGATGCCACCTTGAACCAGCGAGATACTTTGGCTACTTCACGAGCCGGTTCCTCGTTTAGTTACCGAGCCTTGCGTCCCGGGAGCCTCTACAGTGAAGTTCCAAATGACACATTTCCCTTCAGTGCCCCGACCTTTGCAAATCGGATGTTGACAGCGAAGGTCACGTACCCGACAGGTGGCTTTAGAGTCGAGGGTTGGTGTCACTATATTCCGAGGTGGGACGAGTTGACCACTTGGGTGCTTTCAAGGTTCAAAGTTGAGCTTAAGGAGATCGGGCTGACAGCCGCTATTCTGGCTACGCAGGCAGGCGTGGATCTCAATAAGCCTATGTTCCTTGCGCTCTTGGAATTATTCAACGCCCATACTGGCAGCTTTTTCACTCCGGTGGGAGAGCTGGGGTTGGCTCTTCATGAGATGCACGAGGTGTCTAAGCTTCCTTGGGGCTCAGAGCCGTACGAGGAATATTTTCCGTCAAATGAGGAGATCCAGGTTCTGGAGGATAAGATGAAAACACAGGTGTAGGCAACTCTAGAGGGGGGTGAATAGAGTTTGTGTCGATAATCACCAAATAAAAAATTAACTCTATATCACCTCCACAAAACAACTATCAAGATAGTAAATAAATCAGAGAGAAATGCGGAAGTAAATAAAGATCAGAAGAGCATACGCAAACACAGCAGTTTTAACCTGGTTTCCCTCGTGGAGGACTAGTCCAGGCCTGAGAACTCTAGCTCAGGATTCAAATCCACTATTTGTGAAATAGTAGTTTACAACCCGTACCTTTTCTTCAGAAGAGCACGTCAACTTCTTACAGAGGATCGCAGTGGCGATTTGCTTGGATTTTTCCAAGCGACTTGGAATTGTCCAAGTGACTTTTCTTTCCAACTCTTGCACAAAAACTTCTAGCTGAATCGCACTTGAGTACCTTGGGGCTTAGGAAGTTTTGTGGCTAGTAGATTGGAAGAGTAAGGCTCTTAACTATATAGGCTATGTAAGAGAAGAAGAATAGAAGAGTGGATGGTTTCAAATGAGAGAAACCAAGGCCTATTTATAGGGTTCGGGACAAGCAGAATTCGGCCAGAATTCGGTATGGATAATTCAAATTTTTGGCCGTTGGACAGCTTGTAGCAAGCAGGCCCTAAAAATCAGGGTACTGGAAATCAGGGGACAGAGTTCGGCCCGAACTCTGTGTGGAGGCAGAGTTCGGCCCGAACTCTGTCTCCAGCAGACAGAATTGATCCATTGGTCTTTTGGACTTTGTGGAGCTTGGGCTTGGTTCAGGAATTGGTCTATTTGAATGGTAGAGCTTGGAGAGATATGTATAGGGGTTGAGATAACTCAGTGCGACCCAACGTACACATTCTCCTAGACTCAATAAATTGAAGATTACAGACTTGGAACAAGTAGGAAAACCAAGAGCCCTTTTATGATGCCTTTCTTCTGATATTTGAGCAGCCCTGAAGATATCTTTTTCCCTGATAGCAATCGTCCAAAGATAAACAGATCTGGAAATCTGAATACCTTTCGGGGGCTTTGCCTCCGAACCCCCGACGGAGGGCGCTGCCCCCTCGACCCCTGTCCGCTGACCGGGCAGCGGAACCCCCGATGCGAGGCCCCGGATAGGTCGTTAGGCGGTTCGGAAAAATCCCTTTATATGACGCCGTCTTCGCTCCATCATTAATTCTTTATTGCCTATGTCCTGTTTGATCATGTTTGATCATGCTTACTGCATGTCTACAAATACATGTTAGGCCAGCAAAATATGTTGCAGTACGATACAAGCATAGCAATACAATATAGGACAATTAGGACATTGCTAAGTTTAAGTAACAACATGATAGCATGTTAGGCCAACAAAATATGTTGCAGTACGATACAAGCATAGCAGTATAATATAGAACAATTAGGACAATGCTAAGTTTAAGTAGCAACATGATAGTGAGTATATGAATATTAGTGACATCATTATGTTAAACTTAACTGATTAGCCATATTCAAAAACACAATGTAATCATTGGGCCAACATAAGAACCCGGAGATGATGGCTGTGTTCAAAGAGGTGACGAGCCACCATTATCTGATGCACCGGAGGGATAGGGGCAAGACCCAACCTCATGTAACTGCTTGGAGGGACTATGTCTTTAAGCAGGATTTAGCAGATCCTTCGAGGATCCGATTTGTGACTCCGCAGGGACTGAAGCCCGCAGAGGTGACTTCTGAAATAAGTCGACTGGAAGAGAGGACTCTACGTTCGGATGAGAGCGGCAAGGATGCCTATAGCTGCTTCTGGCACTGTGGGCACCCGATGTCATCTAAGGCAGTATTGACAGCCTATTTGATGATATGGCTCCGGGATTGCGTGTTTGCAGGTGGATCCGGTGCCGTGGAACGGGTACATCAGAATCTCATTTTGCCTGCTGTGAAGTTGGCTTTTGGGCGACCCTTAGCTCTCCTCCCCACGATGGTGTGCAACCTGTTGCGCGGTTTGAGGTCCTTTGCTGATGACATGGTCCACGAGAAAGGAAATAATGACAACTTTCCCCGGGCCGACTTGCCTTTCCATTATCTTATGGGATGGCTGATTTTGCATCATCCGAACGTGATGAGTCCCGGTCCGGAGGAGGATCATGTTGAAGGGGATGCCTTCCTCCGCCGCTTCTACAAGAGGAAGTGGTCATATACCGGCGTCCCTGTTTGCAGGAGAGTCTTGTCCTACCTTCAGGGGTGGGAAATTGTCAAGGTTAGCCCGATTTTCAAAGATTTCGAGGTCGACCAAGATTTAGTTGACTCTGGCGATGCAGTCACTTTGCCGAAATGGAGTTTTCGTTGGTTGCAAAGTATCCGGCCTTCTCACCTGGTCTATCGCAACCAGAATAAATGTTATCTGGAGCCATATCTGCCAAGCCGATTTGCTCGTCAATTTGGCTATACTCAGCTGATGTTGCGGAATCCCAGTAGCAGTCTAGGCTTCGTCGAAAGTTTGCTGGACGGAGCCCGGGGCTGGCAGTATTATAACGCTGGATGCACTAGCGTTAGTTTTACCACGCCGGTCTGCAACCCTCGGCCGCAGATCCTATATCCGGCCGCCAAGCTGTATTGCATTATGAACGCTGCGTCTCCTGGTTAAGACAGAAAGACTAGTTTCATTATTGGAACTCAGCTGGAGGCTACGGCAAACATGTTGAGGGTAGCCCGATCATATCGTCCACCAGATTTGGCGGGATATTGGGCTGCTGCTGCAGCGTCAGTGAGAGATCCGTCTGTTGGGAAGAGGCGGGCTGACACAGAAGCTGGTTCTTCTGTACCGAAGAGGTCGAGAAAGACGTCGACTGCACAGGTTACGGAAGTGCCACCCGTAGTGCCAACGGGATCAGTTCCTGCCGAGGTAAGGAGTGCTCCGTAATTCTACTTCATTTTGTCATTGTGGTGACTTATGCTTTTCTTCTTGCATGGATCGTCGAAGAAGAAGTCCCGTGTTTCAAAACCGGGTGCTAGTACACCGAAGAAGGTGGCAGGCTCTTCTGATGAGTGCATTCCTCCGATGATAATGTCTCTCGTGGAGGAGGGTCCCGAAGATGTTCCTGCGGGGGTTTAAGTATCTGCGGTCTTTGAGGTTGCAACAACTTCCGGGAAGGTACAGTCTGCTATGGAGGCCTTGGACGTTGAGGGTCCTGCGGACTCGAGGCATCCTGATGATGAGGTGGATTGGAGTTCGTCGCCCTTGGGTGACGTTGCTCCAGGGCTGCAAGAGTCTGTTGCGGGGGCGACAGATATGGTTGAGACAGAGGAGAGGGTTAATTCCCCTCCTTATCATGACGAGGGAAGGTCGGCTGGATCATTGTCGAGTCCTACCCCGGTTTCAACCGTGGTAGTTGAGGCGGCTACCGATCAGGAGGTAGCGACAGATTCTGTCCCAGTGGAGGGACTTGATGATGAGACCCGTCTGTCGGTCACAACTGCTGAGGCGGGTCAAGAGACGCGTGATAATTTCCCCATTCTGCCAAGGGAAGTACCAGTTGTCGATAGGACGTTGGGGGTAGAAGAGGTGGCCGTTGACGTCGGTGGTTCCTCCGGGCTTGAGAAGGGCGAGGGTGTAGAACCCTGTGTCGCTCCTTCTACTTGGGGGACCATCTCGACGCCTGTGCCGGCCCCTTCTGTTGCTTCGGCTCCTCGGGCTAGCAGTCCAGCCCCTGTTGATGAAGAGCCCATTGATGCCGAGGTTCAAGCCTCGCTGATTGAGGTTGGCGGATCTTCTTTCGGTCCACAAACTGTAGTAGCTCCTCCAACTCCTACGATGATGCCGCAGGTCCTGGCGGATGCAGACGAGTATGTGAAATTCCTCGTCGAGGGGGTATACAAAATGCTGCAGAAGGGTGTATCTGCCGTGATGGATGCCAACAGGAGTTTTGCGACGGCAAAAGCTTTGGCAATGCCCTGCATCAAGCTGATTCGTATTCACCAAGGCCACGACCACATGGCCGAAATTCTGGAGGCTTCAGTGATTGAGCTGGATGAGCGGCTCGCGGAACTTCAACGCATCCAGCGAAACGACCTCTCTGTCCTGATAGATGCGGAGAAGGGGAAGCTGATTGCCGAGATCGAGTCTTCATACCAGGCCACCTTGGGCATTTGGGAGCGTGACGTAGCTGAGACTGAGGCTGCGATAGAGCAGTTATCTCAGTCCATGAAGACGACGGTGGAAACTCGAGCTGCATTGGAAGCTAATATCGCGGATATCGACACCCAGATGCGCCGCCTTGAAGACCAGCAGGCCCGACTCCAGTTAGAGGTCGAGCGTGTCCGGACTGAACATGCAGCATTCAAGAAGGATGAAGCGACTTTTACTCAGCGGACTCTTGCCTTGGCGCAGCAACGACAACAGCTTGATGAGAAGCATGCAAGTGATACTTCCGCTGGGGCCGTTGAATTGATGCGCCAAGAAGCAGAACGACGAGTCCTGGCGACGGTGGAGGCCCGCGCAGTCGACTTAAAGCTTCGAGTCAGGGAGCTCTCATCCCATCCTGGGGAGATTCAGGGACCATAGCTTTTCCCTTTTTCTTTTGTGTTCTTTTGCAACCCTTACTGGGGGATGATGTAGCTTCTTGTACTCCTTTTTTCAGAAGAATAAAAAAGTCTACAACCTTTTTTTTTGTGATGTGTTCATCTTTTGTTGTCATTAACTTGATGATTTGTGTGGACCTATTATCTTTTGCGCACCTTGGTTTTCAGGTACAGATAATAAGTTTGAAGGAACCATTATGTTTGCTCAGAGGTAATGTGGACATGGCAATCATTGGGTTCGAAATGATAGAATCTCCCTACTCAAAAGTATTATGGACATGGTAGGAATGATCTTGGGGGATACGCTGAACAACTCAGAGGTGATGTGGACATGGAAGTTCTGCGATCAATGTACGACAACGCAGGGGTTGTTTGTACGAGATGTTTACTCAGAGTTAATGTGGACATGGTAAACATGAAGGATAGCGTAGGCTTATGAAGTGTAAGATTCTGCTTTGTAGGGTGTAGAGAGACAACTCAGAGGTAATATGGACGTGGTTATCTTTCTACTGGAAGATGCCACGGAACAGCTGGGTTCCGGAAGCGTATGAGTTTGTGGAAAGAGGTTGTTTGGGGAAGTACATGTCTGGAGGATGTCAAGAATAGTACTTCTTTAGGAACTTGCCGTTGATGGGCATCATGAACAAGTCCCCATTGGGTTTGGGGAGGCGGTAAGCACCGTTTGAGTATACCGTCTCTATGATGAAAGGTCCTTCCCACTTGGGCTCGAACTTTCCTGGTGTCTTGTGGGTCAACACCATTGGTCTTCTGACTGCTAAAACCAGGTCGCCAACTTGGAAAGTCCTCTGTTTGACCTTCTTGTTGAAAGCCTGTGATATACGGGCTTGGTAGAACTCGATGCATTGTTGAGCTAGAAGACGCTTTTCGTCAAGTGCCTCCAGTTCCCGCAGACGACGACGTTGATTGTCCTCTTCTGTGAGTTTGTTTGTGATTGCTACGCGGAGCGAAGGTATCTATATCTCGAGAGACGGTACTGCTTCACTCCCATAGACCAGGAAGAATAGAGTATTGCCAGTTGGGGTCCGTACCGTTGTGTGGTAGGCCCAAAGGCATTCGCCAAGCTTTTCGTCCCAGTCGCGTTTGTTGGATGACACGACCTTTTTGAGCAGCCTAACGATAGTTTTGTTGAATGCCTCAGCCAATTCGTTTGCTGCCGGATTGTAGGCGGTTGAGGCCACGTTCTGAATGCGATTCTTGTCACAGAACCTGCTGAAAATATGGCTGATAAACTGAGGACCGTTGTCATGGATGATCCGCCGGGGTACTCCGAAACGGTAAATGACATGGTGTTTGATAAAGCTGACCACCCTGGAGCTTTTTACTTCTGCTAATGGAACTGCTTCCGCCCATTTGGAGAAGTAGTCGGTGATGGCCAGGATGAAACGGTGTCCTCTCGATGAAGGAGGGGTGATTGGCCCTACAATATCCATGCCCCAGGCTTCAAAGGGCCAAGAGGCGACTGTAGGATGTAGTGGTTCAGACGGTGTATGTATGAAGTCAGTATGGAGTTGGCATGCGTGACACTTCTTAGCATATTCAACAGCGTCGGCGGCCATGATTGGCCAGTAGTAGCCCATACATCGCAGTCGATCCTATAACTTAGGACCGGGTTGATGAGCTCCGCAAGTTCCATCATGAGCTTCTCGGAGGGCTTCGGCTGCTTCTTCGTTGGACAGGCATCGAAGGAGGAGCCCATCGAAGGAACGTCGGTACAGCGTTTTAGTATTTGTGTCGTAGTAGAATCGAAGAGAGCGTCTCCTGACTGAGACGGCTTCCTTCGGGTCCTCTGGAAGAATTCTATAGACAGCAAAGTCGATGAACGGGAACCTCCAGTCTCGGACATTAATACCAGTGTTCGTCGGCATGGCGTGGGCCACTTGCAAGCACAGGTTGTTTCTGGGACAAATCAAGTCTCGGCCTGTTACCGTGACATAGTGTTGAGTCCCAAAGGGCGCTGCCAATGAGGCTGCGAGGCCAGCCAGAGCGTCAGCCTCCAAATTTTGTAGACGAGGCACGTGTTCGATGAAGAACCCGGTAAAGGTTGAAATGATGTTCAATGCAACTTCATGGTAAGGGATCAGATCTTCATGGCGAACCTCGTACTGCCCTCAAATCTGGTTCACGACGAGTTTTGAGTCACCGTAGGCTTCCAGATGGTCCACCCCCAGCTGTTGTGCGAGTTGGAGTCCCATGACGAGTGCGTTGTACTCGACAACATTGTTGGAGCACGGCTTTGAAAGGGAGTAAGCACGCTGGATGACCAGCTGATCGGGGGAGACTAAGACTACCCCACTCCTGCGATGATTTGGCCTTTGGGGCCTGTTCTCGAAGCGCCATCGAAAAACATCCGCCAAACGGAGCTTCCTTCGGTGACGTTGGATTCTTGGACCTCATCCGGGATGTCTTCATAGAGTTTTGAAGATTCTGGGATGGGGTGTGCAGCTAAAAAGTCAGCCAGAGCTTGACCTTTAACAGCTTTTTGCGGGACAAACACCATATTATATGGTGTTAGCAAAATTGCCCATGTGGCTAGCCGAGAGTTTAATGATCCTGGCTTCGTCATGAGGACTCTGAGTGGATTGACTCGGGAAATGACATGAATCGTCTGGCCCGAGACATAATGACGAGTCTTCTGGATGACAAACACCAAAGCCAAGTACTCCTTTTCAACAGGATTGTACCGGTGTTCGGCCCCGATGAGCGTTCGACTGAGGTAGTAGATTGCTTGCTCATAGCCTGTATCGCTGTTTTGAGCCAGCAGAGCGCCAAGGGAATGATCCATGACACGGACGTAAAGAAGAAATGGTTCGCCCGCGACAGGTGCCACCAGGACTGGTGGGCTCGTCAAGTAGGCTTTGATGTCGTCGAAAGCCTTCTGGCACTCCTCTGTCCAGACATAAGAGACTCCCTTCTTCATGAGCTGAGTGAAGGGTTGACATTTACCGGAAAGGTTCACTATGAACCTCCGGATATATGCCAGACGTCCCTGCAAGCCTCGAAGTTTTCGAAGATTCTTCGGAGGGTCCATGTTGAGGATGGCTTTGGTCTTCTCGGGATCAACATGAATGCCTTTCGCCGTGATGACAAAGCCCAAGAATTTGTCGCTAGAAACCCCCAGGAAGGATTTAGCGGGGTTCATTTTGAGTTGATGTGCCCGCATGAGATCGAAGACTGTCTTCAAATCCTGTAGGTGATCTCCTTTGAGGCGGCTCTTGACTGCGATGTCGTCAACATAGCATTCGACTGTTTTGCGAAGATGTTGACGGAAGATGGTGCTCATAGCTCGTTGGTATGTCATACCGGCGTTTTTCAAGCCGAAGGGCATTACTGTGTAGCAGAAAACACCCTTTGGAGTCCTGAATGACGTGTGTTTCGCGTCATCGGGGAACATCTTGATTTAATTGTAGCCTGAATATCCATCCATGAAGGACATGCGTTCAAAATCACATGTGTTGTCGATCATCACGTCGGTGATCGGAAGCGGGAATCCGTCCTTCGGGCAAGCAGAATTGAGGTCCCTGAAGTCGATATAGACTCGTATCTTCCCGTTCTTCTTGGTGACAGGTACGACGTTGGCTACCCAATCTGGGTGTTGTTCCTCACGGATGAAGCTGCTAGTCAATAGTTTGTCCACCTCCTGATCGATGGCATTCATGATGTCCGGACGGAAACGTCGTTGTTGTTGTTTGATAGGTTTGGCATTAGGTAAGATGTTCAACCTATGCATTACGATCTGTGGATCGAGTCCTGGCATGTCTTCGTAGCTCCAGGCAAAGACGTCGATATACTCTTTAGCCAGCTGGATTAAAGCCTCTCGGTCTTCTCCTTCTAGGCTTTTGCTGACGAAGATGGGTTTGGAAGAAGATCCGTCCCCAAGGTCGATCTGCTCGACTTCGTCTTCGGTGGGAGGTTCACGTAACTCAAAACGAGACTCCCATTGCTCTCCTAGGCGTTGAGCCCAGGGTTCTTCTTCGAATGGTTCCGGCGTTTGGTCTTCGCCTTCACCTTTTTGAGGTTGTGCTGACGTCATGTTAGCTGACAACACTTTCCTGAAGACTGATCCGATACTGGTATCAGAATCCCAAGTCGACGCTTCGGACGAGTGGGAATGTTCTACGTCTTCTACGTCTGAGCTCTCTGGGGTTGATGGTGGCGTGACATAGCCTATCCCCCGTCGAGTTTTGTTGTAGTAGTTTTGCGGCCTTCCTTTGGGTGTTGAACACTGGAGAGGAAGAGGTCGACCCTTGCCATAGTTTAGGCCTTTGTTGCTTTTCAGGTCGTAGCCCATCTTCTGGATGATGTGCTTTGCTGTATCCGTATACCGATAAACTTGTACTCTGTCGGTATCAAGTTCAGGCTCGAGTGACGGGCGGTCTTGATGACGGTCGACTTTGCCAAAAATGGAGGATCTTTCATCTCGGCTTCGTGGAGGGTTTATGAAACAGACTCCTTGAGACGGGACTACTCGGTTTACATTATGGACGGTCGTTATTTGTGTTTGCAACGACCGTAGAGCGTGATCTAATATATACATGGTATTCCAATATGGAAGACAAGAATAATTAAAAGACACTCTATTATTGATGAAGTATGAGATTTTATCCAGCGGGATTACATTGTCTAAGGAGGGTGCATCTACATAAGCAGAGATATATTCGCCAAGCTCCTCGTCTGTAAGCACTGGGGCTGGATCAGGAGAGTCCACTACAGCCTTGATCTTGGGGTCTGAGAGGGTTATGTGAGCCCTCTCTGGCATCTTGGATGACTGCGGGGGCTTGCCCTTGAGACGCACCTTCAGAGGTGCCTCAACTGCGCCTCCTGTGAGTGGTGTCTTCCCCTGTAATTTTGCCACCAGGGGAGTCGATGTTTGAGGTGGCTTTCCCTTGAGGCGTATCTTCAGGGGTGCTTCGCAAGCCGGCGCTTTCCCTGATAGCTTGATGCTCATTGGAGGCGCCTTCTGGGGTGGTTTCCCCTTCAGTCGGATTTTCAAAAGGGCGTCGGGAGTCGTCTCAGGCTCCATGTCCGGCTCTGTTGCCGTCTCTGCCTCATCATCAGCGTCGTTGGCTTCCTCTTCGTCAATGGGTTTGTACAAGTCGGAATCGGTGAAGTAGGCTTCAATCCCCTTGAAAGGATCGATGTCTGCAAACTCCGTCCGGATGACGCCATTAGTGGATACATACTTCATACACTGGTGGAGCGTGGAGGGCACCATCATGTACTCGTGTAGCCATGGTCGACCGAGCAGGATGTTGTAGTTGACCTCGGCATCTACCACATAACAAGTCACCTCAGTTTTGAGGCTGCCAATGTGGCACTTCAGTCGGATCTTACCCAGTGGCTCGCTCTTGCTAGCATTGAAGCCACTGATGGTTGTATTGGAGGGAGCCAGCCGGTACATCGGGATCCCCAGCTTAGATAGCAGCGCCTTCGGGATGATGCTTAGGGAAGACCCAGGATCGATCTAAATCCGGCTCACCTTGACCGAGCTAATGTATCCTGTGTAATGCAGCGGTCGGTTATGTCGGTGATGTTTGAGCAGCATGTCTTGTTGGGTGAAAGTTATGTTTGGGATAACTTCATCTGCGCAATGACAGTGCGCACAAGTAGTTGGGAGGTCTTCAGGCTGCTTGACCTGACTGAGAAAGGATTCAGCGTCCTTCAGAGCTTCGCAGAGAGCTTCTCGGGAGTCTTTAGAAAGACGCAGGAGCTCGAACAAAGACAAGCACGCAGGAGTACTGGCCAGTTGTGCCAGAATGTCAAAGTTGTTGGGCTTGGCTAGCCCCAAAGCATTCTCCTTTCGTAGAGGTCTGTCGAAACGAGCCTCCACCTGCTTCTGCGTATTGGCTGCTGAGGGTTTAGACGGGCCCTCCTCAAGAATTGTGCCAGGAGGCACCACCTCGGTGGCAGCTTCGCCGGGCTGAGCGTTCTGTTGTGCACGCGTCTGCACTGGAAGTGCCTCTTCTGTTGAAGAAGAGATCGTACGGCAAGACTTGATCTTCCTGCCTTTTGATTTGGGGGTAGAGCGTACCTCTGGTTGAGTCACCTCGGAGACGAGGTCGGGGTGAACCCAGAGGACCTCTCCTCGAGATATGGTGAGTGGGATGAGTCCACTCACATTGTCACGGGTAGGTGGCAAGTTCACCACCTCCATTGTTGCCTTAGGGATGGGAATGACGCCATCTTGTGTGGTGGTCGGCGGCAAGGTGCCGAACTGAAGTGACACCACATTGGCTGATACCGTCTTCTCTTTATAGTCGACGGAGATTACATCGGCATTGATCATGCACTGGATATAATTCTTGAGGACGTAGCAGTCCTTGGTCGGGTGTCCGACAAACCGATGGTAGTAACAGTACCTCGGGTTGTCCACTTTCCCAACTTCATCGGGCCGCTTTGGGTCCGGGAGCTTGATCTTGTCACCCTGCTTCAGTATTTCGAAGAGTTGTAGGGTGTCTTCGTCATTGAATGAATACACCTCCTTGGGTCTCGGCGCCAGTGGAGGTTTCTGAGTAGGCGCAGATGCGCCCTTTGAGGCATTAACAGTCAATGCCTGTTTCCCCTTTGCTTCTCGCCCGGAGTTGTTGGCTGCTGACTTTTTCCCCTTATCATCAAAGGCGGGAAAGCTGACACCCAGAAGACGTGCATTGGCCGCCTTCTTTTTTGCGGCTTCAGCTTCGATGATCAGGGAGCTCCAGTCGGGAGGGGGAGTAGAGTTGAGCCAGAGCTTCACTGCGGGCAGCATGTTCATACTGCAAGAGGAGAGGAGCGCATGTTCTAGCATGCCTAGAGGTAGCCTGAAGCAGGCTTGTCGGAAGCGTTCGATGAACACCCGAACCCTTTCTTTCTCCTTCTGGCGAATCTCTATGAGAGATGCCATCGTCATGTCCTTCCCGCCGTCGTAGAAGCGATCGAGGAAGAGGCGCATCAAGTCGTCGAAGGACGATATAGAATTGTCGGGGAGGCTGCAGTACCAGTCATACGCCACCCTTTTAGGGCCCTAACAAAGATGCTGGTGAGGAGCGCGTCCTCCTTTGGGAGATGCCCTGTTTGTGACTGGAAATATGTCAGGTATCGACGCGGAGAGTCCTTTCCATCGTATGGTGTGAGCGTTTGTGGTTTATATTTTGGAGGATAAACCACCTTGTTCCACTCGAGGGGATAAGGCTGGGGAATGCCCATCTTCTGGCGTTCCTCTTGCCTATTTTTGGACTCGAAGCGCTCCCGCAGGTCCTTGATCATTTCGACCACATCCTCCGTGGAGCTAGGAGTCGGGGAAGGTGGCACTATCTGAAGCGGAGCATTTGAGGGTTCCGATGTCCGAGGTGCTTCTGTGTCGGAGGGTGCCCGTTGAAGGGGTACACTCGACTCCCCATTAACTCCTGGGTCAAGACCGGTTGAAGGTGTTCTGGTCAAGGCCGACCGAATATCAAACACTGCTTGAGTCAGTGCTTGCATAGAGACAGAGAGGGTTTTGAGTCCTCCCTCTAATGAGTCTATGCGCTGAACAATGTCCTGCGGTGGTACATCAGACTCGGCATCATCCCCAGCCATGTATACTGTCCTGACACGGCCAGGAGTGGATGGATTGGTTGAGGCTTCGCTCTCGGCCTCACTTTCATGTGGGAAAGTCACCTCTCCTGGTGTTTCACCTTGGTCACCCCCAGTCACGTTCTGGAGGTCATTCTCGACGGGTGCATCTGTCAGGGCCTGATTGTCCTCGACTCCGTCTTGAAGGGCCTCTTCGTCTCTACCCCCAGCTGTGTCCTGAGGGACATCTTTGTTTCGAGGCACTTTTGGGAGGCTGACCTCGCCTTGAGGATGAAGATCCGCCGCAGCTGTGCTTTGGACATCTTCGTTTTCGGAAGGAAGCTCAACAAGGGTTTGACTACCCCCAGCTTCCTCCAAGAACTTCTTCTTTGACCGAGTGCTTTCGAACACCCCGGAGGTCGAGACTGCTGCCTTGGTTCTCCCTGATTGGCTTTTGGACGAGGAATTGCCGGTCGCCTTTCGGAGAGATGAGGAGTTGGAGACCACATTGCATGAAGCAACTCTTGGCTCCTCTTCTGTTGACACCTTCTTCCCAAGGCGATGTCGGAGGGGTGTCGATGACTGCAGTCGCAGGAAAACTGACTGCCTTGGTGATACTGCCGTCTTGCCACAGCAGTTGATAGTGACCACCGCACAAGTATGCCCCGTGAGAGGGTCATCGTGCTTGTTGGTCGACTCTCCTGACCGGCGCTTGTGAGTGATTACATTACGCAGGTCGTTGGAGGAGAGTGCTACCCTCACACCCCCTTCAGGCGCATGGCAAGGCCAAACGCCGTGGCAGACAGGTGAGTGCTGCGCCCCCTGATCTAATACCAAGCAGGCATCATGATCAGTAGTGGGGGAACAACAACATTTGGAGTGACTTGAACGGACCTCAAACGCACAACCAGAGGAGGCGCGGGAGTTCAAGACCACTGAATTTGCTACACTCGACTTGGTTATGCACACAGTGGATGCGCCCAAGTGAGATGAGGACTTTAAAGATCGACTCGTCTTTGGTACCGAAGCACCTGAGTCGACCTTGTACAGCTTGCCATCGGCACCGCACGTGATTGTGAGCACGTACCTCTGGCCTGCTGCTGGCACAGCACGCTTGTGGCGTATGGCCCGTGCCGCCTTAGATTTCTTTGTACTAGCCCGCTGGGGCGCATAGTACTCACCATCCAAATTCTCCTTGCCATTATAGCGAGTGAGTCTGTCAAAGACAGAGACTTTTTGTGGCGCATCAGAGGTGATGCGCGGGGCTTTGGGTGCGCCCCTGGTCCATCGACGCATCTTCCTCGCCTGAGAGGGAGATGGCTGGGGAATGTGGTCAGCCGCACGTTTCCCCGAGAGATGCGCTGCATCAGCGGGCGCACCTTGGTTGCTGAGAACGTCAGCAGGAAGGGAGGGCTGGATTGGCGCATCCCCTGCAGTGGAGGTGCCTGAGGCGTCGACTTTGCGCACCCAGACACGGTGGGTCTTCTTCGGCTTCGGCAGCCGCTTCGAAGGACTCGCGCTTCCTTCAAAAATGAACTCCTCGTACGCCTGTTGATTGAGGCGCATGACCAGCGTCTTGTGGGAGGAGCCCACCTTCACGTCGTCGGCCTGTGACACGACTTTCGCGGAAGAGGAGAAAGAAGTCCCCAGCAGAGTAGCTAGCTTGTTTGCCATTAAAATCGTTTGATTGCAAATCTTAATACAAACAGAATAGTGTTACAATATAGGACTTCGATGTAGTCCTAGGAGTACACTTTTGTTTAATCTGGGTCCTAAGTGCCAATGGAGCGAGTGGTAATGCGTTGACTCCGTTGACGGGCTGACGACGGTTATCGGTTCTCTGAAGGTGTAGATTGCTCTGGGTGCTGGAGCTGGTTGAGAGGAGGAAGACGTTGAGTGTCTGTATCTGCCTCTCTAATGATCTCTGTCTGGATTGTTCGTATGTATGTCTCCCTGTCTGTGTGTGTGTAAGGAGGGGATGATTCCTCCATTTATAGCTGGGCAGGTTGGCTGCTCATGCGCGCATATGTAGGATGCGCCGGTGTGTGGGGACGCCACGTGGAGATTGTTGATGGAGGTGCATGGATGATGCGCCCTACTCGCGGGGTTGAATTCTTCATACTGCTGTTGTGAGCCGGCACGTAGCAAAGGAGAAGATCTTTCTGTTGCTGAGATCTTGGATGAGTTGAGTCAAAGGACACGTGTCGTCGACCCATGGCTCGGAGATCTCTGATTTGGTGGAGGATGATTTGGTGGGATGCGCCTTGGATTGGGCGCATGATGAGATTTTGGCTCGTGACCTTTAGGAGTCACGAGCCGTTCTGGGCGCATGGCTTTTGAGGCGCATGCAAGCGACTTTTTTTTTGTCTTTTGGGATCAGAGATCAGTCTGGGGCGCATGGCTTTTGAGGCGCATGCAAAGCTTCAACTGGAGACTCTTCTTCTGTCTTTAGGGATCAGTGAAGGGTCTGAGGCGCATGGCTTTTGAGGCGCATGCAGGTTTGGGCGCATGGCCGCGGAGGCGCATGCGGATGGTCAAGTGGCCACGTGGCAGTAGCCGTCGGAATAGAGTCATGATGATGCTGACGTTGTGGACGCTTCGTCTTCTGCAAAAGCTGTCAGCCGTTCAGACCTGGGAAGGCGTGCTGCCAACTCTGTCAGTTCAGCATTTAATGTTGGTGACATTCGATGGACAACTGAGTGGGCGCGTCGGTTGACGTTCCGCTATGCGTATGGGGGCGCATCCCCTTTGATGCGCTCAGTACAAGGCACATCTGTGGGAGCCGCTTGGTGTTTGAAGGGGTGTGATGCGCTGTCCAGCCGGCGCATTCGACACGTCTTTAATGATGCGACTGTTTCGCTTCTCGAGTGCTTTTAAATAGCCGTTTGGCTGAAGTCGAGGCGTCCGGTTCATCTATTTAATGTGAGTTCATTGCTCGAAACTCGGAGAGCCATCCACTTGGCGCGTGGGTTTGATCTGCCCGGCCTATGAATAGTGGCATGGAGAGAAGGTTGGCCTCTCATTCCCTCACGTCTTTCCAATATGAACTCAGGTCCTCGGGTGCATTCTGTTGACGAAGTGTTCCCGAGGGTGAAGATGAGATGCCATGTCGTCGTTGATGCTCTTGAAGGTGACTGTTACATCCAAAAGACGGAGTCGAGGGCTTCTGAGGCAGGCGAAAGGTGCCTGTTGCATCCAAAGATAGGGATGCTCGGGCCTCGTCTCCGTTGTTCCGGAAGAGCCGTAGATCGGAATGGCGGTGCTAGGCTCTCTCTTCCTTCAAAGTGGGTGTCGCCCGCTCTGATTGTGTTGAAAGCTGCCTTTCACCGTGATTTCGATCACGGTCTTCCTTGGCCTTTGGAGGCTCTTTCGAAGCCTCTCCTGGCCACAGATTTGCGGTGCTCTTCTCTTCCTTGGTTCCAGCCAGAGGGTTAAATGCTTTGTGTATCGAAGCATTTATCAGGCGAGCCTGGTTGGAAGAGCGGCACATAACTGGGCTCTGCTCGGCCAGGTGAGCCTGGTTGGAAGAACAACTGGGCTGCTGAAGGAATGCACATAACAGAGCTGCTGAAGAGATGGCGGGATGCGCCTGGTTGGAGGCGCATGACATCTGCTGCGCCTAAATGGCAGCGCATGATGACTGCTGCGCCTATCTGGAGGCGCATGGTGGCCGCTGGCTGTAGACTTAGGATCTTTCCTTTGTAGAAATTCTCCTTTGTACAACCTTTTCTAGACATGTAATAGACTTTTATATATAAATAAAAAGTCCTTCAAATGTCTATGGTTATTGACTTTGCTGTGAAGTGTTCTGTGCGAGTCCTGGCGCATGTAGTGTCTGGCGTATGGTCTTTCTGGTTGTGAAATTCCATGCTTCTACAACACCTTAGACAAACATTATTGTGTTACTACATTTTGTCAATACTAGTTTTTTTTTCCTACTCAATATTTTAATTTAGGCTAAAGTAAACAGGTTATTGATTTAGTAAATTCCTTTAATTTTAAAGTTCTAAAGTAGAGATTTGTTTGGGTACAAGCCGAAAGGGTCCTTCTGTCAACAAG